>JACBFG010000025.1:308331-377006 GCA_013435955.1 Diaporthe sp. HANT25 | reverse complement strand
GGGGGGGCGGTTGCGCATCTGTGTGTTCATAGATCACGGACATGCGCCCTGGCTCACATAGGAAGCAACAGATAGGGGGGCATAGACTTCGCTTCGCTCGGCGAGAAATGGCCTGACCGAGACACAGACCGAGAGCCGCTTCAGTCTCTTCTCTTCACTCCAATGGACAGGACACAAAGCATGGCCTTGAACCAGCGGAGTTAGCCAACAGCCAATCAAGGCATGTCACAACGGGGCGAGAAGGCGCGCGCAGAGCACAGGAACACGCCCTGCCATGCCATCAACCTGAGAGAGAACGTGTGTCTGTGTTTTGTGGTCTCAACCGCCCCTCAGACTTTCCCACATAGGCCCAACCACCAGAATCTATATACCAAAGGCGATTCCCCATCCCCAAGAACAAGGAAAAGAAAAGGACCTATAGATATAGATATAGGAGAAAACTCCCCCGCCCCCATCACTACTCACACCTCCCTTCATAGCCTCCAATGAGGTTGAGAAGGAAGAGGATGAATGGACGAGTGTGAAAGCTTTATATCAAGAGGGCCCAGCTTTCTTGGCTCCCATCAAATCGCCGTGCCAAACCCCGGACATTTTTTTTGGGTTTCCATTCCCACTACACCAAGCCCGCCAAACCCACAATCCTCGCTGATCGACTCCACACCACCCGGCCCCCAGCGATCCTTCCCGCAGAGCCAAGCTGAGGTGCCAAGAGGGAGCCAAGACCCTGGGCCGTCTCGTCCCATTGACTTGACACCGAATCTCCGAAAGGGGTTGCCCTTGTCTTGCACCTCTCGTCCTGTGTTCTCTCTGTATTGTTTGTGCGCAGCGGTTGCGCAGCGGCCCAATGGCCCTGCCCCCGGAAATCAAGTTGCCATCTGACCCTCCCCGTAACCAACTCAGTGGCGGGATAAGCACGGAACTCCTTTACTCCCGTACACAAGAAGCCTTGTCCCTCCCATATCTTGTTGATGATGAACGAATGAGCTCTCGTGAAGTGACCTGGCACACATGCCCGCGGCTTTGCGTGTTGCCCTTCGCATCCCATTGATTTCCGCTGTCCTTTGCGGGAGATTCCTTTTCCCACTGTCCACTCTTGGAACTTTGGTCGACTCTCAGATATGCAGTTTTTTGTATCTTGTCATGATGTCTGTATTCCGCGTCTTCGCGCACTCGCTTGCGTGGTTCCCATGATGAGACAAGAAGACAAAAACAAAGAAAAAGAAGAGGTATTGTAGAAGTATGAATAATTTGATTTGGGATATAACCAGGAAAAGTGCCGGACTCCGATGCTGTCTTTAAGCGTAACGAGAAGTTCATGAATTGAAAGATAACCTGAGCTTCGGTTGGCCCTGGGAACATGCTGGCTTGTCGCCCTTGGCCGTGATCGCTCGATGGTGTCACCGAATCAAGGTTGCTGCCGCCATCCCACGGGCTTCGGGGCCGGTGGAACGACGACGCCCTTCTCAGAGGCCTTCCTCACCGGCTTTGCAGAGTTTTATCTCACGACCCCATTCTGACTTGAGCACCTGTGACGCCGTAATTCGTCTGGTTGGGTTGGGGTCCAATATTGAGTAGATGACGTTGCGGCACCGAGCCTTGTGGCACGTTAGCTTGTGATTTCCAAAAGGCTTTCCCAATCATGTGTCAAAACTTACCCGGTGGAGGGACTCGATCGGGCCGTAGCCCTCCTCGTCTCGGCGACCCTTGAGATAGCGAGCGTAGAACTCATCCTCGTCCTTTTTGGCGACCCGCCACAGATGCCTACCCGTCCGCATCGCCATGTAGATAACACCGCAAGCCCAGACGTCCACTGCTCTGGCGTCGAACTCCTTGTCGACATACTCCTCTGGCGCGATATATGGCGCTGAGCCACACAGCCCGGATACCATGTGGGCGTCGTTTTCCCATGCCATACGGAAACACTCGCCGTTGCCAAAATCGGTAATCTTCAGGCCACCATTTGTCGTGAGCAGCAGGTTTTCTGGCTTCAGATCGCGGTGCGCAACCCCCATTTCGTGCATGTACTCGACGCCGCGCATCATCTGCTTGAAAAAGCAGTCTGCCTCCTGCACTTCGAGCTTTCCGGCGGCAAGCACCAGGGTGTACAAATCACCGCCGGCGCAGAACTCCATGACCTCACAATAGTCTCCCTTGGCGTCCTTGAGGAGGTCCAGGGTGTGGATGACGTTGGGGTGTCGGAGGGAGGAGGAGATACAGAACTCAGCAGTCAGCCGCTTGCTGTACTTCTTCTCTGTCTCCTCTGGGCGTCGTCGGAATTCCTTGACGGCAAAGAGCTTTTCGCCCGGCAGGCCCTCGAGCTTCTTGTGTGATATCCTGACTATACCGAAGGCACCGCGACCAACGACCTCCTGGCATTTTCCGTACTTCTCCACAAGTGTGACCGTCTCCTTGGGGCCACCCTTCCTGTCCGAGGCCATGGAATCCTTCTCCTGCTTCAAAGCATCGACCCAGTTGGAGACCAGGGACAAATCGCTGTCGGGCACCTGTTCCGCACGTTTACCGAGCAGACCTTTGAACATGTCGGTCAGCTTCTCCTGGCGCCTGCTCGACCTAAGGTGGTGCTCGTGGCCGCCCTGTGCCTCGGGGTTGACGACATAGCGCTGCGAGGGGTGGCCGTTTCCGTTAACTGACTTGCCAGACTTTGGGGCAGGGGTCTTCTCGGCCGGCTTGTCCAGCCTATCTGTAACTGAGGCTTGCCGCGACGGGATTGTAGGCTTGAGTGGGGGTGTCGAGGCGGCTGAGGTCGAGCCTTGCTCCGCAATGGTCGCAGCGGGCAGAGGCTTCTTGGAGGGCGAAGCACTCAACTCCTTGTTGACATCTTTTGTCGAGAACATGCGGGTTAGGCGATCCTTTACAGATGCTTTTTCGGGCTGTTTCGGTATTTGGTCGGCAGTAGCGGCTTGACCATTCTGGGCATTTGTCTGGGGCGAGCCCCTGCCAGTGTTGTTGCTATTGTTGAGCTCGACGGACCTGACGGACGAGGGCTGAGAGGTCGACGACATGGTCGTCGACCGTGATGTCGAAGCGCTGGCCATTGTGGGATCGAACGACGAAAGCAGGGTGACGACGGGCTGCGTCGGTTGGGAAAGGGCGGGATAAAAAAGGCGGGAGCGCCACAGGTGGGTGGTAGTACAGTACGGTACAGTACAGTACTGTAGTTTACCGTGGCAGACTACAGTACAGGAACCGATGTGAAGCGAGGCGAGGCGACAGGACTTTGGGGGACTGGATTGCGGCGACGAGCGAGTGCAGCAAGTTATGGATAAGGTATGGTATGGTATGCGCGGTGCAGCAGGGTTTATTGGCTGTCCGAGTTATGCGACCCTGGTGCGGCGCGGCGGTAGGCGTGCCCAGTATCAGGTATTTGGGCGGCGACGTAGAGAGTGAGAAGCAAGCCGAAAGAGGTGTGCCCAGATGCAGATGCGGGTGCTGGTACTGGGTGGGCGTGGGCGTGGGCGTGGGCAGGGGCACACACCCAGCAATAGAGACGCAGGAGGGGGAGGGGAGAGAGACAGAGAGACAGAGAGACCAGGGAAAAGAGGCGGCGACGGAGAAGAGTGAGGCGGCGAAAAGCGCCTTGGGGGGTGGGCAGAGCCCAGGGGGGAGTCTCTAAGAGGCAGACAAAATAGCAAATGGGTATTTGAGGAAGTCGAAGCAGAAACGCGTCTTGTTTCCCACGGGGGGGAGGGGGGAGAGTGGGAGAATTGTATGTGTGCTTTAAGTCGGACAACAAAATGTGGGCAGCGGATCTGGAAATGAGCAGTGGTCGGGAACGGGCTTCGCAGGTTGCGCTGGTAGGCCTGTGTACGGGGGACCGTTAAGACTTTGGTGGTAGGCAGGGCAGATCAGATCAGGGCAGGGCAGGGCTACTGTGTGGTGGGCAGGTGGGGAAGAGCAGGCGAGAGTCTGCGACAGACGGAAAGACGGAGTGGGAGTGAGTGGGAGAGCCGGGGGGGTTGCTGCCAGAGACGGAAGTAGGCACAGCTAGTCTAGATACAAGAGTGTGTGTGTGTTGTGTTTGACGTTTGAGGACTGGGAGGACCAGGGACTGGGGACTGGGGACTGGGGACTTGGGGGACTGACTGACTGGTCCTGGCCGGCCTCGGGCAGCTGATGTTGTCCAGTGTCCCGTCCCGTGAGCCGCTAAGAAAGATACCTCACAGGCGGGCAGGCGGGCAGGCCAGGGCAGGGCAGGCCAGACCAGACCAGACAGGCTGACAGCGCAGCAGAGCAGGTGGTCTGCCGTTTCTGTTTCTGTGTCTGTTTCTGTTTTCTCCTGCTTTTGAGTCGGCACGGAACGACCTTGGGGCAAACGCTGGAGGGGCGGGGTGCCACCTGCCCTGGCCGTAATCTTGCGAGCAGAGTACCTACTGTACCATGTACAGATACGGCCAGCACCAAAGCACCACCACCTCCTCCACCACAGAAAGGGTACAGGCAGCTGATTTTAATGGTCACGACCCCCCCTTTCGTCGTCGGTTGGCAGACTATGGCACGGGTCCTCCACTGACTGCCTGCCCTGTCTGAATTGTGACGGATCAAAGCAGGCCAAGACTGACTGTGGTCGAGTCGACGGCGCAGAAGGGCTGGCACTGACAAGAAGACGCCGGCAGTGGAAGTGAAAGTGGCATTGGCAGTGGCAGTGGCAGTGGCAATGGCGGCAGTGGCAAGTAGTGGGACACTGTGACCGACCCAGAAACGGGTTCCTTTCCCGTACTGCAACAGCAAACGGAACACACACACAAACGCAGGTAGAGCGTACCAAGGAATTGATGACGCTGAGTGGGCTGAGACTAACCGCTCCAGGGCACCCGGCTGGTCAGTCTCTGTTAGTGCACCACCTGGCTGACAAACCACAATGGTATGTTCTGGCCGTAACGTTCCTTCTCAGAGCGAAAGGGGAAAGGAAGAAAAAAAAATCGAGAATTGAAATTTGAAGACTACTGGTGCCCAGGCATCCATGGCGACAATAGTGGAAGTTGCCGAGGGGCAGGAGCGAGACGGCGGGCAGAGAACGTGTACTAAGTAAAGCTGGATGACTTTGGCACTCGACTGAAACCAGCCTTCTTCCCTGGGGGAACAGCACAACAGGAGGGGCTGGCTGTCTGGTGCCGCAATACGCGGATGTTGAATGTGCACAAGTACAGTAGGTAGATAGATACTGTGTCAAGACCTAGAAACCTGGCATATGTAAAGACACGACTCACCTCTTGGCTCCCGTGCATCGTCGGTGGCAGTGCAGAAAGCAAGCACCCATCATCATCGTCATCATCATCAGGTCAGCCAGAACAAGCTCGGCGCAAAAGACGATGATGACTCTGAGGACCGGCAATTCACCAAGGAGAGCCACCTGCTGGAACATGGCTGGCCGGTCGAGGGAAGCG
Source organism: Diaporthe sp. HANT25 (assembly GCA_013435955.1). Lineage (NCBI taxonomy): Eukaryota > Fungi > Ascomycota > Sordariomycetes > Diaporthales > Diaporthaceae > Diaporthe > Diaporthe sp. HANT25. The sequence continues at coordinate 371,601 of JACBFG010000025.1, read as the reverse complement.
TTTTAGACCCTGGGTTTGCTTATAAATGGGGTCGACGGCGTAACAGCAGATGGCAATAAGAACAGCAGGGCAAGCAACGGAGCGTCGGTCGGCCTGGCTGTGTCCAGAGACTGTGAAACTGTCCCAGCCGAAACGGCCGTCGACTGTCCAGGTGCTGTCTGCTGTCTCTGCACTTGGCGGGTGAAATAGGAAGGATGGTACCTGGATACATGGATACCTGGGTACCCGGTTACTTGGTGGCGCCGGAGGAAGGAAGGAGAAGAAAAATGGAAAAGCCGGGTGGGCGGTCGCTGCCGTACTAGGTTACTATTGCAGGTATCTAGGTACCGTTTGCAGGAGCCGGCCCCGCGCTTTTACTCGACAAGATCTAACTTGGTGCTGGTGGATAAAGATTTCTTCTGCAAATTCTTACCTGATCTCATTAAACCCGGAGTCCCCTGCACAGCTGAACTTTTTTGCTGACCATTCTGTTTTGGTTGATCTGATCGTGGAGCGGAAGCGGGCTGGAAGGGTCCTCTACGGCTACCGCTGCCGCTGATGCTGATGCTGATGCTGATGCTCCTGCACTTCAATTGCTGCACTGCTTGCTGCAATGCAAGGGCCCTAGCTGCTGCTGCTCTGCTGCTGTGGTACTACCTACAGTACCTGGTCCTCGCTCTAGACCAAAGTTTCTCCATTCGGGTGCAGCAGTCAGAAAGTGCTCTGTTCTATCTATGCTCTGCCTCGAAACGATTCGCACAGCAATATCCCATCCGAAAATGCCCAGACATCCACACAGCATTGGCGATCAGACGACCCATTCCTAAAGGGATCCAAGACGCATCCAAGGTAACCTCTATCCACCTCTCGTCTCGTCTAAGTGTGGGCAGCGAGGCCTCCTGCTGACTAACAGCGACGACCTGCAATCTTCACTTGAATCCTCAATCTGCAATCCGCGGATTGCCTTCCCGAGCCTCAAAGCAGGAGATGGCTCGGCGGGTAGACTGTGCATGCAGGCAACGCAGGCAACGCAGGCACACCGAGCCCCTCATTGCAAGCATGTGCTATCTCGTGCGAGATGTGTGGTGCACCTTGGGCCCACCGTCACTCACTCCCTCAGTTTGAATACGGCCACGCCAATAAGGTCATGTCCTCCGGGCCATCCTTACCTCTACGGAGTGGTGTTGACCACGGTTACGTGCCATCCACTAACAGTACCAGAGCCGTGGCGCCCCATCTGCAAGCAGTATCTCACACCGCGGCCCAATACCGAGACGCTTTCGTCCGCCCACCGGACAAGAACAGCCCAGACAGCCAGATGGCTCAGGGATTTGCCGTATGCTATCCCCACGCAGAGACAACGACTCAGTCGGGCCCCAAGGTCTGTCGACACGGCCAGCACGGGCGGACCTCCTGGGCAACTAGCAGCCCTCCGAGACAATGCATGTCTCTCTCCCAAGGCCCAGGATCGACGAGGACCCTCGAATATCGTCCACAATTGAGCAGGCACGATCCCTCATGCATATAATGTAGAGCAATGTGGTGTAATGCACAATACAGCAAACCCCGGGAATGTCGACATATCACCTGCAGGAGCAGTTCGTCTTGCTAGCCCTGGAGCCCTGTGCCATGCAGTAAGCTTCATTGACTCCACACCCTCTCCGGGTGCTACTGTACCACCGCAGGCACAGTCAGTTAATTGTGGCTACCCCGTATGGGTGTAGACCTTGCGGGACGCCCTCACTCATCTATTCATTCACCGCCGGAGCACCTCAATCGAAAGACACATGGGGCATTCTCTGCTGTGAACCGCGGGGCCCCGGGCGAATGGCATCCTGACCATCCGATGCGACCGTTCCACACGGCCAGCCGCATCCAGATGCCCGTCTCACCCGCAGCACCAACGTGCCCTGTACGTACCGAGCACAGACACAGACACGCAGCCCACTGCTTCGCTGAGCCCTGGCAGCCCTGTGCCGGAATATTACAGTACACAGAGCTCTGTACAACTCACCTTACCGATCCGCGCTTCTGGAATCTCGCGATCATCCCTTCTGCTATGAGGGATTTAATAATCCTGGCCGCGTCTACTGCAGGCATGCTGCGGCTCTGGCCATCCCCCCTCCCCCGCCTACTTGATCCCGCCCATCTACAATCACTCACATGTCAGAAAGGAGACGCCGGTGTTGCGACAGGATTCGCGGCACTACATTCAACCAATTGGTGCAGGCCAGAGTCTCAGACTTACACGTACGCAAGACAACGCGGAAATGTCACCCACACTCGCATCTATGATGTTATTATAGAGGCGGCTCGACAATTTATCCCGCAGTAGTGATGCAGCACCTGTTCCCACTATCCCAGACACCTCACACCACCACCAGTTCCCTACCGTGGAATGTACCGTGCCCACCCTGCCACAAATCCATTTGCACGAGTGAACCCCATACTGACCCAGCAACGCGGGGCAGCTTCCGGCCCAATATCTCCTCTTCTGGTAAATACTGCTGAGGAGGTGGCATGGTTTTGACCTCACCACAAAAAAAAATTCAAAATCAGCCAGCTGTCCACATCGTGTACGCGGAAAATCATTTCGTCGTGTGCGTTCGGAAGAGTGTGTCTAGTGACAGCGACGCACAAAACAGTGGTCAGAGCATACTTTCGCGGTTGTTGCCAGCTTCACTAGCACAGGCCTATCTGTAAGACGCAGCACTATTTCTCGGCACAATCCCCTTGCCCAGGAACAGCACCTCCCCCTGCTCTGTGCTGCACCTGCATCCTGTGCCGAATGCACGCACGCTGGTCCAACGGCTCGGGAATTTCCAGACGAGAGAAACCGTGAGCGGTGAGCCTCAGAAATTATGTAGGGGGGCCAAGATGATCCAGCCGGGATCATATCCAGATGAATGCATCACGAGCCTCAATGACTGGCCACAAGACCTGGTAGCACAAAGCAACAGCGTCCCAGGGCCAGGATGATAAGCTATCATGCACACGCGGGAATTGTACATCAACCAAAGCAACCCAAGCGTGTGTGATGCTTATTCAGACCGACCTTTGTTGCAATCGAACGCGGAAATGCAACGGCACGGCACACCTCAATGCAGCGTTTGGATAGCCAAGCTATCAGGCGAGGGTCTGGACGAGCTCCCGCGGGAACCCCTTGGCTGGCAAGACACCGTTGCTCCCGAGGTCAACAACGCAGAGGCTGCTGCGCCATGCGTTTTGACGTCACACGACATCTGGGAAGCTATTCCGTCAAGCCTTCCGCGCCTCCTTACATCTCGTCATGCTTTGTTTCATGCGCCTTCTCGAAGGCCACTTCTGAGCTTCTGGGCACGTTCATTCTGTGTGACCCTCGTGGGTGTCGTCCCCTGAACCGAGTGGCCGGCTCCAGCAGGGCCTGTAGAACGAAATATGTGTTCCGACTGCCATTCATTCAACGTTTCGAGGGCCCCGACCGCCCGTTTGAAACCGCGAAGCCAGCTAGGCAGCCCGGTTCTCTACTCTTGGGTGCCAACAACCGCCGGATGTTCAACCGTATGGTGACCACATTCGCTGTCGCACGGGGCTGGAAGGATTGCCTGGCCACCATGTGAGATCTCGAACATACACAGGATCTCTCGATGGTATCAACAAATCCAACAAGGCAGCAACAATGAAGATCTTGGCCTGCTGGCATCATCGCAGCCACGAACGTGCTCAGAAACCTGCTTCAACCAACTTTCCCATCTGTCTGACGTCTCGTTTTTGGGGGCCACGACACCAGCAACCCCTCATTCCTGTTCCTGGCCCTAGGCTTGAGTTTGTTACATCAACGTCAATCAATCCGACCTACCTCTATCACTTAGCAGCCTTAGAAGCTGTGCCCTCCATTACTAGCCCAGAGAAAGGGACCAAAGGGCAACCCTTGTTTCAAATCCGGTCGGGCCAAGCTTTTGGATGAAACAAAAAACGGCCCGCACGTGGCAGTGGACGCGGCAGAAGCGCGGGTAGCGCATGCAGATCTCGACCATCTCTCACTGACGTCCAAGTGCCCAGACGAAATCTAGGTCTATCGCGTCTTGCTGGCTGGTAGGCGGCGGGCAGAGAGCGCGTTACCGTCCAAGTGCTTGCACGCCATGCCATCACTTCCCCAGATGAGATCGTAGGTCTCCTCAGGCTGCGTCTTTTCGAGACCTCGGCCGCCGAAAAGAGAAAACGCACAATACAGTAAGCTCGATCGTCCCATGATGGGAGGGGTCCATATTTACCACCGCCCTCGCGTCACGGGTCGCCCCGCATAATGACGCCCGTCAACCATGCTCGCCCCTCGGCCTCTCGACCCGGGGAAAGGCTTCCATTGTGGGTCTCGCCGCCCAACAAAGTACCGGACCCGGATTGTATCTGGTGACAGCGAGCAAAATCCCAGTGGGCAGGTGGTCGCGTCTCAACAACGAACGAGAACAGGATCCAGGAACGAAATACTTCCGGCCACGCGTGGATTGCATTAAACCTGCCATACCGTCATGGTGACCACACGATAGCATCTCAGCCTCTTCCGTTCCAATGTCACTCGTCCTCGCCGGCCAGGATTTCCGCCCGTCCGCCCGCTAAGAGACCAAAAAAAAAAAATTAAATCCAGGCGTCAGCCTTACAACCCAGCGCCGAAAGCATTCGAAACCGAGCCCGGCCGCCAGGCCAGCCAGCCAGCCCTATTCCGCTGTGCGACGCACACACCAAATCAAAAACCCACTGTGCCACGACAAGCGGGCCGGGTGACGTGACATGACATGCGTTTGCTCCCCCTTCCCCTATCCACCTTTCATTGCGTTTCCTTCTTTCCTTCTCCCGCGACGCAGCCCGCCCCCGACACGCCCGACACGCCCGTCGGGACCCTCGCAGTCGGCTCCCGACCGAGCCGAGCGAGCTTGCGAAGGGTGAGAGCTTCCCGTTGAGAGCTCGGGGCTCAAGCACGAACAGCCACGGCCTACTCGACTTTCCCATATCGGGTCATAGGGATACAATAAAGTATCCACATATCCCGCATTGCCCCCGATAGGATAAGTTTCCGAAAAATCCTGTGGTGCCATGTCGGGGAAACCTCGAGGTATATGCGGACAAAAAAATATCTCTATACGAATACCGAAATGACATTTGCATCCTAACCAGACTGGGGGAGGCTGAGCATGCTGGCCCGGGGTCGTGCTCTTCTTCGGTGGGACTTCTAGAAGGGCTTGTTTTGGATGTTCTCGTTTCCGTCCTTTTACGGTAGATTTCGGGGGACACGCAGATGTTTTTGACCTTTTTTGTGCAATGTGTGTCTCGGGTACCCGCGTTGTGGGCACCCGGAAGCCATCGTGTACCCGGACACGGGCGAGGTGCCACTCAGACAGACAGCGTCTGGCAACCTGTGTTTTCTTCTATGTACTCATCTCCCCCTCGCCCTCCCAGTACCCGACACCTCGCGTGTCTTCGTGGATCCCCTTCCTTTATCCCTGCCCAGTATCTAGACTCAGGCCAGTGGCTGCCCAGGTACCGGGGCTCAGAGATGGGGATTAGTCCATCTCGCCGTCGTAGATGACATCTTGCGTGCATGTTGGCGATCATCACGTGGGTTGCTGCTGTCTTGGAAGGATGGCCCGTGACCCCTGGTGCCTTGGTGAAAGCAGCGGCGTGCCTGAGTGTTTTTCCACGTGGTGTTTTGAGTTGTGGATGTATTAATGGTCTAACTATGCAATTCGTAGAACATTTTGCATACGCACACACAAGACAAGCGTGCAGACGAGGCGGCCGCGTTGACTCCAAAAACGAAAGGCAACAAACTTCCAATGCTGGTTCCATCCTGAAAGACTGAGGATGTGTCGAACCATATTGAGTGAAAAAACATGGCTATGACCATTGCGCACTTCCCAATGGGATAATCGTCGCTTGGATAATTCCAACGGACTCAGTAGCTACCTCTTTCAAGTACAAAGGCAGTACAAGCATCCAGAATTTGTTCAGACAGCTTGGCATTCCGTGACTTGGACGAAATAATTATCCTCAGTCCAGATGGACCAACACTCAGAGTCCCATGGCTTCATTGGATTCACCAGCTGAAAATCGAAGTGTCGGAAAAGCTGTGTTATTCCTTTAGATCCATGCAAAAGCTTACTCGAACCGATAGACAAACTTACCTCGAAAAAGATCTTGTTCAGTTCCATGATAGCCAAAGGCTTGCCAGCGCAACCATACCTACCATACCCAAAAACCATATCGACGTTGCGTTCCATCGACATTCGAACCTTCTCGTCCACCTCCAGAAACCTCTCGGGCCGGAAGACGTCCGGATCATGGCCCCAGTAATGAGGCGATCGCATCATGGGCATCAGGTTCCAACCTATGGCAGTGCCACCGGGGATGAACTTGCCGTCGATCTCGTCACCCTGAGGCGGCACGACTTTGGGAAACATTGTTGGGACGGGAGGGCGCATGCGAAGGCCCTCGTAGATGATAGCCTGGTAATTGTTTACTGGTCAGTGAAGCCGTACTCGACATCGCCGTCGGTTGCCTTCGGAGATGGTGGAGGAAGCTCTGCTTCACAGCACTTGTGCCCTTTCTTACCTGGATGTAGGGGATTGCTTTTGCCTCCTCCTGTCTGATTGGGCTAGAGATCCCCCCTTTGCTAATGGCCTCGGAAACAACCATTTTCAATTTGTTATACACGCGCGGAGTCGACATGAGATACAGCATCGTGCACCGTATGGTTGATGCTGCCGTGTCCGAGCCGGCAGTGATGGCGAACAATGCCTCACTCAGGCAGGGCCCTTCTGGAAGGCCATGCCGGACAAAGGCACCCTGTTTTATTAACATCGCGGACCCTACAGCTAAAAGGGGCCATACACATATTAAAGTGACTTACCAACAAGTCTTTCTCATCAGGAGCACCCGGCTTGTACCGCTCACTTACAGCCTGCTGAGCCGCTCTATCATGGGTATTCGTGTCAGCTGTTGTAAGTGTTCTCGAAGACTCGGCCGCCCGCAGGAGTTCGCGAATACTCACCCCATGACAACGCCGAAGCCTTCTTTGTCGGTCGGCTTCGGGCCAAGCGTCCTGAGGAACCACTTTGACCAGGTGAGTCTGCGCAGCCAGGGTACCTGCATCGGGATCGTGAAGGACTTCAGGGCTGCGCGGTTCCCGGCAAACAGGCCGCCGACGTCGGTGTCGGTCTCTAGGAATCCCATCGCTTTCCCGAACGAAATGCGAGTAATGGTGTCCAGGGTGAAATAGCTGACTATAGTGGCAAGGTTGATGACAGTTGACCGGTCGGGGCCCTGGGACGTCTTATTTCCAAGATTCTGGAGGAGAAGGTTGAGCATATCATCCACGATCGGCTCCATGCCCAGCGTCTCACGACCCCCGTAGGGATTCGCCAGCTTCGCTTTCATGGCATCATGAGCCGACGCGTCTAGCGTTGAGAACATAGTATGGTACTCAGGATGTCTCACACCACCCAGGTAGGAAGCGTCCTTGCTGTAGTTGCTCCGTATGCCAGACATTCTCCTCAGGACGTCCGGGTCGTCAGTGACGAGAAGCCGAGGGCCGACTCTGATGAGGTGGCCGTATTTCTTGGCCAGATCTGTGTAGACCCATGGTTCCTGGCCCCTGGTGACGGTATACAGTCCCCACCAGGATGAGAAGCCGGCGAGGAAAGGGCCGGGGACTTTTCGGAGGCGGCTCCATGTATAGATCGTTGAGAAGAGGAAGTACACCGCCGCTGCTGAGGCAATAAAGCCCACGATATTGAATGTTGGCCACGTGAATGAGGCCTTGGAGAATACGATCGCCATGGCAAATGCAACTAGCTTGGTAGGTGTTGGGCTTCTTAGATCTTCTAGCTCAAATCAGTTGGTGTTGAATCTGAGCGGGAACATTGAAGGGATGCGGACACGGCTGCTACGACGATACTGTCCTCGCTGCTCCTTATCTATTTTGACAGCGCATCGTCATTATGAAATATGTCTTAGTGTCAATGGTCCATGTTACGCAAAGACGTGTCACGACGGTCCTGCCAGAGCCTATTGCATGAGATTCTGCTACCTTCCGCCTCGGCCAACGTCGTGAGAGATGGCGATCCCCCTCATAGCCTGCTGAATATCAATATCATCGTTGCGGGTTTAACCCGGCATTTCCTTGAGTGGTCTGTCTGCGCTGCAGTATGCATGAAATATTGATACCAGAACATAGAGCCACGAATGGTGCTATCGTGTTGTGCATATGTGCATCGAGCCGCCCGTGTTGTGTCACCCACCAATTGTGATCACTGCCGCAAGGAGTAGTCTATAGGACGGAACTTGATAGGGATTCCTTGGCCCAGAGCCTTGCCATCGGCTAGCGGCACACACATGCAGCGTGCTTAGACATACATTTCAAATGACGACGGGCCAAGCTGAGGACTGGCGACTAGTCTGCCAATGCGACCTTGGAAGCGCAAACTGTTTCCATCTCGTGTTCTCCCGTTTGGGGTATTGACCAGTAGCTTTGAGAAGCCCTCACTAGAAGTACTACTTGGAAATTCCCACTAAGAGTCTGGCCAGTCACATGAGCTTATTGAAACGCAGCAGAATATCGGATCCCTGATTGATCTCATTGCTATGCTTTGGCGTGGGAAGATAGAGTTGGGAGGAGTGATTTTCCAGACGGGAGCTTAATCATAGGAGATACGATGAAAATCAGTGGGAAAAGAGGCGGCTCGTCAGATGAAGAAACACCGTCGCGCTGGATGAAGAAGTGTCTATAATGTGAGATCGGGGATGATACTGCAGCAAGTACTATTCCATGTTTGGGACCCCAGGACAACACCCTGTAGCCATCTGAGTATCCACCTACCTCAACTTAACCGAGTCTAAGTCAGGTTCTACCCATCGCCCTATTCAAGGTCCTATAATGCTTCACAATCAACAGAGATCAGAAGTCACAAGACACAAATCAGCAAATAGTCAATAAACAATATCCTTCTGCTATATAGCAATACCACTACCCAATACAAACAATACAAAAGAAAACCAATACAAGAACTCCTCAAAACACCGCCGCCAGTCTTCCCTCTGCCCATAATATCTAGTTGCCCCCAAAGGGGGTCGGGGGTTGAAAAACTCCATGCCATGTACGTCGATACCAAACAAACCACAGAACGCAGCCCACAAAACCCAGCACAGACAAAGTCCAATGCAGTTACCCACCAACACATCTCAACCTTCCTCCTCCCGAACCCCATTCCTTACTTACTTCCTGCTATCTTCTCACAACTGCTTCCGCTCCTCCTCGACATCAACCTCAAGCAGCGGATCTCTCTCCTCCTCCCCAGTCCCCTCGACACTCTCAAGCACCTCGCCACTGACCCCCGGCGACGAGTACCCAAACTCGGCGTCCTCGTCCTCCCCTTCCTCCCCCTCCTCATCCTCATCCTCCTCATCATCAATAACCGCACTCTCCGCAAACGACACGTCCCCCTCGTCAGCAGTGGTCGTCTCGTCCTCGGTGGCGGTGCCGCTGCTCGGTCCCAGCAGCCCATCAGGCCCCCTCTTGCCAGCCCTGCTGTGGCCCCTGAGCAGGCTGCGCAGGTCCTCGTCGTCGATGATGCTGTCCCTGCCCCTGTACGCCACGGCGCCGCCGCCCGCGCCCGCCGCGCCCGTAACAATATCCAGCCCGCGGGTCTGCCGGCGCCCGAGCTCGACGAGCCTCTCGACCTTGAGGCGGTTGGCCACGAACTTGAGTGTGGGGAAGGCGCTCTGCTGGCCCTCGTGGATCATGCGCGCGAGGCGCGGGGGCGTCGGGTCCGAGAGGATGTGCACAAAGTCCATGGCGATGCTGCGCGGCCAGATGGTGATGGTGCCGCCGAACCCGGCCTGCAGCCACACCTGGCTCCAGTCCTGGCCCGCCGGTCGCGGGAGCAGCTCCAGCTGCCGCAGTATCTTGAGCCACTTGGTCAGGTCCAGCTTGATGTACTGCTCGGCGGCGGAGCCGAGGAACCCTCCGCGCCAGCCGCGGCCCCGGCGGTGCGTGACGGGCTGGCCCACGGAGCCGCGCGAGCTGAAGAAGAAGAGGTTGATGTGCGGGTTTACTTGTGACACGATGGTGAAGTTGACGTTGAAGTGCAGGTTGAGCGCCTTAATAGGGATGTCGGTGCGCAGGCTGCCGTCCTTCCACTTGTGGCCAAACGAGTAGGGCGCCAGCGAGCCGTCACGCTGCTTCATCATGAGCACGACGGGGTTGAGGATGCCCGGGACAGCCGCCGACGCCAGCACCGCCGACCACACGACGCAGTCCGGACTGGTCAGGTAGTTGCACAACATGGTCGGGCTGTGAGGGTCGGCGGGGACGCACGACACGTTGAGGATGCGGCCCGTCCGCTCGTAGGCCTCGCGGAATGTCATGGACCCGTGCGTCCACCACGCGCACTGCCGCGCCCAGTCCACCGAGTCGAACCGCGCCCCCGTGCGGTACCATCGCCGGAACCATGTCGTGAACGGCTCCGAGCACGCCGTGATCTTGCTCGCCAGAGCCGGCACCAGCAACTGCTTCAGTTCCTCGTTGGTCCGCGTCGCCACCAGTCCAGCCACCAGCGCACCTCCGCTCGTGCCTGTGATCACGTCCGGCAGGAGGTCCTCCTCCAGCAGCGCCTTGACCACGCCGAAGTGGTAGTAGGCGAATGTCGCGCCGCCCGACAAGCACAACGCCGTCCGACCGTAGTTGCCGTGGAGGCTCTTGAACAGCTCGCGCTTGTCCTCAAGCTTCATCTGCTTCGTGTCCAGGATGAACTTGAGACTCTTCTCCACTGTTTGGTTCGCGTGTTAGCATTCACTGAAAGTAGAACATGTAAAGAAATCTCACGACGTACCTTCATCGACATGATTCTGCACCAGGTTCTTGGTGCCGTAGTACGTCTGCGAGTACAGCCTCGGGTTCTCGACGCCAACAAAGTTATTCTTGACGCACGCGGCCAGAAGCGCCCGCAGCGCCTCGACAGCCTTCTCCCCTTCCTGCCGCTCGTCGCTCTCGACGGCCTGGCCCTCTGAGATCCTGCGCTCCACGGCCTGTGCCTTCTCCCGGCTCTTCTTGAGGCTGTCCCACACGCGGCGGACCGTCTTCCAGTCGTAGTAGGCAAACTCGTTGGTCTCCTTCCACGCCGAGTTGCCTAGGAACTCATCGAGCTCGCGCGCGGCGGCCCGCCACTCGCGGTAGCCGCTGGTAGCGCGCATGTTGCGCCGCAGCCGCTCGCGCCGCCCGCGCCAGCTGATGAAGTACTCGTAGAACCAGATGTAGTACCGCGTCAGCACGTAGGCGAGCGCCAGCCCCAGCACCCAGCCGCTGACGAAGATCAGGAACGGCCACTTGAGCAGACCGTAAAGGTAGCCCTCGCGCGTCTCGTCCTTGGTCCGCCGCCCCGGGCGCGCCGTCCGTGGTCGCTTGTGCCGCCGTTTGCCGTGGCCCTTGGCGCCCGCACCACCACCGCCTCCACTTCCTCCTCCTGATGTGCCAGACCTCGATATCTTCGCGTGCACTGGCGCCCAGTCATTCTGCGCCGTGATGAACAGACTGTCTCGCGACTGCCCACCTCCATACGCATTGCCGTTCCCATTAACACTATTCCCATTCGGCGCCGACGGCGCAGAGACATCAGCCGCCGCAGCGGCCGCGTGCGCAGCGACCTCCTGGGGGTCCTCCTTGTCCTCTCCCTTGTCGCCTCCCAGGTCTGGCGCCGCGGTCGACTGCCGCCTCGTGACGCTGTTGTCGAAGCTGCTGCGGCCGGGCCCCGCGCTGCCGGGGACGGGGCTGCCGAGGCGGACGGTGTGGGAGACGTCCTCGGCGGTGCTCTGGGCCGGGTCCGGGGCGGACAGGGCCTGGACGAAGGCCTCGCGGTCCTCGGCGGAGAGGAAGTCGACGTCGAAGTCCGGCAGGAGGGAGGGGTCGAAGGCGTCGCGGGGGAAGCCGTAGTTCTTGTCCGGTACGACGACGGGCGGCCTCTCTTCGTCGTCATCTGCTGCTGCTGATCTTGCTGCTGCCGTCGCAGAAGCAGCAGCAGCGTCCTTCTCTTGTTCTCGTTCTCGTGCCATGACTGATTTGCTGGTCGGCTGGAGGTCCAGATGCGCGGCGGGTGTTATACCATGTCTAAGGAATTTCGGATTGCTGACTGCTTTGGGAAACAAGGGGAGTGCGTGTCTTGTATGTGCTGGTGTCTAGTCGGGTCAAGTCTAGCTGGCTAGACAATGCTTTTTTCAAAGGGAAACAAACAACTTTGCTGAACAAGAGGAGAAAGCGACCCAAATTGGTGTATTCGATCGCTGTTGACAAGTCCACCTGCAGGAGATAAATGCGAAGAGCAAAAGTGGTCAGACGGGGAGGTGATCATGTGCGACCCCAGAGAATTCGAGCATGTAGTTTTTGACTGCTAATGTTACTGCATTTAGTCAGGGCAGCTGCCTCGAGAAGGGCATTCTGGATGGTCCGCCGTTCACGGGTTCAGGGGACTTGGGTTCGAGAGATGACGTCGGCTTTTCTGTTGGGGAACGCTAAGTGGCTTCGGGGTTGGTGTGTGGTGTGTGCCTGCCCTCCTCCCCATGCTCCCCTCTCCCTCTGAAGGGGAAACAGCGGCCGAGAGCCCACTCACTTGTGGAATGGGGATGAGCAGCACCGGGGTTCGCAACCTTCTATTTCCATTTCTGCAGCAACTTCGGCTGACGTTACCGAGGCTGGGGCGGGTCTAATTTGGGGGGGAAGAGTTAGAAGGAGGAAAGGAGGGGCTGGCTGGTCGGTTCTTTGCTTTCCACTCGCGGGCATTTACAGGTTGCCGAGGGGATCTGGAATGCCCTTTGGCATAAAACGGGCAGGCGATAATAGCAGAACCTCTCCTGATGCTCGCCTCAAACATCACGAGCTCCACGGCAACAGACCTCGGGACGATTTCTGAAATTTCCCAACAAATTGATCCTCCATCCTTGCAGCCATTTATATACGAGTATTGGGAGCAATCAACGGGATCTGTGTCCTTCGCACTTCCTTTCCGCCTCCGTTGATTGCTGCTCTGCTCGTGCTCACATTGCATGGGCATCACCAAGAAAACATATCATGTGCAGAGACAAACATAAACGCGCATATACGCACAAAATGCACAACTCACATCCTCTAGTTGTAAATCCTTTTCGATTAGAAAAAATGAGCATGTAACGCCATGCGGCCAGTAGTAGTTCTCCCCTTCACAGGACATGTATAAAACAAAAACACACACACACACCAAGATGGAAATCTTGTCGTCATCCATCCATCTTCCCCTTCTGCAGCGGCACCGTCCTCTTCCAAGTTTCCTCTTTTTTGTCCCCTACCGTCATCCATGTATCCATCACTTTCGTAATCGTTCTGGCTTGCTGCAGTAGAGGATGGATACCCAAGTGAGAGGAACGAGCCATCTAAAATCTTGCGTGTGAGTGGATGAGCTGTGTGTCCTCGTCACACACACAGCCTGCAACTCTTCGCCTGCTCTAAACTCGCGCACCGCCAGGTAGGGATGGAGGTGAGATATCCAGCCCATGATAAGACCAGACATGCATACACCTGCCCACCCTCCCCGGGCCTTTCCCTCACACACCCCATAGGGCCGGCTCGCTCAGACGTACTGGCTCAGCCACCGGATGCCCTCGCCATAGCCCTGGCGCATGACGACCGAGCACATGAACACCTCGACGGGCCGGATGCCCTCGAGCGGGACCTTGCCCTTGCCCGTGGTCTGATACATGCCCAGCTGGTGGCGGAGCTCGTCCTCGGACACGGCGTCCGGGTGGTCGATCTTGTTGCCCAGGATCACGAACGGCACCTTGGCCAGCTCCTCCATCTGCAGGAGCGCGTCGAGCTCCGCCTTGGCCTCCACGAACCGCTCGTGGTCCTTGGCGTCCACCAGGAACACGATCCCGTTCACCTCGGGGAAGTAGTCCCTCCATAGGCGTCGCGCTGTTGTTTTCGGATTCTCTTGTTAGTGACCAATGCGGACCCATATTTTTATTTGAAGCAGTGCAGCAGTCCTCGGCCGGTTCGGAAACCGTACTCGCTGGTTGGCTGGGTGGAGGGGTGTGTGTGGGAACTGGTGCTGCCCGTACCTTGCTGGTGACCTCCCAGGTCGAAAGTCGTAAACCTGACATTGCCGATCGCGAGTTCCTCAGAAGCTATGTTCCCCACGTCAGCACGCCTGGCCATAGGTATACGGTATTTACCATGCTCCTCGCTTATCGGGCTACTCACTGGGATGGAGGGTAGGCTGGAGGATAGCAACACGGTCGTTCTGTTTACACAAGTCTGGTCAGCTGTCTGCTGCTTGTTGATCTTCTCTCTCGCTCCATCATCCGCCTGGGTAGACGATAGATCGGTGGGAGACGCGGTAGGGCGGCAGGGGAAGCTCTGATCGTGGTGTCCAGGCCGGCCCGTCCGACGTCTTCGAGGGGCCCTTGGGGCCGGTGGGTAATGGTGGTGTGGTGACGCACCTTCAGCATGTGCAGCAGCGTCGTCTTTCCGGCATTGTCGAGGCCGAGGAACAGCAGCTTGGCGTGCTTGTTGAGCAGGCCGAGCGACGAGAGGACGTCGTAGACTTCAGGGGGGGAAGAAGAATCTTCATGTCAGCTAGCTGCCCCCGCGGGTGGGTTGAGGGACGGAGGAAAGCAACACAACATACACCAGTTGATAATCCACATCTTGGCCGACGATGCGAGGCTGCGTCTTTCTTGTTGTCGATGTTTCTTGTTGTGGGGCTGGTACAAGAGGCGACGACGGCGTGGTCGGATCTGGGTGGGTTAAGAGGTTGTGTTGGGTGGTGGCGTGGGAAGGGGAAGAAAGTGTCGGACAAGGGAACAAGACTTGACTGTAAATGCAATCCGTGTTCGTTTGGTCGCTTTCGGGCTTGATGACAGCAGGTTCAGCCCGGTCCAGGCCAGCCAGGACTGGCGTGGGTCCCGTCTAGCTGGCAGCAAGAGCGGACCACCCAATGATTGGCCCTCTGGCCTGCTTACATAAGACTCGCCCACATGCTCCGGCCGGCTTCTTCACCCAAACACTATCTTGGGCTGAGGTCATCGAGTGACGGCCGGCCGGTCAATCTTCTGAAAATGCCACTTTGCTTCTCTGAATATTCACTGTCTGTCCCTTTGCACTCGCAGTAAGCAATAACTTGGGTCATATGATCACAGAACAGCCCTGACTCATCCGTTTATCGCCACGTAGAGCTCAGATTGAACCTCACCAAACATCTGGTGTCACAAGGAGACACGATATAATCAAACTTCATCATGATCGTTTTAGGCCGTGTTCGATTCTTTGATGTTCAACGTGAATGAATATTGTGGATCAAGTCCGTTTCCTATCTGATCCCTTCACAACCTGACCCATCGTTATGCCTAAATGCCGAAACAGAAGCGCCATGCAATGCTCATCACGAAGTTCCCAGAAATTGAAATATGTCCAGCGAATGAGGTAGAAAATCCATACTCAAGTATGGACCCTTTTCATAGTATATCTGCCTAAGCAAAGGCAAATATAGAACTGCTATATACAGTGTAACCAAAAAGTCGGGACCCCACCCTCACTTAGCCTCCTTAGAAAATCCAAATGCTGGGTATCCGTAGAAAGAAGACAAATGAAATCAAGGAACCACCATTGAATAAAAATATAAACGGAAAGAATGATGATGCTTGTCATGGCTCGTCAAATAACTTGCGCCAGATCCCCCCGTCCCAAGAGTGGGAAGCCTCCCACAACCCCAGATGCATTGCGCCGATGGTTTGGGTATGGATTGGTAAATGCTCAAAAGAAAACAACGCCGTATACCGTCCTGTCCCGTCTCCACCCTTCCAGTTCGGCCTAGATGGAGATGACATAGTTGCCCTGGCCCATCTTTCCGGCCAGTATCAATCCGAGTTCTCGCATCCTCTCGGCTCCCTCTCCGGGCTGAGCCTTCTTCTCGGGAATCTGCCCCTTGCGGGCACGATTGCAGTATTTCTGGTAAAACTTCTCCTTTCTGCGCTGGCGCTTGTGCTCCAGGCCCTTGACGATGTCGATGGCACCTCGCACATGAGCATTATCCCTGTTCACCGTGTTGGCCCTGGTCCTCTTGCCCGATTTGATATGGGCTGGGAAGTAGGCACCACGAGGCAGGGACTTGGTGTGAGTGAGCCCCGGTCGGGAAGCCAGTGTCTTGAAAGTCATGGCATTCTCGGCACATGTAGGCGATGCGCGAGGTGACCCTGGGCCGCGTGCTGGAGCGGGCGACTTGACGCGCTTAGGCGAGGCGCGGTCAAACAGGCGTCGAGGGGATCGACCACGGGCCTTGGGCGGGGGTGATCGGAGTCGCTTCGGTGGAGGGGACCGAAGTCGCTTGGGAGAGGCATTTTCGCCTCTCCTGTGACGCCTGTCAGCCCGCTCCTCCTCGAGGTCCTCGATCTCCCCGTGCAGCCACAGGTGGTCGCCGCTGGCGTGGCTATGCTTGATGTCTTCGTCGTCATCGTCTTCCGGCTCCGAGGTCGGGAAGCTGGGATCGATGTCCTGAGGGATGATGCGGAGCTTCTCTTGCTTCCGGGCAGCCAGTCGCGTCAGGTAGGCTTCCTCAAGCGGCCTGTCCTCGTCCATCGTACCACAGACAAAGTCAGTGCTGTCAGGCAGCTCCGGAGTCATGGCGCGGCCGGTCAGTCTGGATTGCGAGTGCTTGCCCCGCACGTGCTTCCTGGAGCCAGTAGAAGAGTCTGAGTGGTGGTCGCCCAGAGACCAAGGTCGGAAGACTGGGGTAGCCTGGGATCCTCGGGTCTGGCCTTCTTGGTGCGCGTTGAAGGCCCAAAGGTGCAGTCCATCGTTTTCCTCGTCATCGGACTCGGCAAATCCGTACTCCTCGTCGGTGTTGTAGCCATCCGAGAAGTCGTCATCGGAGCCGTATCCTGACTTGTCGTCCTCCTCCATATCTTCCTCTTCGACGAGTTCGTCGTCGTCGTCGTCATCCACAACCTCATCGTCGTCATCCTCATCGAGAGCCTCTTCACCCTCCTCGTCCTCTTCTTCCTGCTCGGCTTCCTCTTCTGCCTCCTTGCCAAGACGACGAATGTCGTTCTCCTTCTTCAGCAGGTCATCCATGGTTAGCCTGGTTTTGGCGATGCACTTCTCCTGGCGGATCCAGTCCTCCTCTGTGGGGTGGTCACTGGCAAATTCGTGGAAGTGGCAGATTTCACCCTGCAGATCTTTGGAGTTCGCAGTGATGAATCTCGTCTTACGAACAGCAACAGGACTCTGCGTGGACCTCCGGGGCGATGGTCGGGCCCGGCCGGCGACAGGTGACCGTGCCTTCCTCGTGGCTGTGGGTGACTTGGTTACAACGGTCGAGACGGAACCACTCTCCTCGTGTTTCGGGATTTCCAGGCGCTGCTTCTGCGGAGGAGTCTGCTGAGTGCTTGGGCGAGCTGTGCAGGCGAACTTGATGCAAGTCTTCCTTGGCTGGGCAGGTTGAGCTGCAGCTGTGGGTGCTGGAGCGACAGTCGGAGCGGGGACCAGAGCCTTGGGCTTGGGCGCATCGTCCTTGGGCTTTGCACAGGCAAAGGAGATGCAACGCTTCTTGGCGATGGCCTCCACGGCGGGATCCTTGGGCGCTTCCACAGGCTTCGACGCGGGCTCGTTCGTTAGCGTAGATCTCCTAGGAAGAGAGCCGATGATCTGGAGGCCGGACGCGGCGTGGTGCTTGTCCAAGGGGAGAGCGGCGAATCCAATGCTGGGAAGGCGAGGGCTGGGGGTGTTAGTCCTAGCCGGAGTGCTCATTCCAGTGTCGCTCGTCAGGTCGGCGGTCGAAGCCAGGGAAATCTGGCTAGTGATGGATCGTCGTCGTCGCGAGGCGGGAACGGGGGTGCTGTCGGGCGACTCGCCCTCGGAGGCGCTCTGCAAGGCCTGTGTCAGGAGTGAGGCGTGGTTCTCCTTGGCCTTGGTGACAGATGCCCTCCTAAACTGCGGGGACTCTTGGTAGTTGCGCGCCATGGTTGAATCTGGCGGCTCGTCGGCGTCGGCTGCCGCGTCGTCCTCGGCGACAGACTCGACGTTTGCGGAGTGGGAGCTCCAGGCCAGCACGTTGGACGTGGCGTTGCCGTGATCTGGATATCTCAACATTATGAATAGTGGGTTGCTTGGGTATCGGGTATCTGTATGTACGTAGATGCGTAGGCCCGGAGGCGCGACGTAAGGTTGCAGTGGTGATATATGCAGGTGTGCGTCGGCTGGTGACGCAAGGCAGATCAATTCTCGAAAAAGGTCGGTTGACTGGGTCGCGTCGAGCCGGTCAAGAGACAAGAGACCAGAAACCGGATAGGGTAGACGGTATCGAGCCGAGATGTCTGTTGGTTATGGTGCAAGCCCTCCGGTGCAGGTTCGAGTGGCCAGGAGGTTGCGCGAAGGTGTCCCTAGGGACAGTGTTGCTATAAGGCCAGGAACATCGTGTGGTGTGCAAAGCAAGTTGGTGTGGGTTGGGCGGGAGAGAGTAAGCGGTTGGTGTTTTGAAAGTTCGGTTCCGTAGGCCGTGGCCCAGTGGAAAAGGGTGTAAAGTCGAAGGCCGGTGTCTCGAGGTTGTTTTCAAATCGAAGGGACCGGGCAAGTGACCTTAGTTTCTGGTTTTGGCGGCGCAGGGCGCAGGAGAGGCGCGGGCGAATCCTGAGCGGGCGTGGGATGACGTTGAAAAGCCAAAGTTCAAGGCCGAGTGGCGCAGAAGGTTCTCTCGACGTAACGCGCGCAGCAGCCGGGTTCTTGTATGTGTGCGCTGTCTCTGGCTGGACAACACAGCAGTGATCGACGAGCAACGATCAGCAATTAAGCAGGATTGACGTCTGTGGATTTTATGACTGTTTCCAGAACAAGGAATTGTGTGAAGGTGAGTGTGCGAGTATTTGTGTTTATGTTTTTGTGTGTGGGCGAGGGCGAAGGGCGAGAGTGAGAGAGAATGCACCGAAGAGCGGAACGGGGGGGTTAGATTTTGGGGGAGGACGAGCTAGATGTTATTTCTCGCGCTACTGAGTAAGAATGAGTGAGTGATTTGAGTGCAGGCGGTCGGTCGGCTAGAAAGCAAGTGCAGGTGCAGGTGCAGGTGCAGGTGCAAATGCAAACAAGCAGGCGGCGTGCGAGTGTGTTATGGGAGTGCCTTAGTGCCCTATTAGTGTGCGCCCTGCATTGCAGCTTTTTTGGGGGGGGGAGGAGCATGAGCCATGGGGGTACACATGGGGCACGGGGGGAGGGACTTGGACACGGGCAGGCGAAGAAGTCTACGTACTACTACACACAGCAGAGGAAAAAGCCGCCCTGAGTCTCAGGGGCATGGCCTCGCATGGCAAATGCGCTTGTTGGGGAAAGAAAGAAAAAATCCTGCAAAAAGGGCCCGTGTCCAGGGCTCTCCGGTCCAGGGCAGGGGCAGCTACCGCAAGAGCGCAAGTACGTACTCCCATGTACTGTGGCATATACCTGCAACAACGTGGGAGAATGCAGGAGCTGGGAAGTAGCTGCGAGAAAGGCGAGAGTGGCCGAGTGGCCGAATGACGAACCGTATGAACTCAACTGAACTGACTAACGGATTGCCCAAACGGGGGAAGCGGCACCTCGCCGGAACCATCCAGCCAACAGAAGAAAAAAAGAACCTCCGTTTTGTCAAAACGGTACGGTGCCCTTTCCTTGCCAGCACTTTGCCAGCACCTGCCTGCTGCCCTGAGTGCCTGCCCAGTCCTGCGGTTCCTGTCAGCAGCCCTTGCCCCAAAACCACCAAGACTCGTACTTTCCGCCGTGACTGCAGCCATTGGCCACAGGCAGGCACATTTCACCAGCAACAAGTGGTCCTGTCACTTATCACAGCTCACATACAGCGAACCTCGTCATATCCATGGATGTGTCTGTAGTCATAGTCTACAACCAGACATTCAAGATTCGCTCGACCTGGTGTCTCGTGATGATGACGGCCATTGTCACATTCCATGGGGATTAGTTGGCCCGGCACTACGCAGTACTACGAAGTCCCCTTCCTTACCTGGGGCATCCCATCCACAATCCTCCAGCCAATCCGTCTGTCAAAATAAACAAATCTTGCATGACAGAGATCCTCGTTGAGGCATATTCCTACCCCCCGGCCTTGGAACTTGTCCGAATAACATTAGACTGGCTGATGGGACCGTAACGGTAATCACAGGAAGGGGGAATTCCCATGGGGCCCTTTTCCTTGTGGGCTTGTGGGATCGATCTGGCTCGGCTCATCTCTTCGACATCAAAGCGTTCGACATCTTTTGAAAATCATCCTTCCCCATGTCGTGCTCTGGCTCACGGGCTCAGAACTGAACATTGCAGTACAGTCAGAACATCGGTCGGGAAAGACTGTGTCAGCATCGCTCAGGCCTGCACAACCAGAACAGCCTGCGCAACCTCGCGCTCCCCGAGCCTCATGGCAAATTCCGCACGTGGTGACACTGTGTGCATCTCGCTCGACTTTCACATCCGCTGGCCGCTCCGACTACGCCGTCTCTTTCCCACCAATCCGCTGCTGGGGACGTTTAACTAACCACCAACCAGCCAGCGCTACCACGGCGCATGGGGTTTTCATCTTCAAGGCTTGCAAGCTCAACCCGTACTGCCGTAGCGCCGTCCCGTCCAGTCTGGCTGTACCGCCAGTTTTCTCACCGACACTTAGCCGTCAAGCTAGGTCGGTCCCTCTGTCCTGTAGCGCAAACCTGGTCTGTCGCGCCGCCAACAACCAACAAAATCCGGGTTTGCACCTGGAGTCCGCCATGTGCTTCTGCATGTGTGTGCCAGCGCAGAGCCAGGGCTAAGCAGACAATGGGCGAGCTCTCGCGAATCGCGGGAGCGGATCCCCAAGTCATGGGGCTCGCCCTCGAAGTTTATCCCATCCCCTCGGCAGCGACCTTCTTGGGCTTCTGACGCGTGCGACGGGCTGTGTGCGTGTTGCACGCTGCTTGCTCCTTGTCAATGACGGCGATCAGCATGCCATGCATCAGCTCATGCCTCTTGCTGCCACCCGTCAACCCCATCTGAAAAGCATGACAAAAAACGGCCCCCGAGCTCACATTCAGGGTGGGCAATAGCTCCAGTGGGGTCATCTCGGCCCTACAGAACGGTTACCTAAGACGGCGAGAGCAGCGGTGAGAGTCTGTGCGCGCTTCTCTCTCCTGGCCCCATCGAAAGAAGAAATGTCACCGTCAGAAAATGGGCGGCTCATCCGTGGTCGGTCCGGGGCGAGATCGTGTCTGGCCGCTGGCGAAATGGCACCCCACCGCCTGCATGCCCTGCATGCTCCTACTACCACAATATGCAGTCCTGAAGCTGGTTCGCCCTCCTGTCAGTCAGTCCCCCGCCGAAGGAACCAAGGCTGGCTAGCTGACTGTCAGCATTCCACACTCCCATACATAATAGCGTCGTGCTGATGGCTGCACACGAGGACACGAGCATGCCCGGTGCCCAGTCAGCTCAATCAACCAATGCAAGCACTGTCAGATTTCGTAGGTGATTGCCGTGAGGCGACGCCCCGTTCGAGTCACTACCAAGAACTCTGATGTGAGTCGTCGCCGGAAACGTCCAAGGGAGGAGGCCGAGGCGTTGTCAATCATCTTGAAAGAGTCAAGGCCGTTTTCGACAGTCACTCTTTTCCCTTTTCTGGTGAAACATGGCACTGCAGCCCGTCCTCTCTGTGTGTCTGTGTATATGCCTCTCAGCACCAGCAGAACGGCACGTCGCATGCCCGCGGGACCGTTTCTGCAGGCTACAGCACAAGCACCCCCCGAGGCTAAACTGCATCCTGCCGGTCTTGCCTTGCCCAGAGGTGACTGTCTCAGGGGCACGAACCGATGGCGCGTCTTGGGAGAAACGCCTCCCGCAGGACCCTCCAAGCCCTGAAGCCTGAAGCCGCCTCGAAGAGGATGCTCCTTTGAGGAAAGCCCATGACTCGACCGTTACTATACTGGTGAGACAGGAGTTCTCCTGCAAGCTCCCGGGTGGCCTTGTCAGTTCAGCTCTCACGATTCGAGACTGCCCTGCCCCGAGCTGTGTGTCTCTCATGCAGCTGGCTTGATGGGCTACCAGTTTAATTAATTTAAGTCTGCAGTGTAAGCACGACGGTTGCTTGCAACGGACTCTTCTGGGCTCCCGTGAAACATGGCCACGAGCAGCTACCTGAACAAAGCTCATATCCTTGCAGCCGCGTAGGTTCGGATCCTGTGTCGGCGGTCCACCGGACCCACGAATGCTACCACGTTAGCTTCTGCAGGGTTGCACTTTTCTTCGTGCCCTGGAGAATCGGAGCGATCCATTGTTTCGAGGAACAGGAACAGTGAGGTGGCAGTCGGTCATTTATTCTGGCTTCACCAACGACTCCTCACCGCAACCCAAGACCCAGCAGCATCCACTGGGAGCTCACCGACCGCGCTTTGGTCTGCACCGCGCGCCGGGGATTGAGGCAGGCTCGAAGCCCCTTCACAATCAAGTGCCATTTCTTGGTGGACAACTGGCTGGCACATGTCAAGCGGAGACCTCTCTTTACTAGACTGACTGAGCGAACCCCCGAAGGCACGGTCCCGTGGCCCTGAATCCCAAGCGATGAAATTGGGCGGCTAGCAGTGAAGATCCCCCAAGCACTTCGCCAATCCCAGTGATGAAATGTAGATCTGCAACGCTCATCACCGCTGCTCGAAGCTGTCTTCATGCAAGACGGATCTTGGTCCCGATCCGACCATCCACCTAGTCTATCCACCACACCAGGCCATTCTGCTCAAACCATCTCAACCCCACGCCCGAGTCAAGCAGACATGGAACGTGTCTGCTGTCACCGTCAGGCAGTCCAGGCAGTCTGCGTCGCATGGCTGCTGTAGCTGCATACACACACAGATTTGACCCCGCATCCCGAGAGCGCGCGGCGGTTCGGCATGGGATGACACGACGCAGCAGCCCTCAGCAATCGCGTTTCCAAACCTGCAGGGCTGGGTCCTCGTGCCCCTTCTCCCACGCTGTGGGGAGTGAGGTCGGGCGTGGGGTTGGTGGCAACCGCGCCTACGAGATAATCTCTCGGAAGCTGGGGGACGCTGGGGGGGCAGAGGAGCCAGAGGAGCCAGTATGGACTCAAATGCGACGCCGCGTCCCATCTTTGCTCCCAGCACGATGACGCCACGGGTGCATGAAAACCCGCTTGCTGTGCTGCGCTGCGCTGCGCTGCACTGCGCGCAAGCTATGGCGGCGACGACCATGCCTGGTTCTCTCCTTCCCCCGCCCCGCGCGTGGTGGGCATGCTGCTGCACCCCATCATGCACGTAACGTGGTCGTGGTAGTGCGTCACCGCGACTACTGTACACTATTTTCTAAAATGGCGACATGTCTCAAGCTTGTGTGGCCGGGGGTTCCACGGCGAGGAGGAGATGAGGGCGGCAGGGTTGGGTGATTTCAAGATTATTCCCTCGCACATTCAAGCTTTCGGCTTTCCGACACTCGAAAGTGCCGTTTCGGAACAGTCGAAGGGACTCGTCGAAACGGGCCACCATGACGTTTTCTGGGCCTCGTCCACGAGAGCCCTGGTGCTAGGCGCCCATCCGAACTTTTGCGTCGACTGCTTCCCGAGGTCCGAAGGCAGAAAAGAACAAAGAGAACCATTCCATTACCCCTTCGTGACATTGTCCTAACACATGCTAGGCCGCCTCCCATCTGTCCGGGTCTCGGGAGACAGGACCCTCCAACCAGGGAGCAGCCGCGCCTACACTACAACCAACCACCAGGAATAGATACAGTACAGCCGTAGTGTAGAAGGCGCCCCAACCCGACGGGCGGCCAGACCATGGCGGGGTTTGGTCTCTTGGGATTCCTTCAAGCAGCAAGCAGCCTTCCGGACGTCGTCCGAAGGAGGCCAAGCTCTCACTCCTTTGTCTCCCCATTGCCCATTGGCCGGCGATTCAGGCCACCCTGTCGCGGTGTGTTGAAACCGTTGCGCTTTCAAAGGCCGCGAGAGAAGGACAGCTGCCAATGGATGGTTATTCATTCTCTCTTCTCTGGGTGGCGTGTCTTGTGTTTCGAAAGGTAGAGCGCGTGATCGAAAAAAACGGAGGCGACCCTACCTGACCCGACCTGCGATAACCTGTAGAATCTGCATTTTCGTTTGTAGATCGCCCTCTCGTCGCGAAGTTGGCGCCCTGATTGAGATCCCACCCATTCCAGTCCATTCAATCATTCATTGTCAATGATTTACACATGGGATCACCGGAAGCTGGATGGATTGCACCCCCAAAAAGACCATTCATGCCTCCCTCCTTCACCCGACCGCCCCCTTCCTTGCCTATCTCGGGCGCTTCCGGCTGTTGCGGCTGTCACTCAGCTCGGCGGTGGAGGCTTGTGGCACGCTTGGCGCCATGGCGGTTGATCTCCCGGGCATTAAGACCCGAGACAAGAAAAGAGCCAGACCTAATCTGCACTGAACCCTTTTTTTTGCTTGGCGAGGGTTGCACAATGCTTTTTTTGCTTTCCCGAAAAGGGATCCAAGACATGCATGCATGCACTCTCTCACGGGACGAGGCAGTCGGTGATCGTCTTGCTTTTTCCTTTCGGACTGCGCTGTTTTTACTGCTGGGATCAGCGGTTGTGATCCTCTCGGTAGGGTGGTGGCAGGCATTTTGTAGTAGTGGTTACTTGAGTGAGGTGGTCCTCTTGTCATCTGCTTGATCCCCTTCCCCTCCTTCCATGCTTGAAGGCGAGGCGGGAAGGGCATACTTGGGTCAATTCAAAATTATTACATGATCTTATTACGAGATTGGGAGGCTCGTGATGATTCAATAGTGAGGCTGGCTGTCACGTATTAGCTAACTGACAGTGTCGATCCCTGGGTGACTTGTTGTGGGAAGGGGGCAGGGAGGAGATACGGCACCTGGGCCAAGACTCCCCCTACCGCTGGTTGGTGGGTGATTACTTGCTCAAGGAATCGACCATCGCGAAGGGGCTTCCTCAACAATCAACAATATTAGCTTCGCCAAGGATCTTCATATGGATATCATAAGCCTCGAGCGGATCGTCCTATTAAGCGAATAGATCTTCTAGAAATTCGGTGGTTCTGCATTGCCTGCCCGTCGTGTCGGGGTGGGGGCCGCCGAGGAGGAGGTGATGCCAGCTGTCTCTTGGCCGCACTTACTCACGCCGCCTTTTCTTCCAGTTGATCTTGGATAGCTTTCAGGAGTAATCTTTTTGATGATTAAATGCAGCTTGGCAGGCGCGGTGACTGGCCGATCCGTGAGTGTCCTCGCGCCGTCGTGCCGGATCTATGCCGTACGGAGCTGGATGTGCGTTTTTGTTGCACTGCGCGTTTGGCCGGATCTTTTTCAACAGAACGGTATCATCGAGCCATGCCTATGCAGAACGGATGAATTGGGACGTTCGTGAGTTGTATTCTGAAGAGAGCCAAGACTTCCAGGACAAATTTAGGCTTTCATGTCCGTAGATATTGGTATAGAAGAGTCTCTATTCGGCCGTCCTCCAGAGATATCATTGACTTTCATCCTGAATGCTACGATAATATCGTCTTTGAAGCCCAAGTTCTTGGAGCACTATCGGCAGAATCTTTTGATTGCAACTAGGAAATAGTTCCAAAAAGGGCCCGGCCTCTCTTCAAGGGTGTGAGTTCGCCTACCAGCTAGCTGTGATGCTGCACTCGGCACAGGAAGAGTTTGTTGTGATTCTTCGTCAAGGAAGAAGGAGGAGACTTGCTAACAACAAATATGGAGAGCTGCCTATGGTGTACATACAATAATCTACACATTAATTTGAGACTCAAACGGGCTTTGATGTGCTGTAACTCTCGCCAGCCTAGTAACATAGAACACTTCTTGTCACTTGGCAGTACCGGACGATCTGCTGTGAATTTGGACGATGAGATCGTGCGAGCTGTTTCTAGATTTTGTGCTCAAGTTGCTACCTCTTGTACTTGAAAACATTTACCGAGTCTCAAACGCGATTGTCTCAGCGCGGATTCGGTCATCCAGACACAGCTGTATATCAAGGGCAATGTAGAAATGACGTCCTTATTCAGGGCTCAAGCATGCGAACAATAAAATCCTTTCCATCTCAGCTACATCGGAATTGCATCAACATTGTATAAGGTGGGGAAAAGGCTACCTAGGTACGTATCTGATGTGAATCTTTTAGCATGAGGATCAAGCTAGCTCAGCATTCTAGAGTCCTCTGCACGAGATCAGTCAAAATGAAAATTTCGCCAAGCTCTTCACTTGCTGACAAATTAGAAAAAGTCCAAGGATGGCGAAAGCATTACATTATTTCCATCTAAAGGGACCTCTGGAAGTAAAATCATGGACCTAGCAGGCTGAGCAGCCCGGTTCTGAGAACTCGCGATCGTAGTCTCAACAGCAATACCGTGCGCCTGTGTATCTGCTTCTGGCCCTTCGAAACATTCGCAGATGCGGTTCTAACAGAAACGTCACAATAGTCAACGCTCTGCCCGCGAGGTCTCCGATAACTCTCCATCTCGCAGTCCTACCTTAAAACCATGGCACAACGCCAATTCGTCTAGTTTTGATACCCTGCCGCTTGTCCTTTGACATTACACGTCCTGAGTGTTTGTAAACCCTCAAGACTCCTGGGCGGTCGTACTACTCGTACATAAAGATGACATTGCTCCGGATCTCTTCATTAGTCTCATCATAGCTGATCCTCTGCTGCCGCCAGTGGTGGCATACAGGTCGTCCTTGCTTTCGTCTACTCGAGGACAGGGTCCTTGCTGAGGCACACCTGTAATAGCTGCTTGAAACTTGACTTCATGCACAAACCGTGGCCGGAGGATGGTCCCGATTGCTCTGTCTTATGTACTCGATTCTATTTTAGTTGGTTCTTGGGTAAGTGTGCATGAGCAACTACGCTGGCAAAACTGGAGTCATATTGAAGGGACGCTGTCCCTTTGCTGGCACCCAGAGAATAAATGTGGAGTATTTGGCTCGTTGATGGACCGATGCTCATGCGCGATCTATTGGTTCTGTATTCTCAGTCGAGACATTTGGAACACCAAAGTAAGCGTGAAGATATCCGATGGGAAAGACATTTCAATATACGATTTTGGGGTCTAATAGATGCATGAATGCATACAATCGGGCTGAACTAAGTAGACGGCCTCTAACGAGACAACCTTACTGGTAGAGCGAGTAACCAATATGCATAGCTAGGTATGCCGTGTAACCAAGCCCCTCCTTTTGCAATTTCGGCCAGGCTCCCATCAGGCTTTACCAGGCTGTCAGCTGAACTGGTAGAGCCATGTCCGACTGCTTTCAATTTTCTTCTTTCTGTGTCTTCGTCCAAAGTTACCACTAGATCTAACACATATACGAGTTGCAACCATCCTCCTTCTCAGTAAGCGCTGTTGGGTCATGGCTCTAGAAATCACTGGGCTGACAGTAGGCGCTCTCGCCCTCATCGGAACCTTCAAAGACTGTGTCGACGTGTTTGGGATGATAATTTCCGCCCGTTCACTTACAGATGATGCCGAGATACTCAACACAAAACTTGACGTCGAGAAAATGTTGCTGCTGCAGTGGGCTGATCGGGTCAGGTTGACTGAACCAGGAAACTACGACTCAAGGCTTGATGATCCTGATCTGAACCGGACGATTGCCCGAGTGCTTGAGTGTATTAAGCTACTACTAAGCGATGGGAAGACACTGAGAGACAAGTACGGCCTTGTCGAGTACCAGGAAGTAAAACACGGCCTCATCCTAGACGACAGAGTTGGAGCCACGGCCAGCTCCACAAGACTGGAACATTTCATCGAACGCTTCCACAGGCTCTCTATCCAAACTAGAAAGCCCCGACAGGAGTATTCCGTTGCCACACGTTTCAAGTGGGTGGTTAAAGACAAGGAAAAGTTCACAAGCCTAATGGATGAGCTCTCGTACTTCGTCTCTCGGCTGAATGCCCTTGTTCCAGCCCAAGAACAGACCGGCATGGCAATGACGAAAGAAGACCTGGCAAAGATACGCAGCGTTCCACAGTTGAAAACCCTTATCAAGGCTTCGACTGGTGTACAGCCACAGGTCGCCGTTGTAGCCCAGCAAATGATACGATCGCTCAACCAGGGGCGTGTACTAGACCGTCTCTGGTTTCGATCAATTGACGACCGGAAGACAAACATCAATGAAAGACACTTTCGAACGCTGAACTGGGCTCTAGATCCCTTAGAGACCACACTGAAATGGGATAATCTGGCCGAGTGGCTGAGAAATGGGAGTGGCCTCTACTGGTTGGCAGGAAAGGCAGGCAGTGGCAAGTCGACCCTCATGAAGTACCTCAGCGACCATCCGCAAACGACCACCCTCGTCAAAGAGTGGGCGGGACAGTCAGAATTGGTCATGCTGCAGTTCTTCTTTTACGCACTGGGAAGGCTGGAGCAAAAGTCGCAGGAGGGAATTCTCAGAAGCCTCCTGTTCCAATTTCTGAACAAACACCGGTACCTGGTTGGAGACGTCCTTCCCGCGATGTGGAGGGAAGCGATCATCACTGAGGACAAAGACGATGAGCTGGAGATACCTTCGATCTCGGAGATGCAACTTGCATTCTTGCAGCTGGTAGAGACCGTCTCGATCGATAGGAAATTTTGGATCCTGATCGACGGCCTTGATGAGTTCGAGGGAAAGCATGCGACCATAGCAGCGTTCTTTGCGAAGCTTCAAAGGCTACCAAACGTTAAGATCTTGGTATCCAGTCGGCCGCTTCCAGTCTTCGTGGGCGTCTTTGACCGCGCTCCAAAGATGTACTTGCAAGATCTCACGGGCAAGGATATTGAGACTTACGTCAATGATTCGATCTTGCCCCATCCACACATGGCGCGAATATTACGTTCTAAACCTAGAGAGGCTGATAAAGTTGTTGCGGCTCTGGTTGAGAAGGCATCCGGTGTCTTTTTATGGGTCGTATTGGCCTGTCAGTCCATTTTGGAAGGACTTGACGAATATGACACGATTCCGGAACTCATGGACCGCGCGACGAAGATCCCCCCCGAGCTCGGCGACTTTTTCCTTCAGATAATCGACAAGATAGATCCGCAAAAGCGAGATCGAAGTGCAAGGTTTCTCCGGTTGATCTTCGAGAGCCAGGCGCGATCCGTTTTCGCTCCTATGCCGACACTTGGGCTCGCCATTGTCGATGAGCAGGGACTACGAGCGGACTTCATGGGACCCAGTGTCACGGACCTCAGTTTTGAGGACAGGGTACTGCGATGCAAAACAATGGAGGGTAGGCTGAGAAGTCGTTGCTCTGGGTTGGTGGAAATCCAGGTGGACCACGACCTCAACCTTGCAGGACAAGACGAGGGAATAACTGCTGAGGATGCGGCCAGTCTGAACAGCCGCGTTATGTTCCTCCACAGATCCCTCTACGAATTCCTGTCTACACCAGGGATATGGGAACGGGACTCCCTGCGTGTGGACAACAAGTGCGGGACATTCGAGCCACATGCGATCCTCGCCTCGCTGTGGACTCAGCTGTCTGGTCTCCAAAAATGGTGCCACGTCTTCGAAAACGATCACTTCAATAATGCTCTTGCCCACAGTCTATATGCCGAGACGACAGATTGCCCGCCCAGAATATTGACGACGAATCTATCACGGATGCAGGGTCTGGCTGTAGGAGGTGGGAGCTACGGGCCACTCTTAAGAATCGTGAAAAACTGGCTGCCGCATCAGCCGGAGTGCCGCAAAGGGTACGAAGATCTGTCTTTTGGTCTCGCCATTGCAGCGGAACTCGGTATGGTCAGTGTGGTGCGGTTGGCACTCGAAGACCCGGCCGGGCTCCGGCATACATTGATACCGCCTGAACCGGACCGAGTGCGGCACTGCAGCAGCTTCTTGATCTGCCCAACGAGAGTGTACGAGAGAAACAGGCACCGACGCGGGACTCAGTACAAGAGCAGATCTACCGTTTACCCCTTGCTGTATCATGCTACCTGCCTCCCAATCCTGTTTATGATGGACTTACTCAAGCACAAGACAATTCACGATTCTGCCGTTTCCATGGAGTTTGTGAGATATCTACTGAAAGAGGGACACGACCCGAATGAGCAATTTGTATTTAGCCTTCGCCGTATTAACGTGAAAGTGAACCTGTCTCTGGACGAGGACGAGGTCATTACGACGCCCTGGATCAGCTGGCTCGACTTTATCGACCAACCTAGAACAAGCTCCTGGAACTCGGATGTCGAGCTGGTGCACGATCGCGCCGCAATTACAATGCTCTTGGTCGATGCCGGCGCAGACCTCGGCGCGCCTGGGACAGACATTTACAAGCTGGTAGACCACGTTCTGTCCATATTCATCTGGGATGCGGGACGGCATAGCGGCGGGACATCTGTGGAATGGGCCCGGAGTGACGATTTGTGGTTGAAGGTGCGAGACAAAATACTGTCACTGCGTGCTGTCAAAGCTCATCCACGCAAACTCTCCTCACAAATGTTGTGGCTGAGTCGCCGAGGTTGAGGTCGTCTTGATGGAAGGGTGTGTAAGACCCTCTGTTCGTGATGGATGTCTGCACGGGCTGTAATGAGGATGAAGTTATCTCATGGTACATATCGCAGATTGATTTTTCAGTAACGCAAACGATGTCTTGGTCCCCCGATTGACGACTTCTTCCCGTGTAAGATGATGCACTTTAGAGCTGTCGACGTCGGGCAGCGGAGATGATGACTCAGCAGACGGCGCACGTGATCGCCAAGAGGTAGGCTGGACCCGGAACGTTGGAAAGCCTTCTCTCGCCTGTGAACCGCGCTCGGAGCTCCAGTTCTACGAAGTCGTGAATAAACATCAATTGGTCCACCAGCCATCATGAACTCCCTCCGCATTGCCTCCCGTGCAGCCCTCCGAGCGCGTCCGGCCGCCATCCGGGCCCCTCTGCAGCGAAGAGGCTACGCCGAGGCCGTCAACGACAAGGCAAGTCACCCCGCGCCCTCGACCCGTCGAATCCCGCGCCGCACCCGATGAAGCTCTCACTGACTTTGCGACGAACGACAGATCAAGCTCAGCTTGACCCTGCCCCACCAGGTACGACGACGACGATCCCTTGTCTCCTCAGAAACATCCCGCGGGCGATGAGGGTCAGGATTGAGGAGGAACAATGACGAGCAGAACTCGCGGGCGAAACGGGCAAATGAACCGCGATAGCTAATTACCTCATGCATCACTGCAGTCCCTCTACAAGTCCCAGGATGTCGTCCAGGTCAACCTCCCCGCCGAGTCCGGAGAGATGGGTGTTCTCGCCAACCACGTCCCCTCAATTGAGCAGCTGAAGCCCGGTCTGGTCGAGATCGTCGAGGAGAGCGGCAGCAGCAAGCAGTTCTTCCGTATGTGACCCGAAGCGCCAGCGCTCGAGCTTGCGCCCGCACCCCAGTCCTCCCTCCCCAGTCGAACGTCGAACGAATAGCTTGAGAGAAAGCCAATGGAGTACGGTAGCTTACAAAGTCGTGTCATCGCAGTGTCTGGTGGATTCGCCGTCGTCCAGCCCAACTCGTCCCTGAGCATCAACGCCGTCGAGGCCTATCCCCTGGAGGACTTCAGCGCCGACGCCGTCCGCAACCAGCTCGCCGAGGCGCAGAAGGTTGCCAGCGGCAGCGGCAGCGAGCAGGACATTGCTGAGGCTAAGATTGAGCTGGAGGCAAGTCATGTCCCGGATGTTGCCCCGACGAGGGGCGGGCCCCAGAATTGGATTTGGAATCGTCATGCTGACTTGTAATCACCAGGTTCTCGAGACTCTGCAGGCTTCTCTGAAGTAGAGCGGTGGGTTTATCGCGCCCATGTAGAATACCAATACCGAACTTCTGATCTTTCACAAATGAGCATGGCCGGGACACAGTGAACGTCGCGATGTCACTACGTCATCTGGTTCCTGAGCAATGTTTGTTGGAGATGGTGGCCCAATTAGACATGATATTAGCCGAACAGGCCTTCGCACTGAATCTCTTGATGCTTAATCTGTGGCTATTTCAGACGTCTTTTGAACCCAACCTAACCTAGGTCTTCGGGCCACAATATAGGGATTCGACGCATGATCTCGAGAATCGACGTCCCCTTTTGCCTGGTTTCCAGAGTTCGACCACCAGCCATGTTCGTTCCTTCCATCGCGTTGCCATCCTCTTTTCACCAATATCATTGAGATCCGGCAACTTCCCCTCACCTTCACGCTCGGAGAGGAGACGGCGTGTCGCGGCTGCTGTTTTGTCGAGTGGCCTGCGCCTTCCATGTTGCATTCCGACTGAGCCCAACGACTTCCAAAGCCTCGACCTCAGCAAAATTGACCATTTAGAAACAGCGCCATGCCCGGATGGGCTCGTACCCTATGCACATCTTCCAACAGCAGCATCACTGTGTCAAACTGGCCATTCGTTTCGTCCGACAAGAACTACTAAGTCTATCTCGCTCCGCTCCTCTAATGTTATCAGACAACAAACCATTTTTACCACCTGCTTCACACTTACCCACTGCCAATAACGCGCTCACGCCTGCCTGCGAGCGCAAGTTGGGGGCCTCGAAGCCCGACGCCGAAAAAGATCTCTCTCATCACACCTTGCTCCAAGAACGGCACGCAGAGCCTCCCAATACGCTGCGGCGGAGCTCATCTGCTTTGTCGAGAACGTTGAAGACCGAGGAGATACCAAAGTCCCCAAGCCCGACTATCCGCTCCCGCGCTAGCCTTAGAAGCCTCTCGCCTGTCAAACCTCTTAGGACTCTTCGCCGTGTGGCCAGGAACTCCGACCTCTCTATGTCGCCGCCCAAGGTGGGCTCCTTTGGCCGCACGATGGCGGATGCGCGCGAATTATTTGAGCAGCACGGAATCGACCGTCCTGCCGGCTAGCTCTCGGAAGAACGTACAGGAAGCCCTGCCCCTAGCAGCGATGGCTTCGTATCTGTGCAGAGCCTGTCCAAACTCTTCGCGGACCTCGATGGAGCAAACAGCGTTGACCCGTCCATGAGGACCTGTCACGTCTGCCTCGCCAGAGTCTCCAATACTCGCACCTACTGCACGTCTTGTGGACACCCTCTTTGCAAAACGTGCACATGCCCCGTTCCTGAGGGAGCTGATGAGGCGCACAAGGCCTTCGAGGACTCGGGCGGCGTCCATCTCACCATACACGACGGTGAGACCCTCACGAGCTACAACAGAAGCGTACCACCTTCTCCGACTAGGGAATCTGGGAATCCCTTAGAAGCGGCAGGGGCTGGGGCGAGTCAACTGAACAAAACAGCTCAAGAGCCTGAAATTGGCGAAAGCTCTGGGCATCATGTATCCTCTACAAGGCCTCCGTCCAAGCCCGCGGGATCACAGACATCATCTGTGAAGGACAATCCCTTCATTGTGGCAGACCGTCTCACAGCAGGTGGACCATCGACCTCAAAGCAAATAAACACAGATCAAGTCACCAGAAGACGTACTGCACCGTCCGACTGTATTTCTCGCCGATCCGACAGCGAACACAAGGACGAGCATTGTAGTGATCCAATCTGTCGAGCAACTCACCCGGGGCACCGCCCTTATCGTCATAGTGTCAGCTGTAGCGAACTTCGGTCAGCACACAGCTTCGATGAGGCTTCCACCGACGACCCACAGTTGGAGGAGCAGCGGTCTTCTCACCATGAGCGCCGTACGCACGACGAAAGAGAACCGGTTCATCGACGTCGCCAGGACGACGAGTCATGGCGGAGAGAGCGGCATGGTCGTCAAGGTGGAGAGCCCGACCGTCGCGAGAACAGATACGCCTCCCCTGAGCGTCCGGGGCCGAGACTTCGTGACACTCAGAGGACTGAAACGCATGAGCGATATCACAAGCATCCACACAGCCATTCCCCTGATCAAGATCCCTCACGCCGCGAGTCTCATCGTCGTCGGGAGCACAGGGAAGAAATTCAGCCTCAGGAGCGTCGTCCCAGGAGCCGTATTCGCTCACCTCCAGGTTGGCTACGTGGGCCAGACAGCATCAGCACCAACAGCGACAGACTTGAGGAGTTTCATACAAAACGTGGTCCTCCGCGAGGTGAAGACAAGCGCTCGCGAGAACAGACCAAGACCTACCGCTCTCATCGCCCGCGTGGCTCTCCGCACCGCTTTAGGGCCGAAGAGGAGACAGACGAGGAAGATTTTCGCGATATACGCAGAAGACTGAGTCCCGTCAAGACAAGAGCATCAAACCAGTCTCACCATGACCAGCTACCGAGGGATACAAGAGCCGAGATCGCTCATAGAGACGCAGAGAAGAGTTTGAGAAAGATCCGTTCTGAGGCGCGAATCCTCCTGTCGAAGATCTCTGAGCCTGAGGACGAATCCATGGAGGCTGCGGTACGGCGCAGTGCAACCTTCAAAGATCATAAGCCAGCAGGGTTTTCTGTGCCAAGTTCTGCCACTTCTTTGACCGGCGATACCTCACCAGAGAGACCAAGACTGTCGGCTAAACAGAAGGGGAAGGGCAAGGCAAATGCTACCACTTTTAACAAAGCGGATGTGCAGCGCCCAAGCAAATCTCACCGTCCTGTCACCGAAAAGGGTCGGGATCACCACGTTGACAGGGTATCGAAGTCGGAGAGGCCTGGACTGACCACCTTGGAAAAGGGCAAGGCGAAAGCAGTTGTTCAGGGACAGTCACATGTACCGCGCACTTCTCAGCAGAACGCACCCGATTCCCGCCAGCCTGCCGCCGAAAGGGGTGATGAGCACCAGTGCGACTGGAAGGACAAGTACGACACTCTGAAGACAGAGATTGAGGATGGTCGTCAGGTGCAGGATTCCGGTGTTACCGAGGTTGGTCAAGACCACCAGTGCGACTGGAAGGAGAAATACCTCGCTCTCGAGTCGGAGGTCGCGGCTGATCAGGGCC
This sequence comes from Diaporthe sp. HANT25, assembly GCA_013435955.1. Lineage (NCBI taxonomy): Eukaryota > Fungi > Ascomycota > Sordariomycetes > Diaporthales > Diaporthaceae > Diaporthe > Diaporthe sp. HANT25. The sequence goes on along the minus strand of JACBFG010000025.1, from coordinate 336,730 downwards.
AGCAGGGTGATCTTGGGCTGGAGGGGCTGACGATCGTGTTGCACATGAGAGGCAAGGATGACTTGGTCATCAACACGGACTTGAGGGAGCTGGGTCAAAAGTGAATTCAGTGATGGGAGTGAGTGCACATCAACAAAGGAAATTGGTATTTTGGGACTTTTGGTCCTGGATGTCAGGAAAGGAGGAGAATGAATCAACGGCTCCGTGAATGGTGCTTTGAGTTTGTTGTCTGAGCACCAGGATAGTGGGTATTCTTATCCTTCATGATAGAACTTGTATTCGTATTATTCAATACAGACTCCTAATCAATGCAATGACAACCGTTGAGAAACCCGATCGTATCAATAGAATTAGATTGAATCAGAACCCAACAGCTCTGAACGAATGCCACCTTAAGCTTCGGTGCCGCTTCGGCCGCAGATCATCCGCGGCGTATCGATAAGACACATCAAGAACGTCACCTCGCCGCCACCCTACACCATCACCGAATCCTAATCACGAGATACCACTTCAGCATATTTGCAATTCTTGTATTAAAATTGGGTGTTTCTGCCTGGTTTTCAGAAATTATTCCCGAGCATGAAGATCCCCCTATCAGCAATCCTGCCCGGCGAGGCATCCGAGGCATGCTGCACGTGCGCCACGGTGCTCTCGGAGGTCCCCAGGTACTCGCCCCAGACCGAGAAGCCGTACCCGGCCGACAGGAGGCTGGACTGCTGCCCGAGGGTTATCTGCGGGCGGTGCATTCATGTGAGTCCTTGCTCTCCTCCTCCTCAGTAGACATTTGCTTTTGCAGCACGATGCGGTGCTGCCCTCCTAGATCTGCCTGAGCTGACAGGACATTTTCGTCACAAGGACAACGCCCGCTTCGCCTCGTACTGCCCCTACTGCCAGGTCGCCAGCGAGGCGTCGAACCCCTTGCCGCAGGGCCTGCGGGAACCGCCGTCATACGATTCCGCGACATCCAAGCCTACTCCCACGCGGACGACAGATACGCCCGACGACGATGACGCACCACCCCCGTACAGCACATCTCACCCCAACTCCTCCACCCCCTCCTACCCTCAAGACGAGAAATCCAAAGCATCCGACCCCCCGCCCCCAGACACCCTCCACTTCGTCCACCCAACAGAAGACACGATCCCCTCCCTCTCGCTGCGGTACAATGTGCCCGCGTCCGTGCTGAGGCGGCACAACAACATAACCTCAGACCACCTCCTCTCCGCACGGCGGACCCTGCTCGTCCCGGGGACGCACTATCCCTCGGGCGTGTCGCTGAGCCCGCGGCCTGTGGGCGGGGAGGAGGAGGAGGCGCGCAAGGCGAGGATCAGGCGCTGGATGGTCGCGTGCAAGTGCGCCGCGTACGACGTCGCCGAGCTGTACCTCGCGCAGAGCGGCGGGGACCTCGGGGAGGCGGTCGAGAGGTACCTCGCCGACGAGGAGTGGGAGAGGGCGCACCCGCTCGAGGGGTCGGCGAGGGGGAAGGGGAAAGGGAAGGGGAGGATGGGGACCGGCTTGGGCGGCGGGGGGACGTGGGCTGCGCAGGCTGCGTTTTTGAAGCGGCAGGGGCAGTCGTGATGATGGATGGAGGGTGATCGAGAGGGTTTGGGGGCATTAGAGCGATCTAGAGGAGGTTGTAAGATGTTTGTCGAGCAAGCCAGACTTTTTGTTGATTTCTGCCATTTTCTTTTTCCTCATTGCGAGTGCGGCAGGCCGACCTCAGCCAAAGGATGGTATATCATGCTGTCCTGCACCAGACGCCCGGCAGAAGAACCCATCATCTCCCGCCAATGTATGTACATACACAGATCGCGTACCTTGAATGAAACAATCATTAGATGCTATCACCACCCTATTCCACAACGCCTTGTCATACACAGCAATATATCTAGAATGCAGAGCGCGTGCGGATATCCTGTATGCTATTGTTAGCCTTGACATGGAATGCAGGGGCAGATATCAGTGGGCCGTATGGACTTACCGAAAGCTTCCGCTCCACCTCCCGGACCGAACGGTCCAGCTCTCCAGCGATCATCAGCTTCTTGTCGTTGGGCAGCAGCGAGTACCTCTCGCAGAGGTCGCCATCGATTACGCCCTTGACCGGCGCATAGTAGCCACGGTACATGAGGTGATCACGCCCTGCGAGCGGTGCATCCTCAGACCTCATGTGCTGCTCCAGGCTCTGGAAGAAGTCCACGTCCTCCCTGCTCACGAACGGGATGAAGACACCAATAGTGCCCTGAATACCACCCCACAATAACACCTCTTGGCCACCGACTACGAGACTAGTCTTGGTGATGCTGGTGGGCAGGTCCTGTGTGTAGAAGTGTGCCATGAGGTCCACCCTGTGAGGCGTCGCGTGGAGGTACGGCCGTGCGTGAGTGAGGTGGACTTCGGACCCAGGCTCGTCAGCCTCGAGACTGGCCTTCTCGGGGCATCGGAGGATCCAGACATTGCCAAACTTGTCGCTGCCAGCCACCGACTCGTAATCGACCATGGTCGTTGAAATAACCCATCGGTTGACAGTATCAGACACAAAGGGTATTATCTTGTTGGTCTCGGGCTTGTACACGACATACGTCACACCTTGCTGCACATCGCTGACAATGATGCGGTTGCCTTGGGCTTGGAGAGACACGATGAGGTTCGGTGTGACTTCCGCCTGAGACTTCCGCAACAGCTGCCGTAGACCGAGGTCGTAGATCCGTAATGTTGTGCCGATGCCGGCCAGTAACCGGCCTTGGAATGGCAGTAGAGCCATTGGCGGCTCTTCCACTTTGGTCTTGTGGATGAACTCCAGTTCCCTTCCGTTCTCCTGGAACCGGTAGACGTGAATATAGCCCTCGGTGAACTGTCGTGGGTTAAGGATCAGATCCTTGGCCGTACCCACGATCAGGAAGCTTTCGCCATCCTGGCTTGCAAACGGTACCACAGCCACGCTCACTGCTGCCTCATTCCCGTCCAGGTCTACCCTGTACGTCACGCCGGGTTCTTCTGAGGCCGGATCCACTACGTTGATGCACGATGCCCATCGTCCCCGTCCCCGAGGGTATCCGAAGTCTTCAGGTGGCAGGACTGTGGAGTCACCATTAACAACCCCTGGGTCTGCTAGTAGTTGCTGTCTCAACTCTGGGGGTAACGTGTTGTTGTCGGCCTCGATTGTGTAGAAATAAGGCTGGTCGGGATGCTTGACCAGCTTCCTGGGTGTATAAGTAAGCGGTATCGACTTTTGAATCAGGTTTTCACTGAGCTTCTCGATCGAAAAGATTCTATTGCGCCGTCAGCGTTGTTCCGATTGAGATGTAGTGGCAGAATTCGTGAGTTCGTGAGTGTCATCAGAAGGAACAATTGAAATCTTTAAAAAGATTACAAGGCCTCATAGCCAGTAGAAGGCAGTCGGTATCCCTTTTATCATCATGAAATATGGGGGCGTGATTGTGGAGAAGGAAAGAGTACTAACCGCAGATAGTTGGCATGGATGCCAACAATGCCCTCCACGCATTGTTCACTGTTGAAACTCCAGCCCCATTCCAATTCAGGATAGTCAAGAGGCGTCATCATGAAGCTTCGAGTAAGGGGATCGGCATATCCGAGCCACGCCCTGGAGCTCAGAGCAAGGACACATACTGATCCTTGGCATGTCACCTGGAACAACCTCACAGACTTGATGCCGAGGAACTTCTGGCGAGTGTCTGTCAGGTCACCCGTGATCTCATCCAGGACTGTCCGCAGGTAGACACCGGAATGCAGACCAATGTGTAAATAGAGGGTAGACCCTCCAGTAGCAGAGTCTTCCATCGCCATGATTGACAGTGATGATGGAGCTGCAGACAACGCCTGGACGGACTTGTTCTCGAGTGTAGAGTCAGGGTCCAGACTCAGCACGCGAACAGTACGATCGTCGCACCCTACAGCCAAGAAGGAGCTCCTTTGCCGGCCTTCAGGGACGTCGCCGAGGCTCAGACACGTCACGGTCCCGAACATTTCCTTCTTCTCGTCGTACTCAGCCAGCGACCCGTCTTCGTCCATCTCGAAGTAGACGATCTCGCCAGAGCTGAGGGCGATGGCGACCTGTCTGGAATTTGTCGTTGCGGCAACAATGGATCTGTGTTGTGGTGCACTCCATTCATTCACTCGACCGCTTCGGATATGCCGTATTCCCTTGGGATGGACCTGAATGAGACCGTCGTCTCCAAGTTGTTGAACGGCAAGGGTCGGGACCGAATCCAAGAACCCAGTATCACTGACTTGCTCGACGGTCTCGCCAATGCTAAGCACCAAAGTGCTATTGGTAAACGACAGGATAATGTACGCATCGAATTGGTCGTCGCTCTGAAGCTTCGTAGTCCAGACTGCAGACGGCGTGCCAGGAAGCTCCGATGCCACGATTTCATTAACCTCGAGGCCGTGCTTCAGCGTCCGGAATGTGCTGCGTGCACCATTGCCGCATACGGCATAGATTTGTGGCGCATCGTCGTCTGTGAGGTTCGCAACTTTACAGTCCACGAGAGGGTTCATTGAGTTGACACTCTCAACGAGGGCCAGGTTCTCATTCGGGCGGGGATGGAAAAAGGCGGGTTCGTAGGCGGCCTGCGGGTCGGTAGGAAAGTTGTCGCTGCTGAACTCGAGCTCCTCGTCATCGTCACCAAGCTTCTCAAACTGATAGAACTGGTGGTTTCCGAACTCGCTCGCTACAAATAGGAATCCGCTCTTCAGGATGCACAGACTAGATGCGACCGGAACAGTGTCGAAGTATTTGATCTTCAGGCGCTCAACCTCGCCAGTAGCGTTGCCTTCGGCGTCCTCGACCATGTCAATGGTGACCTTGAACAGATCTCCGTCTTCGGTCTGGAGAAGGAAGAAGAAAAGGCCTGCGCTGTTCTTGAGCTTGTGCATGACTCCTGCGACAATCGAGCGTTTGCGCTGAGGGTCCTCCGTTGCACCTCGCCGCCGTGGAATCGGCACCCGGAAAGCTTCCTGGTTAGAGTGCCTGTATGTGACATTCTCCTCTCCGCAGACAAGCACACCCGAGGGGCCGTCATTGCCTCCGGGGACCTGGAACAGCAGGCTCGAGGTGGGGTCGACAGGCTCTGACCATTTGCGAACCACGTGATTCAACCCCAGATCAAGCTCGTAGTACACCAGTTGCGTTTCCGCCTCCCGGGCGGCCTGGCCTGAAGAGTCTTGGTCTGCTTCTGTGTACTCGGTCTCGAGGGCGGCGAAAACAGGGTTGGCGTAGCCGACATCGAGAGCCACGAGGGAGAAGACAAGCACGCCAGGCTTGTGCGCTTCCAAGGGGGAGGATATGGTGAGCTCTGCTTGAGAGTTTCGGTTCAAGACGTAAACGAGCTTGTTCTTCTCCACGGACGCGATCAGACACGCCCTGCCCTTTGGGTCTGCTGCGAGAAACTGGCCCGGGATGACTCGGCGAATTCCCGATTTTCCAAAGGTCTCGAGGTGGATCCGTGTGAATCTGTTCTGCGAGGGCTGGTACTCGACGATGGCGATTCTACCAGAGTCGGTGGCAAGGATGATATAGTCTGCGACCGTTGTCAGCAAAAGCCTGGGAGATGAGATGGGCCCTTCGTACAAAGGCAGACACAGCCCGATCATGTTGGGACTGGCGATAGATCTGGCAGGTCGGCTTTGAATCACTAAGAGCCCACGCTTAAGAAGGGGACCGGGTCGCGAAGAGGGCGGGCTTACCTTTGCTACTGCCTGCCAGGCGGAAGGCTGCGATGGACCTGATGATGCCGAATACATCGTGGGACAGCAGCGTGATGACCTTGCCCTGCGTGGGATCGGGTCGCAGGAGGGAAAGACGCGAGCCACAGGCCGTGATGATCTGCTGCTCCTTGGTGCCTGAGAATTGACCGAGGATGGCCTGGGTCATGGTCGACGGCGGCTGGATCGTCAGGGAGTAGAGGAACATGTTGGAAGTGGTCGCCATCTTGACTTCTGGGTCGCAGATGGCCTGCGCAGAGCCCTCATGGGTCTATTGACGCTGGACTTGGAGCGGCCTGTCGCGAGTGTCGAGGGTGGGGTGGATTGTTTGTGAAGCTCGAAGCTCCAAGTGGTTGGGTGTTCCAGGCGCGACGAGGTCGAAAGCTCCCGTCCAGCTCTCCCGCTACCAGAAAAAAATGGCAAGAACTGCTGCGCCACTTTTACCTCCCCCAAGCTTCAGCCACACCTTTACCCCAGGCAAGTTCTCCAAATCATGAGCTCACTATCCCACCTCACTCCATCCCATACTGCCTTTTCAAGAGGCTTGATGATTTGAGCGACTACTTTTGTAGTAGACCTTCTAGTTTCCCACCAGCCCCAGAATTGGGAGGATTTGCTCCCTGATCGATTGACTTGCGATGGCACCGTCAATTGACTCGGCAGCGCGTGCTGCGCTGAGCACCATGTGCCGGCAGTGCGCCCGAACTACAGCGAAACGATGGGCTCCTCGCATGGCAGCATCGTCAGCGACTGCGCGGACAGTACATACAGGAAGGCCCGCGAAGCCAACAAAGCGCGCACTGAGCGCCCCGAGGTCAGAAGGGATCACGCGGTCTTCCTCAAGCTTCGCGCAAGCTGCTACGGCCTTCCACGGCGAATCCGGCGCCTCCAACAAACAGGTCCTTACCGAGGACAACCTCTTCCACTCATACACCGACTCACCCATTCCCGAGATCCGACAGCGTGCGGCATTCATGCGCCAACATGCATACTGCCCCTGTCCAGATCACCGTCCGACTCGACTGTCCGAAAGTGGCCAGCCCTTAAGGCAGGACGCCGCCTCTGCGCCGCTTCCCCCGGCGCACGTCAACTTCGAGTGCCCGGATTGCGGCGTACCTGTATACTGCAGCAAGGAGCACTGGATGGCAGACTATGAGGCGCACCTGGAGATATGCGACACGCTGAGGCAGATCAACGAGGACGACCACGACCTCCGGTCCGGCAGGTTCTTCCCGGAGTTCCAGTACGCGGGCCCGCAGCTGGAGGAGGCCATGGTGAACATGACGAACTGGGACACGTTCCTTTACACGAGGAACTTCGAAGCCATCAACTCAGATAGGAGCATGCGGCAGGCGACGAGGCTCCTCACGTACCCCGTGACCGTGGGAAGCATCCTGCACGAGCTCAGCCCGTACACCCTGCGCACGGGCGGCCAGCTGACCCCGGAGGGTCTCAAGAGCTTCAGCGCCCTGCGGTACACGCTTCACCCTCCCAAAACAGGTGGCGGCACCGAGGTCAAGAACCTGCGCCTCGAGGCGCCCCCAGTACGGCTCTTCGTCCTCGGCGCGCGCGCCGAGTCGTCGCTCCCGCGCGACGCCTGGGTCCAGCTCGCCCACCTCTTCCCGCGCTCCAGCTTCCACCTGATCTTCATCGGCCCGGAGGCCATGGCCAACCGCGACGACGAATTCCCGCTCCCGGAGAGGACGCCCGGCAACCCGTTCGGCGCCGTCGTCGAGCGGCCTTGGCAGAACATGAAGATCAGCACCATCGTCGACTACTACCACACCATCCACAAGACAGGCCACTTCTACCCTTACGACCCTTACTTTGACTGCTTCGTCCTCTTCCACCCGGGCCTGGGCCACCCGGCCAGCTCGCACGAGTGGGCTGAGACGATCCCCATGCTGCTCGAGACTAAGGCGCCCATCATTGTCACGGGCTACACGCAGTACGACATGGAGAGGGACATCGACTGGGTCAACAAGACCGCCGCCGGCGAGTTCGACCTGCTGCTCAACCCCGCGGAGAACACCTTCAGGAGTCTGAGGTGGGATCTCAACGACATGGACCCCCAGGATATCACATGTGGTAACTGGGGAGTGTGGGCCTTCCGTGGAAAGAGGTAAGTCTTTTGTTCGTGTTTTCTAAGTCGCGGGCGAGATGCTAACTACTTGAACAGATATGAGACCACTAGGAAAGACGTAGAGTAGGCGCCAGAAATTTCATGTTGGCGGGCTCTCGTCGGCAGGTCGAAGCGGAAGGCACTGGAAATGTGTACAATATAAACAGTGTATATCGCTTGTACATAAGACATCGCCTACGATCCACCCATATCACAACTCTGCGCTGACTGGAACATTGACGAGTCTCAATTCCCCGATTGCTCAGTCTTAGTTCTTTCATGCGAAACGGTTAGCCCTCCGGCGCCCCCAGAGAATAGCGCTCGTCCTCGTATTTCGTCATGCATCAGTAAACACCGACAACAACCGTGGCCTGTTGCTAGTATGTGCGCCTTCTCAAGATACCTCACACGCTTCAAGTGAAAATAGCCTCAAGACTTCCACAAGTGGACTCTTTGCCTGCGCCAGTGTTACAAGTTCCTAGTGAAAGAATCCCTGGTGGGCTTTTGCTTGGCATTTCTGGAGTGGCTTGAGCCTTACGGGGCTGTGAGGTGGGCGAGCCTGTGGCCTGGGCAGGTCTCTCCTTTCCCTCCCTACCGTAGCGCGCAGTATGGGTTTCGTGAAGACCGTCCCTAGACCATCCCCTAGGCAATTACACGGTCCCTCTGACAGCAAAACGGTCTAGTATCCATGCCGCGTCGCCTAACGTTTATACCTTAAAACGGTCTCCTTTTTTAAAAACCCTTTGTTTCTTAAGACCATCTCTGCCTAAAAGACCTCCCCCCCTCTGAAAAGACTCTCCCTGCCCTCTTTAAAATCACACCTTCCTTATAAATTTCTGGGGGAGAAGTTGAAAGATCACAATCTGCTTTAACAAATCTATCAAAGAATTATAGCTAGAAGCTTCTCCTTTATGGAAATATGATTAGAGAAATGGGGGAAGAAATCTGTATTGGCTAGTTTTTATGCTAAAGCATAAGCTTAAAATCTGAAATCTGAAGACTAAATCACCTAAAGACTATATTGCCTTTTGAAGACCCCTTAGGGAGGAAAGATTGCACCTTCTGTTTATTACGTCAGGCAACGGGTTATGAGTAATCACCCGTCTTAACGAGCCGCATACTACGCGCTGTGGTAGTTCTTGACGCGGGCGGTGGTGCTGGCGATCGTTTCGTCTTTTTGGGGTTTGAGGAGCCCTGACTTGTATCTTGCTTCTGGCTCACTTTTGGTGACTCGGGGGGGCCTGTTGCTTTTGAAGGACGGTCCTTTGCCATAGGAGGATGAGACATGCGCTCCGGCGCCGTGGTGGAGCCCGCTGTCGTTGCTCGTGTACCGACGCCAAGTAGCCCAGCCTCAATGTATGTTGCGGCAGAGCCACTCCCTCATGCTGACGCGCATGCGTGGCTTGATAACCTTCTCCCACGTGACGGGCAGTATGATCTCGCCGTCCGGTCCTATTAGGTCGTAATGGCCTTCTATGATGTGGGACCCGTTGACTGACACGTGGCAGAAAGCCTCTTTGATCATGTCTTCCATTCCCTGTGTAAAAATTATTAATTTCAGTCTAGCGTAGCATCCGTAGACTTAGAACAGGAAGAGCGTAGTGTGGGAAAAGGTACGGCTTACCTTCCATGTATTCACCACACTCCAAGGGAGATAATACGTCCTTCCGAGGCAACAGTGGAAAGTAATCGTTTCGTCTTTCCATAGTTTCAGGCTAACGCTTCGCCCAGGGCCAACGAAATCGTCCCATGATTCTGGCCGTACGGCCTGGCCGCCGTGGTATAGGGTATACCGTCCATCTCTGATTTCTGCTGTGTCGGCAGAGTCATGCGGATAGGAGCACTTGATTATCTCATCCATGTGCTGTTCGAATTCGGTCAATTATGCAAGCTTTCGTAGACACACTCGGGCAGCCTCAACTGCCTTTTGGGAAGGAGGGGAGGGGGATCCTCTTACCGCCCACGACCTGCACTGATCCAACGGGATGTCACACTGACAGCCCAAACTGTTCCTGAACAGTATTGTCGGCAATGGCGAGGACTGCGTCGGCTCCAGATTAAGTCCCGCCGCCGAATGCGGAAACTCGTCGAAGTCCAGGTCCTGCTGATAATCGATATTGTCCAGGACTGTCTGAGCATCACTCCTACACTCGTTCAGAAATCGATCGAGCATGACGCTGCCGGGAAGAACCGTGTCATATGGAGACTCCTGGCCTCCCCAGGCCGTTCTCTCAATGTTGTTGACTTTGTTGAGGAGAAGCGCCACGTCACGCTGGATAGAGGAAACGTCGCCGACGATCCGGGTGCTGTCCACTTTGATGTCATGGACGACGACCCTGTAACCTTGTCACTCCCACTGCCACGTTTGACAGCTCGGGGCCGAGTGATGTGTGTTGAGGCCCCGGGGGTGGGCTGTGTTTGTTTGGGCGTGAAGAAGTAATGAGCGAACTTACATGGTCCTATAGTCCAGCGCAACATCAAGCGACAACTTACACGTCTCCAGCCTCGCCCTAAGCCCGTCCACCCTTTTCTTCCCGGACGTGACCCACGCGAGCCTGGATCGACCGTCCCGAAGAACCACCTCAATCTCCAGCAAGACCGCGCCGCAGCTGTCTGCAATGTCGACGATGTGTTGTTGGCTGTGCGCCGCGTCGTCGGGCTGGGAGGAGCCCTGGCCGTGATGATCCAGGTCCTCAGCGATCATCCTGAGGACCGTCGCCAGGTCCGCCATGTCCTTTCGGACTTCTATCATGTCTTTCCTCGCGTCCTTGATGTCTCGCATGAAAGAGGTGGCCGAGGCGGACACCCTGCCGACGATCTCAACGATCGCCATCACAGATGCAGCCGCTCCGATGGCCTCCATGGTCAGCTGCTGTGCGATCTCAAAGCTGCGGTGATATGACCATTGTTGATAAGCTTGGGTGCGTTTCGGACGGGGCCCGGTACCTAGACATGAAGCGATGCGCGTTTGTGTCACTCGACAACATCCGTGGGCAACATGATGGCAGGTGACATTAGGACTGCAGAGCCCCTCGCGGTGTGCCTCGGTGGCTGAGCCCCATGGAGTATAGTCCTGCATGTGGCAGGTTCTGCCAATGGGAGCCTCAGCCAGCCTGCTTCTCTTAGGACTGCATCCCACGTTACCCATCAGAGAGCTGGCGCATGCAGCAAGTCACCTCAGTGAGTGAGCTGGGAGCAGAAGCCACGAGTGTAAAGATGTACTTGTTATTGCACTAGAGTCAGCATCACAAGAGCTCCTTCACAAACCATAAGGGTTTATCTCAATTTATCTGTATTTTCTGTCTGTCTGATGGTGTCTTCAACTAGGTAGGTAGTAAGAGGTAGGTATGTCTGTACTGTATCAAGGCCACCCCTCAAGAGGCCCGAGCAAAGTTGCTAATCTGCCGAAGTTGGTGCTGTCTGGGATAGTACACGTAGAGAGAGGGAGACACACACACAGAGGGAGAGAAGGGGGCAGTTTGAGAATCAAAAAGGGTGGGTGCGTGGGATTGCCATCATCGAGAGAGGGCGGAGGTGAAGAGCAGCATGTAATACAACATAGACAAGAGTCTTCCCGACCGCAGCCACAAGTGAGTCTCACACGAGTGTGCTCTCGGGTGTCTTAAAACGTACAGAGGAAGGCAGCTCAAAATACATGGGCACCGTCAACGGCTTCACCAGCTGCTCACCGGCCAAATCAATTACTCAAGTCATGCGCAGTAGTCCGCCTCCGATCCCACTCAGACAGGCGTCGCGGGGGTCTTGGGCTTCTCCATGGGCTTGCTGCCGCCGCCGGCCATCCACGAAAAGGCCGAAGCGCCACCGACGGGGTTCGCGCGGGTCGCGGGAGCCTTGGACTTGTTGTCCGTGGTGGACGTCGAAGTCGAAGTCGGGGTTGGCGGGGCTCCGCCGCTATTGGAGGACAGCGCACTGGGCGTGGCGGCACTGACGCTACGCCTGACATTGTCCCAGCGCACCGTCGGCGCTGGAGCTGGCGAGGAGCTGCCGTTCTGGTCGAACGCGGACGAGGAGGCAGCGCCCTGGCTCTTGCGCCGGCTGAACTCGCCGCTTGACCGAGACGCAGTCGGAGTGTCGAAGCTTGTTCCGTTGCGGGCTGCCGAGGAAGATATCGAGACCGATTTCTGAGGCTTCAAGATTTTCATGTTGCGCCCGCCCCTGCCCGCTGGCTGATACCCGCTCAACCCGTTCTCGCGCTGAGCAGCTTCACCGCCGCCGGCTGAGCCGCCCTGTCGCCAGGAACCCCAGATGCCAGCTGTAGAATCTCGCCGTCCTCCGTCTGAGTTTGCAACATTCTCCTTGCCAGTGCTTTCCTCGACGCCTGAAGCGGAATCCCTCTGCTGTCGCTCGCTGCCGCTATCTGATGGAGCACTAGTGGCAGTATGCTTTGATGAGTAGACCGGCTGGTTTGTGTTCGAAGAGAAAGGACTTGGCAGTTCAGACTCTCCAACATCAGTATGAGAGGCGGACGTCTCTGCCTGATCAGGGGCCGCGGCCGTCTGGGGTCGAGGGTCACCAGACACAAACGCCGGCGCGCTGGCATTGAGCTTGGGCTTCTCTGGAACGACGTTGAGAGTGGTGATGTGCTTATAGGCAGACTCATCTTCCGGGCGGACAAAGGGCACGGAGAGTCTGTCACGATCATCACCGTTACCGAAGAGCGTCATCCGGTTCTGAGACAAGAGCAAGTCGGCACTGTTCGCGGTAAGTGTGTCACTGCCCACAAAAATGCGGATGCCTTGCTTGTGATCGCCCGTCTCCGCATTTTCCGACCCGGTGATCTCGAAGTCAACATTGATGTAAGGCACCTGTCGACGAGACGGACTAGATGACCGAGAACTTGACTGGGCCACGGTGGCTTCAGCGAAATATAGGGGAAGGCTGGCGTGCAAGACCCCATTGATGTTTCTGTGAGCCTCATCCAAGAGATTCAACTCCTTCAGAAGCGAATAGTCAAGGGTCGATTTCTGAGATCCGGTGCAAACAACCGCATAGAGGAGCGTGTCATGCGCGTACTGGGTTGTGAGCCAGCAACGAACAATTGACGGAACAGGTCCTAGGAACATCAGGCCTGGGGGCGGCCGGGTGATCTCAATCGGCGATGAGTCGTCGTCGTCATCATCTCGGCTGCTGCCCAGTAGCAAGTCAAGACCGAGGCTACTGGTCCTGCCGGATGCCACCGAGTGAAAGGAATGAACCGAATGGCCGGCAGAACTATGTCGTCCGTCGGATTTGTGAGAAAAGGAGCGCTCCATCAAGGTAGGACCTCCCAGGCCACTTCCAGGCCTGGCAGGACCGAATTCGCCGGAGTGGCGCGCACTTTGACCCCAGTTAGACGCGTGAAGAGTCGCCTCGTCAAAGCGGACGCTATTTGCTCTTGATGCCGCCCCTCGACGGGTGGGCTCCTCGTCAGCATCCAGGTGGAGCGAGCCTAGGAGGTTCTGACCCTGCTCATCGTCGAAGTCATCGAAGACCTCGTTGTTGGGCATCTGCACAGGTCCTGCGGTTTATGTTAGCAAAAAGCTCTGAATTGAACCGGTCAGATTGGCAAATGCAGGTAGAGCCTTACCGTGCTGCGGTGTCCCTCCCAGCACACTTGGAAAAGGGGAGGGGTTCCAGACCGACTTGACAGCATCCTCTGTCTGGCGTCTCTCAAGCCTCATCAACCTCTCGGCATGACTGGCCTGGATGAACTGGACTTGCTTCACTTCCATCTGCACATTATGGAGTTCTTGGTGGAGAGGCGTCAGACGAGAATCCATGCCAGGATGGACTGAACGGGCAATGGCTCTGTAGGCTGTCGTTCGTTGGAACGAGGCGGGGGAGTGCGATCAACGGACGAGGCTGGCAGCTACGTCGCTCGCTGGGGCCCGGGCTGATGGGCGCCGCAGGGAGGAGTGATTGTGTTTGTTGAGCACCTCAGCGATCTCCCGTGCGCGTGCGTGGCCAAGACCAATGTGTTACCCAAGCCCAGAGCCGCCCCGGAGGTTGTCGTTTGCGACCTCGAATGTCGAGAATCAGACCACTAGGTTGCACGCCCCCCACATCGCACGCAAAGACCAGCAGGTCTTCTCTGCGATGTGTCCTGCCGGTGTTGGAATAGTAGCAATGTGGCTCTGTTGCAGCAGATGCAGCACTGACGCTGGAGTACAAGTCGGGGACGGGGGTGTTTCGTTCGCGTGTAAGCCGGAAGCTGTGGACAGCACTGGAACGCGAACGTCGGCAGAATGCGTGAGCGGGGGGAGGGAGGGTCGGTGCGGTATCTATTGATGTGGGAACCTTTCTTTCTCGTTTGTGATTTGGCTCGGTGAGGATTAAATGGGTCTGACGATGGCCGCCTGCCTGGGTTTGTTGCTGCTATTCACGGTCCAAGTGGCCAGGCGGGAATCCTGTGCAGCACTCCTTCGAGTTGGCCCCGACACGTGGGAGCTCGCCTGGGGATGGCGAGGAACTTTGGATGGAATGGGCAGGCCGAGTTCTGAGTGGCACAGTCGCAGAGGGAGGAAGTCGTGGTGAGAATGTGGGTTCTGATCGTCGTGGGTTGGTGGTTGGGATTCGATCACGGACGAAGACGGCGAGAGAGTGGTGGTGGGTGGGTGTTGACGAGTCGAGGGCAAGGGCGGGAGAGGGACAGCAAGGGCGGATGCTTCGCAAGGGCCAGGTGCAAATCGGCAGTCAGAAAGACAAGTTTGGACTGGGGGCGGGCTGAATTGTTCGTAAGGTAACACGCAATCAGGAGGAGTCAGTAATCAGTCGCCGGTGTGGACAGAGTTTCGGTTCAGGCGAGGCAGAGAGGCAAACGGATACAGTGAGATGCTGGGCGGGCGTGGATTGATGATGCGTGGCGTGCAGTCAAGTTCGGGTGTCGTTTGGGGGGGAAGGCTGGATGGGAGTTGGAGGCAGGCTGTGCGATGATGATGGATGTGATTTATCGATTGGATCATCCCAGTCCACCCCCAGTTTACAAGTTGAGCCTAGTCCCTCCCGCCCCCAGCCTGTCCGTCTGTCTGTCTTGTTTGTCTGTCTGTCGTTCATGCCCTTCCTGTTTCCTGCAGTGTGGCTGCCTTGTTGGGCTAGGAGGCTAGATAGGCAGGTAGGCAGGTCCTCGTACCTACAGCAAGCAGTGCCTGGCACCCTGGGCAGTGTACCACAGACCTGCCAAGCCAGTCCTGCTCCCGATTTAGTTACGGATGCGCGACGGAGCGAATCACCCGCCCGCTCACCTTATGTAAGCCCCGCCCGCCCCTTCCCGTCTGGTCTTGTTTCCGTCTCCAGGTTTCCGTCTGAAGTTTCAATGCGGCCTGACAGGAGGGGGAGGGGAAGGCGGAAGCTGGATTATCCTAAGACACCAAAGACTGGACCGCGTTTGACAAGTAGCTTAGGATGTAAAGAAAGTCAAAAATAAATCATCTCTTTTCTCTATGGCTGGCTGGCTAGCACTTGGTCTGTCTGGTCTGACATGGTCTGCTTTGCCATGTATGGAGGAGACCATGCCTTGGTCTTGATCATACTCACTGCCTACACACACCCCAAACACCAATACTACCCACCGGATCACACATGTTGAACTCCATCTCCTGACCTGTGTAGGCACGCCCAATCCGACTCCATCTCGCTGCAGACTCCTCGCCCCAAGAAAACAAAAGACACTTCAAACCAGAAAACAAACAAGACGAGAGAAATAGACAGACACACGGACGAAACAACTGATTCTCACTTGGACGATGCCATCTTTCTCTCCAAGACAGACTGCCCGGGCTCAAGCCACGGCGCCTCCCTCCAACCAGGCCACACGTACCCCTCGGTGTTCTCGTTCGGAAACCGCGGCTGGATCTCGGCCTCGACGAGCCCCCACAGCACCCGGTACGCCTCGCCGCTCATGTGCAGGCCGTCCGGGAGCAGCTGCTCCAGGTATCCCCTGCGCCCGCCCGCCTCCGCGGCGGACCCCAGCGGCGGCTGGCTGGCGTCCCACCCGGGCGTGTTGGCAACGGCGTGGTCCATGAGCGCCTTGGCCAGGTCCACGCACACCACCGAGAAGCCAGACTCTTTCGCCGCCGCAGCCTGCTCCCCGAGCTCGGCCGCAACCTCGCGCGCCGCCTGCGAGTACGCCGCGCTGCGGGCCTGCTGCCGCACCGCCCGCCCGTGCTGCGCCGCGTCCATCTCTCCCCGCCGGATCTCGTCCACCGGCGGCGGCGTCACCACCAGCACCTTGCACCCGTGCGCCCTGATGCGCGGGTCGCCCACCAGCTTCGCCAGGTTCGTCTTGTACTTCTCCAGCGGCACGCTCTGGTTGTCGTCGTCTATTTCGAGGGCCGCGTCATTGGCGCCGAGGAGGACGATCTGCGCGGCGGGGTTCAGTTTTCATGGCCTCAGCAATGTGGATATGTGCCATGGCCGCTATGCCCGAGGTCCCCCGTTTGGAGGAAGCAGGTGGGCAAGGGGCAGGCAGGCAAACAGGCAGACAGGAAGGTATGCCGCAGAGAATGGGGTGGGCTTACCAGGTACTCCATCTTGGGCGTGCCGGGGCCTGGCTCTGGGAAGAGGTGCTCGAAGATCTTCAGGGCCTGGGAGGTGTTGTAGCCCGAGAAGCCGCGGTTGACAACGTCATACCGTCGAAGGCAGTCTGTGAGATCCCCCGGTCAGCAAACGGGTGTCTGCTAGGGCATCGGGGTGAGCTCCCCCATGAACACGTACGTTTTTGGAGAGTGGCGTAGAATGAGAAGCCATCCTGGGCGTCGACAGAGCCCTCCCATAGGGAGTCGCCAAAGAGAACGACCTGGGGGTAAGGTGCCTGGATTTATTTGTCACTATCAGTCCACTCGCGATGATCCCGCGGGAATAGAGTTTCTTACCGCCATGGCTGACTGGATGACTGACGTATCTTCTGATTTGGTCTGGTAGGGACTGACGAATGAACTCCTTGTCAAAATCCAGACGCCGTTGGACCTAGGAAGAAAGAAGCTAAGCGCCTTGAGCTCTGGGATAAAACTTGTGCAAGTGAGGTTCTGTAGCGTGGGGACATCGCGAAATATATATACACACAAGCACACAAGCTGCATGTAAGTTACAAGAACGAGTAGCGTGAGTTCGTGGCCCAGAACCCCACTCACATACCGCAATCTCTCTCGACGAACTACCTACCCGTTACGAACCGACGGGGTGGCCCTGTTCTACACTACCAACACATCGCGCCCCCCGAACCCAGCCCGACATTAGCCTCAAACCACCACACCGGGTTCGAAAACAAGCAGGCCCAGCATGAGGGTAAAATCAAGGGCCAGAAAATGAGAAAAAGAAGTATACATATGAGCTAGGGTAGGGTTGGTCCGGGGTGAGTCGGGATTAGGAAGGCGAGGCGGGCCATCATGGGTGCCAGCCCAGGGCATACCGGGATCTCACGATATGCCGGAGCACGTCACAGCGGTTGCATGGTTCCCAGGACCCGGCCGCCCACGATTCGCGACCCTCCCCAAAGGGGCGATCATACTGTAAACAGCTGGGCCAGGCCGCAAGGGCCGGCCGCCTGCAGTGCCTGCGGTGCGTTTCTTGCAACGGCCGTCTTTCCTTTGTCTACACGCGTATGCGGCCCTACTGTACATACGCATACACACACGGTTGTTTAGTGTTGGCTGAGCTGCTTTTTCTGTGCGAAGGAAGAACGCCGCACGACTCGATCGCTGGCTGGGTTCCCCCGTGGCCATACAGAGGCGGTGAAACAGTGAGAAAAACGAAGTGCTAGTAATGTCAATCGCTTCTGCCTGGTTTTCTGGTGTGCCCAAGGTCTGCCTGGGCGTGCGACCCCGGTTCCTGGTGGCCGAGCTGTGCTGTGCTCTGTGGTCAATCTGTGGTCCTATGGTTGCTGTGTTGTTCGTGCCGCTCGTCCTAGCCGCGAATAAAAGGTCGGGCTCGGCGGATCGGCTTGACGGTTACCGTACCCACCTGCTCGAGGCAGGCAAGCTTGCTGCATGCAGTGATCTGGTCTGGCCTGCCATTTGGGGAGCAATACGTATGCGGCCTGCAGAGGCACACTCATCCAGACTTCAGCTCTCGTGATGGTGGTCCCAGAGGCAAAAAAACAGTTGGGAGTTTTCGCAACTGGCGCAATCCATGCACGAACGGAAATTCCCCTAGTGCTGTGCGCAACAAAAGCAAAAGCCAAGACCGCGGTGGAGACACCCGCCAGAGGTCAAAAGGCAAAGACAGTAGTAGGAAAGCATAGGCCAGCTAGCTGCTAGCTCGCCGGGCCGAAGCAGCAAGGTTCCCTGCCTAGATACACAGCGGACGTCGATGCCGGAGCGAGCTGGCGGTGCATCCTCACCCACCGAAACACACGCACCACCGCAGCTTGGATGGCTCACTCAGGCATGACGACCATGGAGCTGCTCCCCGAGGCAGCTGCCCAGCTGCTGTACTCGGTGAGCCCGGCACATCTTTGCCAGGCTGCGTTCACACTCGCCTCATGTGCCGTCCTGGCCGTCGCCGCCACCCCATCCAGGGAGCGCAAGCTCCTCGTCAACTACGGTGCCCGGAGTCACGGGGAGCCCACGGCTGATACCGCCTCATCGTCCGCCGCCGCCACCAGGCAGAAGGACGACGACATACTGCTTAGGTCGATCAGGAAGATCACCTCGGTCGGCCAGGTTCCTCACATGTGGTTCTTCACGTTCTACGCAACCTACATCCTATGCGCTGTCTTCTGGGCCAGCCAATACCTCCTCAACGGCTCAATCCTGTGCTCCATGGCCAGCCGGCAGGTTGAGCTCGCCTCATCTCGCGCCACCAACGGCCACGTCGCCGTGGCGTGGTGCCTGATGCTGCTTCAGGCTGCAAGACGGCTGTACGAGTCCTGGGCTTTTGCGAAGCCATCCAAGTCCACCATGTGGGTTGTCCATTGGCTGCTCGGACAGCTTTTCTACGTGGGAATCAGCGTGGCCATCTGGATCGAGGGATCTGGTACGTCTTGTTGTTCTGGGACCGTGGTTCCGGAGGGGCTTGGCTTGCTGACTTGTGTGACAGACGCCCTACTGCAAGAACAGTTGCGCCCCTGGACACTTGGGCTCACGGAGGACGCCTTGCTCAAGGCGGCCTTCGCGGTGCCGCTGTTCTTCTTTGCGTGGGTCTCACAGTTCCGCTGTCACAAGTATCTGGCGGGCCTCAGGAAGTATTCACTGCCCGAACAAGGCATGTTTCGACACCTGATCAGTCCCCATTACACCTGCGAATGCTTGATTTACTTGTCATTGGCAGTTGTCGCAGCCCCAGAGGGACACTTGTGCAACCAGACGCTGCTGTCCGCGTTGCTTTTTGTGGCTGTGAACCTGGGTGTGACGGCTCGGGGGACCAAGAGCTGGTATATCGACAAGTTCGGGTCGGACAAGGTGGCGGCCAAGAAGGTCATGATACCCTATGTGTACTAAGGCTCCAGGCTGCTCGGCTGTCAACGCTTTAGAAATTTGCCGATATTGTTCCCAAGCTTGGACACCTTTAGAACGTCCCGATATGTCAAGCTCGTTCGGGTCGAACGTTGATTGACACCATTAGCGAAACCCTCGGGCCTCCGGAGCATATCCCAGTTGCTGACAGTCCCTGGTGAAAGACCAACGTCGGCTTCAACATCTGCGATGCCATGGAGGTACTGGGTGTATAGGTCGTCGGTCGTGATGAGGAGGCTTCGTGGTTCCTGGAGGATCCTGAAAGCTGGTTCGGGATTAAGGGCACCATCCTCCTTGCTCGAGTGTATGTTGAGACAAAGACTTGCTCCTAGGCTGATAGTGCAGACAACTGGGTGGTAGGCAGCCCCATCTTTATGCGGCATGATACCTACTCCTGGAGGATACTCGTTGATAAGGACGTGATTTGGGCGCTTGTGTGGGCTAGAGGCAAACAGATTGGCAGACCTGTCCTCAGCGGCAAGAGGGATCGAGAGCAGCCGCGACACGACGGGCTCGTCGAGCCAAGCTGGCAGAGGTGCCCCAAGAAGCCTGTCTTGGACCAGGTCGGATGGCCATGTCTGTAAACGTCGATGTGAGAGCTGCTTCCACCTGGGCTTCGGCGCGCCTGAGATCTGGTTCAAGGTGAGATGGCCAGTCGGACCTCGGAGAGTGGAAATTGTGATGCGCGGGGTCTCGCTATTAAACACACCTTATCCAGAATGAGACGCTCTTCCTCTTCACTTATGAAGTCTGCGATGTAGTATGCGGTTGCAGGGAGGCGAGGTATCCTGGCCTGATCCAGGGAAGAGGGGAGTGATACTCCTGTGGGGGGGACTACGTGACCCATGGGAGAGGGTGAGATGTACGGTCAGTGCAACCCAAATGCAAACGTTGCACCCCAGGATGCTTTCTGCCTGGTATCTTGAGTTGCTCTTCGGTTCGAGCGTGGGTCGCCAAGACGGTCGAGGCGCGTGCGAGGGACGTTCAACTCGTAAGCGTACGACTCAAAGACCCTGTTGATCTCGACAGCAACTCGTTTGCTTGCAGCCTCGCAAAGGCAGCCCGACAAGGACGATGCGGTCCAGAGGCTCAGCCGCTGGGTACCGAGACAGAGCACAGGAATAGGTAGTAAGCAGGCTGAGAGGATATTAGTCTTTGCAGGCAAGACGACGCACAGTCCCGGGCGCCGAGTGGATTCCGGATCAAAGCTAGTGGGTTGAACCGTGGGCGCAGTCAAATTCTAGGTAGGCTGCGTCGTGGCCGAGATGCTGCTGACAAGCAACCTTTTTGAAGGGTTCCGAGCTGGTTCAAGAGCGGGAGCAGGGTACGAGGCAAGGTTGCTGCTTGGTAAGGCTGGGGATGGGACTGGTTGGGCCTAACGCCGGGCCAGCAGCCCAGACAAGGGAGCTGGAGCTGCGAGCTGGAGCTGCAAGCTAGCTGGGAGCTCGACAAGATTGATGACTGCAGGATGCCACCAGAATCGAACGAGTCAGGGAAGCTTTCGCATGCTGTGCGACGGAGCCCCTACAAACAAACCTTGAAGCCAAAGTGGTCCAAGTCAAGTTTCTGCCTGGTGGTGGATGGGATGATGGGATGGATGTGTTGGTCGTGTGTTGTGCGACAGCTGGCTGAGGTGAAGCGAGGCAGGGCCGTGGGAAATTGTTAACCGGCTAACACTAGGCGATTACGGCTACCCCAGGTAGACTAGGCAGGTATCGACGACCTAGGGAAGATGGTCAAGTCAGGCTGTCCCTGTCCTCCTACCACCTCCCCTTCACCCTGCTGGCTGCCAAGCGGGAGGATAAGTCGTCGAGAAGGCAAATCCTCATAAAGCTGGAGATACTAAACGCAACAGACGACACGGGTTTCTCCCATCCTCTTCCAGCCCCTGGGGCGAATGTCGCAGTGTGAACGTGCGCAGGTCGCCGAATGTTGCCAGATACGACGGACGGAGAGTCGGCTGTGACGGCCTGTGATAGTGGTAATAACAGGAGACAGATCTGCTGGGAGCAAGAGGCAGCACGTGAAATAGGTTTTGGTGGTGGCGCCCGGGAGCTTATTCGGGTATTCCTGAGATCGAAAAGGTGGCCTTGCGCATCGATGCGTTTTGGGGGGCGCATGGAAAGTATCGTCTACCTGCCAGGGTAGGCAAAGCGAACGCGACGAGACAGAGACAAGGGCGCACACAAAATGAGGCGCAGTCGGTCTCAGCAACGATAATAATTTCCAAGGTTGGAAGTGCTCAAGTGCATGGCGAGGCAAGGAAGAAGAAGAGGAAAACCAAGAGCAAGCAGGCTGTCAGGCCAGTCAGGCAGGGCCGGAGTTTAAACTTCTGTTGTGGTGTGAGGAGTCACACATCATAGTCTGGCTGTCTGGAGGAGGAGTACTGCGGTACCACAGACCGAGCGAGCGAGCGAGCGCGCTAGTGATTTGAGTGAGTGAGTGAGTGAACACATCATCCCCAGCAAGAAGGAGGTGCAGTGGAAGAGAGTGGCCGAGTGGCAGGGCAAAAGAGGCCAGGCAGGACCAGGCAGGGCTCGAAACGACAGCACAGGACGTTGTCGCCTGCCGTATGGCTGCTCGACCTCTTGCCCAATCAGAAGAGGTGGCAATGAGAACGCGCAGGGAAGGCGCGGTGCAAGATCAGACTTGGGTCACTTCGAACCCACGGGCGAGGCAGGGGTCTAGAGGTACCCAGTCGAGGCTAGACAGGGGGGCCACCCAGCCTGCCAGCGAAAATCTCCATCTCCCGTCTCTTCCAGCCAATGGCCGGCTCTTATCTCTTTGCTCTTGCTCTGTCTGTCGGTCGTCCGTCCGTCTGCCCGTTTCTCTCTCTGTCTCTCTCTCTCACTCTCTGTGTGTCCCTCTCATTGCTCTTCCAAGCTTTGGTGGGTTGGTGTGGCCCCCCCTGGACCCTCCCCCTCCCCTCTTGCCTCTTGGGCCCAGTCGTCGTTCAACACTCTGGTGGTCTAGTGCCGTAGCCTGCTTTTGTTGTGTGCGTGTGTGTGTGTGTGTGTGTGTGTGTGTCTGTCTGTTCTGCCTGTCTGTCCCTCTGTGTGTTCTATCCCCCCCCTGCTCTGTCTGCCCTCCCGCCCTGCCTACCCTGCCACCACCCACGACCAGACCAGGCTCTCTGGGGTCCGTCCAGTCAGTCCCCCAGCCCAGGCAGGTCCCGATCAGACCCAATCCAGTCCATGTTCAATCCAGCCAGCCAGTCCTAGTCGTCCTAGTTCCTGCCAGTCCAATTCAGAAAAGAATCCCCAATCTTCTCTAGCCTCTCCTAGACTCTTTCTTCTCGTTCACTCACGCTCCGTTTGGGTCCTCCTGCCTCCTGCGTAGTCTTTTTTTCTTCCCTCTCGCCCCCCCCATCCCACGATCCTCAAAGGGGACTGACAGATACACTGAGACATTATTATTAGTTTCTCAGTCTTTTCCATCCTGTACACTACTTTCCTACCCGACCCAGTGCCGTCCCGCGCCTGCGCCCGCGCCCGCACCCGTACCGCATCGTACCTCACCGCACCGTCTGCAAACTGTCCGTACGCCGTCGTCGTGCCTTGACCCGTTCGTTCGCTGGATTGGCCTTGGAGCTGCTAGACCCTATTCTCCTGCCCTCTGTGCCTCGCCGTGTGCCTCTCTATCCGCTTCCTCCTTGTGAGCGTGAGGCCTTTGTTGCACTCCCAAAAAAAGGAGCCCTACCGATTGCAGCCCCTGGATACCACAGCGCGCGCCGGCCCTCCAGCCTCTTTGATTTCCACCATCGACCGGGAGTCCTCGTGACAGTTGGCTTGGTTTCAGTCAACCCCGACCGAATTGCTCGAGGCAACAGCGCCCGGACCATCTCCGTCCCCATCCACTGTCCAGGGTCAGGTTCATTCAGTCTTGTCCTGTCAGCTCGTTCTGTTCTGTTCCGTTCCATCCTGTCCTGTCCTGTCCCGTCCTGTCGTGTCCTGCAACTCGGGCCTCTCTTCTCTCCTCTGGCAAACACCCACACCACGCCACGCCACTCCATCTCAAATCGTCTGGCTCGACGCGGTTCGACTAGCCTCCTGTCCCCCCCTTCAACTCCGTGGTCCAGAGGTGCCCATGATGGTGCACAGGAACAGCTCACCTTCGAACTGAATGATATGGATGCGCAGAATGCTGCAGAGTCCGCCGCTACGAAGCCTCCCGCTTCCACTACCGCCTCTCCTAGGCCAGGCAATGCAACCGAGCCAGATCAGGCCACCAAGCCTCCGTCCTCTCCGCCCTCCTTGAACAAGTCACCGCCAGCCTCAGCATCAGCTTCGGCCACGACGCCGCTGCCACCACCACCGGCGGCATCAGCTCAGGAATCCAAGGACCCAAAGGACCAGAAGGAGTCCAAGGAACACAAGGACTCCAAGGAGCCCAAGCAATCCAAGGAAGCCGACAGTCCCAAGGGATCTAGCGATTCCAAGGTCAGCCTGATCGCCGCCGCCCCGCAACATGATGATGAGGCTGGCGCTGAAAACAATTCCGAGGCCGAGACAATTGTTCTCCCGGGAAAAGACGGTTCTCCTATCAAGAGCCGCAAGGTGATCAAACGTGAAGATGTCAGCGACGGCGAGGATCGAAATAGTGTCATCGACATTTCCCCGGCGAAACGCAAGCCCTCTGGTGGCAAGAACGATGGCCATGGCAGCAAGCAAGGTAGTAGCGGTGGAAACGGCCTCCCAACAGATGATGCAAAGCGGAAGCGACTGCTGGATCACCCACGGAGTAAGGACTCGAGTGGCTTGAGCTCGGCACCAGCGTCTCCTCTGCAGCGCTCCCGCCAACAATCGAGCGACATTCGCCAAGAGTCCGAGGGCGACTCCGTTCATGCAAGGTCGACCAAAGTCATCCCTAAGGAAAAGGATCCTAGAGACAGAGACAGGGACGTCTCGAGAGCAAAGTCGTCGGAGAAAACAGCCACGCACAAGAGGAAGGCACCCAAGGCAGAATCTGACGAGGAGGCCGACCACGAGAGCCACAAAAATCGCCGACGGAGGACTTCAGCCTCAATAGACGCCTCCTCCACCCCACGCCCTCAATACAAGGATCGCGATCACCAGAAGTCAAAATCCAATCATGACAGCATTTCCTCGTTGCGCCAACGATCGATTTCCCCACACCCTCGAACCCACCGACGAAGTGCATCCACCCAAATTGTTTCGCAGTCATCCAGCGGGCTCAGCCAAAAGAAAAGACGAGTTCCCCCTCCTCTCACCACCGACTATCACTCGGACGAATCCTCAGCAAGTGGAAGCCCCCACATTCGAAGTTCGACAATGCGCGGCCTGACGACACCAGCGACTGCTGACTCCAACATGTCGTCGGCCAAAAACCTCGCTCACAAGAAACACGTCGACGCGCACGGCCAGACGCAACTCGCCAAGGCATGTTCTCGTGGTGAATACGACAACGTCAAACGGAGGCTTCACGAGCGTCCACAGGACCTGGACTTTCCCGACTACGCAGGCAATACCCCGCTTCAGATCGCAGCTATCAATGGATACGATGACATTGTTAAGCTGCTCGTCGAAGCGGGCTGCGACATCGACTGCGTTAACCACGACAAGGACACCCCTCTTCTAGATGCTGTAGACAACGGCCACCTCGATGTCATCAAGGTCCTCCTCGAGGCTGGAGTTAATCCGCGCAAAGCCAACGTCAACGGAGAAGAACCTTTGGACCGGGTGGACGATGAGCTCGAAAATTGCGAGGAGATCCGTGCAGCGCTGATGGAGGCCAGGAAAAAGCAGGGAGATCGTCGGCGAACCTCGGAAGAGCAACAAGACCAGCAGGACAACCGATCACACGGCCCGGATAGCCCGCGGCGCTCGCCCGCTCTGGCCGATGCTGCTGCAGGCACCAGGAGGGGGGCCAGTTCGCGCTCCCACAAGCTCAGCAATCACCTGCTATACATGCACATGGACGACAAGACCCTGCGTTCAGCGGCCGGCCGTGGCGACTTGGAAACCGTGGAGCGTATCCTCCAGGTCAGGGACAATTTCGACGACGCAGAGTCCATGGTCGCTGCGGCAAGGGGTGGACACGAGACGGTCATGAATCTGCTTCTGGCCCTCGGTAATGCCAACCCAGACCCTTCCCCCGTGGATTCAGAACGCCCAGAAATAGCAACGCCGATTTTGGCAGCCATTGGCCAAGAAAATATTAGGGTTATAAGATTGCTACTGGCTCAGTCAAATTTCGACCCAACCAGGAAATTCCGGGGGCAGACTTATCACGAGATCGCTCAGAAACGGCAAGGGCCAAATTGGAAGGAAGAAGAGCACATTTTGAAAGATGCCTATGATGCTTATAAGCGAAGCCACCGAGATCCTCACAAGAAGTCCCCAAATCGGCGGGAGTTGGACAACAAGCGAAGTGCTCGAGCCGAGTCCAAAGATGATCCAGCCAGGAGCTTGAAGCGCAAGGCTACCAGCCCCACACGTGATGGCCACCGTGTCACAGTCGGAAAGGCGCGCACGGCCGACAAGGAGGCCAGGGCTACAAGCTCTGTTGGTTCGAAGAACGAGGAGGTGACCTCGCCTAAACGTGGACCTGGGAGGCCCAGGAAAGATGACCGCGCCTTGCCCACCATCGCGATCTCGGACGGCGAGAACTCCCCTGCCGGCAAGTCAACATCAAGCAAGCAGAAGCGCCCAGATATGGATACTGCTTCATTCTCGTCTGAAGGCGAATCCAAGCCGCGAAAGAGACTCATGTCAGGCAGGGATTTGAAGGAACAAAGAGAAAAGAATCGGCGCCACAGCATGGTGTCAAATACTTCCTCTCTTCGTGAACCTTCGAGTCCTCGTGACAATCGCACTGACGACCCGCATGAGCCCCCAACCGAGAAGTACCACGATCGTGCCAAGGCGCTCAAGAGGGACGAGTCTCGGGACAGGTTGTCCGTCTCCGGCGAGCATTCAAGCAAACGCAGTCGTACCAGTGCCACTCCTGACCGTGTTTCCGAGAAAGAAGGCGAGCCCGTCAAGAGAAGGCGGCTGGATGCCGAAAAGAAGGAGCGGCTGCCAAAGCCGAGCTCTTCACCGGACCGCAGTCGCAAATCGACCGCTCCTCGTGATGGTGCAGCTACGTCAAAGGACGAAAAGTCTGGCCGCAAACATGGTGATCAAGTCGACAAGAAGGACTCGGCCAAGTCTCGGAAATCCGACTCGGCATCGGACAGCAACCGGCGAGAATCTAGCAAGTGTCCTCCATCGGAAAAGAGTATCCATGTCAAGGCCGAAGATCCCGACATCGTGATGCGGGACCCAGACCAAGTGCAGGAGGAAGAGAACAAAGCACGCGCTGCACGAGAGCAAGAGGACGAGAAAAAGCGCCGCGCCGAGCTTGAAGCCAGGAAAAAGGAGAAGGAGGCAGAGGAGCGGAAACGTCGTGAGGAAGAAGACCTCAAGCGCCGCCAAGCTGAGATCAAGCAGCGCGAAGAGGCGGAAAAGGAGAAGAAACGCCTGGAGGAAGAGGAGCGCAAGCGACGAGAAGAAGAGGCGAGGAAGAAGCGGGAGGAAGCCGAGAGACTGCAGAGAGAGGAAGACGAGCGACGCAAAGTGGAAGAAGAGAGGAAGCGCCTCGAAAAAGAGAAAGAGGAGGAGGAGCGCAAGAAGCGGGAGGAGGAGGAGCGAATCCGTAAAGAGGAAGAAGCCGCGGAGCAAGCTCGGCGCAGACGCGAGGAGGAAGAACGCCGGGAGCAGGAACGTCGCGAACGCCAGCGTGTGCTTAGGGAGGCTGAGCTGCGTAAGCGCGAGGAGCAGGAGAAAGCCCGTCTCGAGAAACTGCCCGCGTTCCTGCGCTGGCTCGATCGTGGTGTCAATATCAGGAGCCCAGAGACAGCTAAGAGATTCCGGATCCTGACAGGCGTCCGATTCGACAGCATCCGGCCTGAGACAGCCGGCACTGACGAGGGACGTGAGCTGTGGATCTTGAATACGCAAGCCGCTCTACTTTTGGGCGAGAATGATCTCCAGCTCACACGGTTCTCAGGCTGGGTTCATACTCCAGCGTCCGACGCTGCGAAGTACGTCATACTCGGCAAAGGCAGACCCAGCTGCGGCCTCATCGACGCGGACGAGTGGGACTTAGGCAGACAGCTTCCCGGCTACTACTTGGGCAAGGAACCGGCACAACTGAGCTTCAAGGAAAAGCGACAACTCCAGGAGGAGTCCAAGCTGAAGTTCATGGATATGGACCTGTTCTTTGTCAAGGTAAGCAGGCTCTTCATGGCATGTCCTCAAGAATGCGGAAACTCACTAACCGACGCCGCTCTAGTTGTCTGACCTTTTGTTCTCCGTCTCGAACATGGCCCATCTCCGCAATTTGGAGATCGTGGTCATGTATGAGGAGGTACCGGAGACGGTGGAACAGTACGAAAGGGGAGAGTACCCGTCTCGGTGGAGAGACGACCCTGACGCAGACCGCTACATGGGATTCTGTCCACGACCCAAGTACTATGTTAACGGCCAGCTTGTCCGCGAAGGCAAGGTGGATATCAACACCGTCAGCAGGACGCCGTGGCCAGAACAGCGAGTGCCCAGAAGTGGCCTGACCGCGGTCTCGCCCACGAATCCGAACTACGTGCGACTCGCGAAAGAGCAAGGCCTTAGTCATCTATTCTCTGGCCTCAGGACACCTCCTAACACCACGGTCGCACGCGCTGCCCCCAATCAGCTCTTCTCGCAACGGGCGTTTCAGGGTGCAAATGACGACCTTTCTCCACCGCAGTCCGACGCTACGACCTTTGTTAACGGTGATGGACACCAGCCGCGCTCGTCTACCGGCTCGGCCGGTGAGCAGGAAAAGCCCCTGGTGAACGGCACTGCTGAACGTCTTCCGGCTAGCGGTAATGCCATCGATCACTGATTGCCGGGCTTTAAGGGCCAGTGACCCAGCATTTGTCGTACCACCAGTGTGCCTCGTTTCGACAACAAGTCGCCTTTTGGAATTCCGCAGCGACGGATTCCGTGCAACATTAACGCACACCTCGGCTGAATTTCACCCCCCACGGCCAATCTTGGATCTTGGAAGAATGGGCTGATCTCTGAACATCTAAGCGACAGGATGTCTGGTATGTGCCCTA
>JACBFG010000025.1:296346-308316 GCA_013435955.1 Diaporthe sp. HANT25 | reverse complement strand
AGAGCCGATATGACGGCCCTGCGCTTGGATGGTTGCTGCGGTTCTGTGAGGACGGCGGTTGAGGCTCCGTCATCACCTGAGAAATACATCGGGAGATTTACTGTGTATACCTCCAGCCCGAGTCGAGTTGAAGGTGATGGCTTCAATGGCTACAAGGTGGCTAGCCATCGTATACAATTATGTATCTGCATCAACATAGCATGGCGACAAGCAATGAATTGAGAAGGGACAACCGATTTGGCTGTCAAGAGGAAAGAATCGCGAGCGACTAAGTGACTCGTTTGACTCTGTATGTGACATGTTTTATGTGACGTAGGGTGCTGTAACATGAGCCAAGTGCAGCCGCGCAGAATATTGGAGCTGCTTGTGTAGGCACTAGGCAGCGATGTGCAATAAGAGAGTTGCTTGATACTAGATGAACTTTAAACCTGCAATTACGAATGTCCTAATAGTTGGTAATTTTTCTTATTTTCGTTTGGGGTTTTCTCGAATAAGTGACAAACTCTGGGGGAAGGCGGTGACGGTGACATCAGCGGGGCAGAATTTTGCTGAGGCTCTCCAGTTGCCCCTCGCCATCTCGAATTAGGCGGTTTCTTCCCATCCGTAACAACAAACGCTGGCACCTGCCGCCGCAGAGAAGTCGCTACAGACACACCGAAATACTACATAATCTTCTTCGATCCCTATTGTGGCGTGCTGCCCGACGAAACGCCGCAAAGATGTCGACCACGGTGGAGAAGGTGAGTAGTAACGCTTTGTTTGCGACGAGACTGCCATGGCTGACAGCATCCACCACAGATCAAGGAGATCGAGGCCGAAGTGCGTGAAATCCCCGGGCGGAACCCATCCTTTCGATAGTTGAAGATTCTATATGGACGAAGACCCGCCCTTACTCGCTCTCCGTCACCAGAAACACACGACATTGCAGCCATGGGCGATCCAATACTAACAGCATGGACAGATGGCTCGAACCCAGAAGAACAAGGCAACCTCGTTCCATCTGGGCCAACTGAAAGCGAAACTCGCAAAGCTCAAGAGAGAACTGCTCACGCCGTCGGGTGGAGGCGGCGGTGGTGGTGCTGGCTTCGATGTTGCCCGGACTGGTGTCGCGAGTGTTGGCTTCATCGGATTCCCATCCGTGGGAAAGAGTACACTCATGAGCAGGCTGACGGGCCAGCACTCCGAGGCGGCTGCATACGAATTCACGACTTTGACCAGTGTGCCGGGTCAAGTGCAATACAACGGAGCGCCGTTACAGATCATCGACCTCCCGGGAATCATCGAAGGAGCAAAGGACGGACGTGGTCGTGGACGGCAGGTCATAGCAGTCGCAAAGACATGCCACTTGATCTTCATCGTCCTCGACGTCAACAAACCACTGACTGACAAGAGGGTCATCGAAAACGAACTCGAAGGTTTCGGAATCCGGTGCAACAAGTCTCCACCAAACATTACGTTCAAAAAGAAGGACAAGGGCGGGCTCAACATCACGAGTACTGTGCCGCTGACCCACATAGACCACGACGAAATCAAGGCCGTCATGAACGAGTATAAAATATCCTCAGCAGATATCGCCATTCGATGCGACGCGACCATTGACGATTTGATCGACATCCTAGAGGCCAAGAGCCGGAGCTATATCCCCGTTGTTTACGTGCTGAACAAGATCGACGCCATCAGCATCGAGGAACTTGACCTGTTGTACCGCATCCCCAACGCAGTTCCAATCAGCTCCGAGCACGGTTGGAATATTGACGAGCTGATGGAAGTCATGTGCGTCTCCTCCCTGTCCCCCGCCCTCTTTGCCCGTTATTTGCCCGGCGAACTAATGAAACGTTCTTGCACTGCACGCAGGTGGGAGAAATTGAAGCTGGTCCGGGTCTACACCAAGCCCCATGGAAAGATGCCTGATTATTCTGCGCCTGTCGTGCTCCGTTCCACGAGGTGCACAGTGGAGGATTTCGTAAGTTCCAGATATGGCCACAAATTTCCTGGGCTGTTCCACCACGTCAGGTGATGGTCAGGTCTGTTCTGACAGGACCTCCTAGTGCAACGCTATCCACCGCAGCATCGTCGAGCAATTCAAAACGGCCATCGTGTACGGGAAATCTGTCAAGCATCAACCCCAGCGAGTGGGGCTGGCTCACGAGCTTGCGGATGAAGACATCGGTGAGTATTTTCCCGAAACCAGCCTCGCCAGGCGCCGGCAAATCGTGGTGGGGACAGGCTTCCAGGTGCTAATTCGAGTTCTCGGTTAAGTCACGATCCAAAAGCGATGATTTGTCGTCTCGGCCACAAATTACTAAAGGAGCCACAAAGGCTCCAGCCGGGCTGTTGACCGCCTGCTGCCGGTCGTCCCCTCTACGTGAGCAGACACGACTCGCTGGACGAGGACCGTTGCGCCGAGACGGGATAATCTTTGACAGCGATTACACTCGCCAATTTCGGGGAATTTCAGATTCAAGTCTGGTGGAGCCAGTCGCCACAAAGCTAATCCTAAACTCCTGTCCCTGCATCGATCCTGCCAGCTCGCGGCTGAGTGGGCATCGACGCATCCGCCAGCGCGGCCGGACTGAGAAGAGCAATAGCCTGCCAGCTTAGCTTGAAACGTGAGAACGCCTGCACGACGTGAGACTTTATCAATCAGATACTGCGGCACACTTGTCGAAAACGGCAAGGCGAGGTCACAATATGGAGGAGCTTCCCTGAGTGGGATCGATAAAATGAATTCAAGACTCGCAAAGCTTTACGTTTGCTCGCCCTGACCTTCCCAGCCATGTTGCCTCCCTGGTGTTACATTGTTGGACATCTAACTTCCTCGATTCCTGCGTGTGTAGCGGCCCCCGGAGCGTGGAGCAAGTGCAGCATCCGAAGTCTGATACTGGGGAACCGGACGGTATGATCTCAACACGCGATCTGCTCGGCCGGCATGGGCCATTGCGGGCAAGCCAGCAGGCAAGCATCAAGGGTTGTTCATGTCTTCATGCGCGCAGATTAGAGCCAGCGGCATCTGATGCTCACGCTGATGCTCACGCTGATGCCCACGCTGATGCCCACGCTGATGCTCATGCTGATGCCAGTGCCCCGCGAGCGTGGGCCCTTCCTGATGTTCATCCATCACTCGGTCAACCCAGACAAGCCAGACTGGGCAACCTCGACGGCAAGCGGGGATGCCATTCCGGTTTCTTGTTCCCTCCCCACGCAGGCAGGATGGTTCTGCGCGATGACACCGCGGGCCACCGAGTTGCCATTCGCTACGCCACGCGGCCTCCGGGACTGCCCTTTGGGCGAGGTAGCTGTCGCTCTGGCCGCCTCGGTATCGTTGGCATTCCTGAACGTGCCCCCTGGGCGGATTCAGCCTCTCAGACCACCGATATGCCTGCAAGCCGAGTCTGGTTGACTGGCTTCCGTGGCCTGAAATAGACTCAGGGGCTGGAAGTCAACCCATCTCTCACGGGCGCGCGATGCCGGAATCGTTCAGAGGAGCATCATGTCCTGGTGCAAATCAAGATCACGCAGGAAATCAGAACAGACGAAAATCTGGCCGAGGGAGAGCACCGGCACCAGCACCATCACGATGGTAGGATGACAAGGTAAAGCTTTGGGGAAGCCCAGAGGTTGTCTCCACACACCATTCGGAATGTTTCAACCAATGAGGCCCCCTGGCGGCTTTCGCTTGTATGGGCTTGCTCACTGCCTACACCACCCGTGGATTTGGCCTTTCACAGGGAACCTCTTACCGCCGCATTCGACCTCCACGGCCTGAGTACCTCGCGTGAGTGGTTGACTCCTCACGTCAGAGGCGGGGGAGAGGGGGCCGCAGGTTCTGGGCTGGAGCAACCTCCCTGTCTGTCCGCCTGCGGTTCTCCTCCATCCGCTCGTTGCCAGCTTCGACTGAACGTCAGCCTCAGTTTTCATTCATTTTCATTTTGCCACACTTGCCGCGATGTCATACTCGCGGCGACAATGCGAATCTCGGACCTTTCACCCTAAGTTAAGCGACCTACTGGGTGCAGACCTAGCTACTTACTGCTCGGACCCTTCTCAGCCGTAGCAAAGGAAAGGCGAGGTTATTAAACGTCGACGCGCGGTGTAATGCACGCGCGTGTCCGCATACCTTTGTGCCTGGACCTAATAGAATCCACACAGTCCATATTTTCTTAGCGTCTCACGGGAGGGGACAGCAAGCGCGAGACCAAAAAAACGTCGTTGTTTGGGGCGAAACAAGGACCGTCGTCGTCCGTGCCCTCATCCCCTTTTTTCCTCTTGTCCCTGTGCCTGGCTGCCTGACAGCGCGGCCCCCGTCTGTTGGGGCGTGGATAGCCCGTCGCCAGCGTGTGGAGAAGACAGAGCAGCGGACACTGTACAAAACGCAATTGCAGTGGGTACCAGGGCAGCAAGGTTGGTGGATTAGGCGACCATGCGCTCGTACCGTGCCTAGCGGCCGCGGCTTTCATCGCAATCCACACGCGATCCCAGCACTCTCACTGTAATAAGTGACTGATCTCGAAGTGTTTCACCTCAGCGGCTCAAGTTCACGTACAATCAATCCCCAACCCAGAGTGTCGGGCACGCGAGCTTCCCCAAGCATGGACACCGGGTTCTTTCTGCACAGCCGTGGAGCTATTCCCACTGGATCAACTCGGCCGGTGTCAGCAGCAGCTCCTCGGCGATCCTGTGTCGGCCGGGCCCTCGGGGTCTGCCCTAGGCAAGGCAAGCTTGGATAGCCTTGCTACAAGGTTCTTGACAGCAAGCTCATCTGTTGAGCGATTGGCTCGTCAGATCAACACCTGTCCTTAGAATCCCACGCTGAATCGACGCATGAGTGCAACCTAGTGATCCATTCTGGTCGAACTTAGATGACTTGATATCGAAGGAGCACGCGTTGGGCCTATCTTCGTTTCGTCTCGAGTCCACCGCCAAGTTCGTCTTGCTGCTTGCGGCCAAAGCTAGATTACCACACAGCCCTCGCCCGCCTTCTCTGGGCCACCAGCGCCCCCCGAGGAGCTCGACTGAGAAGCAATACACAAACACTTCCGGGTACGATTCGCGGGGAGCTTCCCGCACTAGGCCCTAACAGTTCCCTCCCTCCACTAGCATCTACCTGGAAGGGCTCCCGTCAGGCAGGGGTCGCGATAGCAGCGGGCGAACTGGAATACAAGCCGGGCCCGTCTCGAATCGCTAGGCTCTTCTGGCCCTTCTGAGTGGCCTGACTTTTGACAGTACCGCAGTACTGCCCTGACAGGCGGACCGTCCTGCGCTGGGCTGGGATTCGGAGCTCGCACAGCATCTCGAGTCCTCCCGTCCCTGAGGCTGCCCGCCCTCGGTTGGACCACGAATTCGACGCGGCGTCCCAGAGTTGCGGATCCCGCTCCATCTGAGGCACCGGGACGATTCTATCGACGCCGATCGACGCATGAAATCAAACTCTCTCAATGCGCAATAGGCCTGGCTCCTCTGGTAGTAGCCAAGCCGTCCCGTTACTTGCGGAAATAACTGCTACTATAGCGACCGCTTCAAGCCCGTGCTCAGGGAAAAGCCTTCACCAGGCCGGCCAGGGCAGCAGGGCAGCAGGGCCGGCCTTCACCCCACTCTCGCTTTACAATGGCACGTCGTCCTCATGTCTCATCGATATCCTCTTTGGTACATCCGCATGATACAAGCCAGGACAGCGACGATCCCGAAGCCCAATCCGGGGTGCTCCCAGACGATGCCACATTGCTCTCAGCGACTCGACGGCCTGTGGCGTCGCGTGGAATCGTGGACACGAGAATTTGTCGATCCTTGTCGTCATGCAATGTCAACGCCACACCTCTGCAGGAACACGGCCATCTTGACAGCGACCTGGAAATGCAAGGCAAAGGCAGCTCAGCAGCCTTGTTCGGGGAAAGCCCTACGAAATCACTTGCTGCTCTTCTACCCGGCGAGCCATAGTCCCTGCCTGGACAGGCGGGCGCACAGGGAATTTCGACGAGTGGCTTGCGACTAACAAATCTCACTGCGGGTCCTCGTCCATTCGGGGAATACTGTAGATCTGCCCCCCGCCCCTGGACAGAGCTCCTGAGCAGGTGCCAGTGGGCGACCTTGGCCATGCCGGCCGCAACTCTGTGGCCCTGCGGCCCTGCGCGACAAGGTAGCCAGCCCACCGGCCCGTGTCGAGTCTTGTGCACACAATGTGGTTTGTCCACGGTCCCAAGTAACAAGACCGCGTTCGTCGCATGCAGCTTGGCCAACATGGGCTCAAAATCTGCCCAGAGGTGCAACGGAACCACACCAAAAGATCAGCGACATTTCGAACTGCTTTTGAAATGGAGCTTTCCGCCCATCAGCACCAGATCCTCAAGAAGCCAAGCATGAAAATGACAAGTTCCGCCTCGAACCCACCAGGCATGCCAGATTGGTCGGGCTCATTGCCCGAACAGTCAACGCTCACAGGTGCTGGCCATGATCAAATCTTGTCTATTCATTTCGCCGGACCGCCGGATAGTTTCAGCATGGCCATGCCTGGCGGATTGCGATTGCAGCTTCGAGAACTCAAAACAGCTCGAGCATGCATCCACATTGCGAGGCTGGTGAGACCCGGTGACGAAGACTCATCTGAAGGGGTTTCATTAAGGAAAGCGGGTACTGGATGCCATTGCAAGTGGAGCTCCTGGCACCAGGCCCTGGCCCGGTCCACCTATGACGGGAAGCCTTCTCTGGACTACAGCCCATACCGCTGGCCTGAGTGATTCGCACACCTTTGACGTCCTTCTCACACGGTGGTAGTACCAATGGCCGAATATTGGGGAATGCAATTAACGCGCTGCCGTTGGTTGGGCTCCTTCTGCGCGGGAGCTGGGACTGACCGACCACTCCCGACGCAACTTCACGACATGTTCATTTTCCTCAGTCTCCATCGCCATCATCTCCACGCGGAGCTGATGGGGTATCTGTCCCGATCCGAGGACGTAATTGTGGACAGAATGTTCGCTCTCCTTACTATAGGGGACGAGAGCCGGCCAGGTCTCTACCTTGCGGGATGTGGCTCTCGACCCTTGACCTTATATCGGATGTACATGGTCCTCCTGGTACCTTGATGCGCAGCCGACGCACGCTGCGGTACCATCCCGCATGTGCCTTTTTGACCCCCCGGCTGCTATAGCTTCCTGATGCGACAGTCTTATACCTTGGGCTAGCTGCTAGACCTTCGCATCACTACCTCCCCACACCAGACCAACCCCCAGACAGTCTCTATTGATCCGTCTCGCCGCCTCCATTTCGCGGCCCTGGTCCTGAGCCCTCCGAGTCTGCCCCCCATTCTCTGCAACCCTCCCTGACGGGGGGTCTAGCATTACCCTTGCCGGTACAGACCGTCCTGCAAACATACATGTAGCCGTGGTGCGGCCCATCACTTGGTCGTCCTGCACCTCTCTACAGGTCAGCTACTGTACATCAGCGTTTGCAAACTGCATGCGACGTCTGTAACTGCAGTAGGCTCATTTCTATCGTTGCGAGCCATCTGCCTGTCACTGCCCTCATCTGCCATTCGTTTGTCTGTACCAGCATCTCCGTCGGGCGTCTCATCGTTTGGCCATGTCTGGCGACCAAAACCGCCTGAACAACGTAAGCCAACCTGCCCACACCTGAGCGAAACCCCCCCTCGCACCCGGACAGAAATCCTGAAGGGCCCAAGCTTGTCTTCCGCGACTATGGGCGGCGTCGTTCGGGTTATAAGAGGCGGCTGATGAAAAAGAAACTAACCACGCGCATTGGCTTAGCAACGAGACCACCAGGACGGCCCTATTGCTGACATCGGCGGGATAGACAGCTGAAGGTCGATATTTTATGAAGGTGCTCAAGCTCTGTTTCGAAACATCAGAGGGACTCCGGGAAGCTTTGGGCTCGAACTTTCTGTGCCTCGTTCTGCCCTTGGGTGGAATAGTCTCGGCGTGCATTGCATCTGCGCCCTCTCCTTTGGGACGCGCACCACAGAGTACCGCACCATCAACGTCGACGGCCGCCACAGCTGTCGACGACACAGTGCCTCTAACCCAACAGAGACTCGAGTCCATTACACGAAGCTATCCAGGAACCAATTGTCGTCATCTGATGCATGCCGCCTTCCGTACATGAAGATCAATCACATCAGTCCTGTCGGGTACAGAGAAATCCTCCCCCCACACTTGCATCGCTTCCTCCGGGTCGCGCACCCGTCTTTCTTGTCCTGGGAGTCCCTAGCAAAAATCTAGATTTGCATCAGGCTTCACCTCATCCTCAAGGCAAATTCTCGCCGAGTAGAAGGGGCCTCTTGCAACACCTCGGGGTCAGCTGGAGTATACAGGATGCACAACCAAGGAGGGATTGGAGGATCGTCAAGCATGGACCAAGAAACCCACCTCGCTCACCATGAGCAGACCTATGGCCATGACCAATGGAACGACATGAGCCCTTACATCCAGACGACGATGTCAGAGTACGGCGGCGGTTTTGGCTACATGCCTCCCATCTCACACGGGCTGCCCTCCGAACAATTGGGCCGGATGCCGCCATCGGCAACGCCACCCCAGCAGCCATTACCTCAACAGCATTCGCAACCGGCGCATCATCCAACGCTGCCAATGCTGATGGTCCCGTCGCATCCGACGTGGCCGAGCATGCTCACGAACCCGAACGGATACAACACGTCTCCTCCCGTCGCAATACCGCCTGCATCGGCGCCGATCCAGTCGCTCAAGACCACGAGGCCGGTGGCACCGCCGATTGCGTCGCAGCCCAGGAAAACGCTGACGGACGATGACCGCCGCCGCATGTGCCAGTACCACATCGATAACCCTTCGATGAAGCAGACTGAAATTGGCGCGCTCTTCGGCGTGGAGCGAAGGTGAGAGAGAATCAAGACCACTGCAACATTCTACCTTTTCAGATTTGCAGCGCCCAACTGCAACTACGAAGGACCTGGCTAACTATTTCTTCTAGCACGGTGTCCAAGGTCCTAAGTCGCAAGGATAAGTGGCTCAACCCAGAGGACCGGAGTAGTTCGCCCATCAAGAAGAGCAAGGGGAAAATCCCGGACATCGACAAGACGCTGGCTAATTGGCTGCGCAACGAGCAGCACAAAGGCCGCCGTGTGTCAGACGCCGAGATACAGGAGCAAGCCCGGATGTACGCCCGTCCTTTCAGGGAGGCGGAGACGAAGATCAACAACCCCTCGTG
This sequence comes from Diaporthe sp. HANT25, assembly GCA_013435955.1. Lineage (NCBI taxonomy): Eukaryota > Fungi > Ascomycota > Sordariomycetes > Diaporthales > Diaporthaceae > Diaporthe > Diaporthe sp. HANT25. Next base: position 299,121 of record JACBFG010000025.1, on the reverse strand, counting down.
GCTCGAGAAATTCAAGCAAAAGCACGGCATGGGTGGCCGGCTGATTAGGAGGGCCTCGGAGACGAACATCCCAAGCGCCGTTGGAAAGTTGTCGACTACATCCCCAACGCTGGCGAATTCGCACACAACCAGCTCTGTCTCGGCTTCTCCTGTGGCGAACCACTCTGTTTCGCCCTTTTCGGCTGGGCCACGGGTAGGGGGAGAAGACGAGAAGGAGATTTGCAGCAGCGGCATGATGATGGACTTCTCTGCGCCCCCGTCGAGCACAGCTGGACCAACATTCAAGTACCCCTCGACAAACCAGAGCACCACCTCTCTGAGCAGCGGTGGGTTCGCATCTGACACTGCAGGGTCGTCATTTTCTGAAAGCACTATGAGCCCCACGGGCACAGGACAGTTCACGTTTTCTCCAGATCCCAACATGGGAGGGTTTTTATCGTCGGATCACAACTCGCAAGCAAGACACATACCCCCTGGAGGACCCAACTTCCAGAGGCCACGGAGCCAGACGTTTCCGACACTTGACTTGGAGTACATGAACGACACATCGAGCCACGAGCACAATGATCCTATAACGCCCAAGTTCCCACATGGCCAACAAGGAGTCCCATCGACCGCACCCTCCTCCGCAATCGAGTCACCAGCCCACGAGTTCGCATCCGCTGGTCCATTTGGAATCGACAACACGATGGCCTCGCCTCACCACCAGGGCCACCACGCACTTCGGCACAGCAGCAGCGCCAGCAGCCTGCAAGGGCGGCAGCAACAAGGCGCTGGCGGAACCACGCCTATCATCGGAAGCGCCGCGATGTCCTCAGTGGCCTCGTCCCCCGTCTCTCCCACGCAGGAGGACGCAAGGCGAGCCGCAGACACTCTGCTGTCTTTTATCGCGAACAGCGGGCCGAACGCGTTCGTGGACCAGAGCGATTACAACGCGGTGATTCGGCTGACGGAGAAGCTGAGGCTGCACCAACAGGCCCAACAGGCTGCTGCGAGAGGCCAGCAGGGCATGGGCGGCATGCAAATGGGAGGACTTCCCATGGGACTGGGGATGGGCGGTCTAGATCGGATCCCTGAGGGAGACGCCGAGATGGGAAACACCGGGCAGCACCTGGAGGATGGGGGCATGGTCAAGCACGAGGGAACCATGGTATGAGGAGAACCGGAGCTCTCCTCGTTTCCCACCGGGGGCCGGCGCCCTTTCCATTATTATCACTGTACGTGTTATCTTCCCTTTCTCCGCTTCCGCGCCCTGCTCGCCTCGCATCCTTCCCCGGAATTCACCGCGCAGACTATAGCGAGGGTGGCGAGACCATACCCCGACAGAGCAGGGGATGCTTATTTGGCGGAGCGGGAATATCCACGAAAAAGCATCGACGGGGCCCCACAGCTTACACATTTCCTCGGTTCCAGGACACACACACACACTGCTACGGCGTCTGAATACAGCGGGAGATTTCCTCCCTCCACAGGGACCAGTGATGAGGGGTGCAAATTCACAATTATCGAATACCACACACATCGGACTTTACACATGAGCACGACGTCTCGCGACGCAGTCCCCGCAAGGGGAGAACCAAAAAAACAAAACCAGTCACCACATCAACCAAGACAGCTTCGCCTCAACGGCCCCAAAAAATATCATTATCCATGATTTTCAATACCCAACCATCATCATTACGCTCGTCACCGCCGCCGCCACCATCCAACATATTGTGAGACGCGAGCAGGTCGGTCTCTATATATATACACACACACACACACACAGCCATATACATATACCCCGGACTTTTCACGGCACAGGAAAGAACTCTCCCGCTCACGCGAAAAATCGGAAGGATTCACCGGGTCCCGTCTCTTTCTCAAAAGATTCAACCTCGATTTTCCTCAGTCCAAGTATCTCGAGTCTTCTTGCCCTTTTTTCTCCTTTCACATATTTCAGGGTCCTGCCGGGACGGCTGCAGGGGGGAGTAGGGCACCAGGGGTTGTTTTCACCGGTATTTGGTTCCCATTTTCATCTTTTCATATATTCTTTTCCGTATTTCATTTCATTTCTTGTCTTTCCTTGATCTCCTCTTAATCTGTACTTTTCTGGACAAATTTTCTTACCGGGGTTTTCTATATCTTTTCAATTACTATCTATCTTACCACCTTTTTCTTTTCTCTTCATCCCCCTTTACAACGTGTGTGCATCTTGTGATGAAGGGACTGGCCGGGGTAAGACCTACTACCTATGGGTCGAAGGTTGCTGGGCAGGGGACTGACGGGTGAACGGACGGAATGACGACGGGTACACGAGTGTCGTCGTCCACGGCGTCGCAGCGAGACAATGGGACGAAGGGATACCCCTACCGGGATTTGGGACCCAAAGGTTGGGCAAGTTTGGGGGGAGGGGGAGGAGGGGTACACAAGGACAGGATGGTAACGGGATGCATGGGTGCATAATGAGGGTAGGACGGAACAGGGACAGGAGGGGGGACACAGAGGTTTGACATTGGCTCGGCCTTTTGCACCCAGGAACAGTGGGGGATCTCGATTTGTGAAAGGGTTTCTTTCTATCTGGGCAAGGGAAGGATGGGGGGTTGGATGGGATGGGGATGGGTCGAGGTGTGCCCATCAATCAATCAATCAGCCAGCCCCCAGGTCAAGTACTGTATCTAGGTGTAGGTAGGTATGTGCCCATGCCCAGGGAAAGGGCCAAGCAACAGAAGGGGCATCCACACACACACACACATATTCACACGCATCTTATGGGGATTAGCATGGGTATTAGGG
>JACBFG010000025.1:228033-294998 GCA_013435955.1 Diaporthe sp. HANT25 | reverse complement strand
GGGGCGGGGCGCAAGAGGGATCTCGTCAACTCAACCTCTCCTCCCATAGCTCGACGACACCTTTCTCGGCCAGTTCCGGCACCAGCCTGACCAGGACCAGCTCCAGGGCGCCGTACATGAGGTGCTTGTTGCAGTAGGGATCGCTGAAGACGTCCAGGATTCCAGTCTCGATTTCGGAAATGATGCGCGCGTCCGGGGCTTGCTGCTGCTGCTGCTGCTGCTGAAGCTGCTGGGGCTGATGGTGGTGGTCTACCCCTGTGCCTCGGCCGTTGACATGTGCCTGTTGGTGAGGAGAGGCGGCAGAGCGGTCATCAGCCCCAGCGGCCTCGCTGTAGCTGTGGGTGTTGGTGCTACTGTCAAAGTCGGTGTTGGGGGCCGGACCGGACCGCGGCAGCGGCAGCGACAGGTCGTCACCGGCGGCCCTGTTGAGCCATCGCGCCAACCACGACGCGGCGCTGCCGCCAAAGAACAGCCTGCCGGCGGCCTTGGGGGCGAGTGCCCACAGCGCGCTAGCACACCTGCGTCGCAGCGCGAGCAGCTCGTGGTTCGACTCTGGCGGGAAGAGCGTTGGTGACCCCATGGCGTTGTTGGGAAACAGCGCCCCGCGCAGGTTGCGAAGCGCCGTTGGCACGAGCGCCGGGTCGAGGACGTGCCGCCGAATCAAGTCGGAGAGGAACCTGTTTCACGGGGTGGCGCGGGCGCCGCATCGTTAGCAAAAGAAAGGGTAGTACGGCGGGGACTCTGTGTGTGTGTGTGATGCGATTTAAGCCGGTTCAATTCTGGGGACATCAGGTGCAGGATGAGATCGCTGGACGGGCAGGGCTCTCGGTATGGGTAGGCAGAGAGAAAAGACAGGGGGAAACGGCAGGAGACTGCGATCTCATCACCACAGGCTGGTGGACGCGACGACAATGCGACAGTCCGGGCAGCATGGTGTGCTAGCATCAGGCCTTCACAGCGCAAAGTGCGGCACAAGACATATGCGCTGGGGGGGAGGGGCTGCGCAGACAGATAGACAGACAGGCAGGCAGACAGACAGGGCGGTCGCTCGCTGATCGGAGAGGATTGACCGGTTTGTAGAAGCAGCAGGGCGAGCAGCATCGAGTCCCTCTTGATCCCGTGCGGGGACGGGTCCAAGATGGTGTGCAGGACACGGCTCGGTGATCAGGGTCGAATAGGGCCAAGCCGATGGACAGCTTGCTGGGGGCCCTGGCCTCGCGGTCCCTGGCTTCCAGTGCCCCCAGCCCAGCCCAGCCAGGCCCAGCCAGCCCCAGCCCAAGACCGCCCGCCCTGTCTCTGTCATCCCGCACGCCGATGCGGCATTCCGAACGGCGGCCGATGGTGACAGACGACGGGTGGAATTTGCCCTGACAGAAGGGAGGTGGGCAGGGCGCAGGTCCAGTGCTCCAGCACACAAGATCTCCGTCATTGGGCAGCCATGCGCCCTGCAGCAGCCTGCCGTTGGGAGTATCGAGGTCCCTGGCTATAATGACGCCGGCGTCCAGACCGAGTGCCTGTTGGATGGGCGAGTCTCGCGACGGCGCTGTCACCGCTCTGCATGGGCAGCAGCTCGCGGTCGAAGTCAACGCAACGTGCGCAGCTTTTCCGCGGCACTGTCGTGGGTCTGGATGGAGCCCATAATACCCATTGGGAATGGTCGGGCCCAACTCCCGGAAGTTTGGCAGGGCGACGGGCCAAATGAAGAAGCCAAATGGAAACAAAATGTAACGCGCAGGGCGGCCGGCAGGCTAGTGGAGCGGCTCGCATCCATCCCAGCCCAGGCCCTTCAGGGCAGACAGAGAGAGAGAGGGTGAGGGCAGAGAGGTAGAGACTAGAGGTGTAGAGGTGCCCCATGCGGAATTTGTCGAAAGTGGTGGTTGATCAGCCGGTCGACCCTTGCAAGTGAGCCCTGGACTTGGATGACGGGCGCGTAACCGCAGCTCGCTGATGGACCGCCGTGCAAGCCCGCCGAGGGCCTATCGTTCAATCGGAAGCGTGCATGGCGGCCACATGCCGCAATTGGCCAGCCGGGCCAGCCATCTGGAGAACGGCTGCATGAACCCAGGCACATCGCATTCTGCGGTGGCTTTGGTCGGGGCTTTTGTGGCTGCCGATTTGGCCGCAGAGCATCTACGGGGCGTGTTCCACGGCATGCCCTGATGACTCTTGTTGTATAGTCGCCCATTCCTTCGCCCTCACCACTGCACACATTGGCCGGCGAGCGTATCCGGTCCACACACCACCTCCCCCTCAGCGCCGCACAAAGCTTCCTGACACAAGCCCGCACTTGGATGCCCACCAACCGACCCATGGCAGAGCCCACTTGGAGCCTGCGGAAGGGTGGGCACTGCCCACCACATGCACTTGCGGCGAGGGCGTGGTTTCTCAGGCTGAGTGGGAGAATGCAGAGTCAAGTGACCAGTCCCGCATGCGGTGTAACGAACAAAGTGTGGGAAGGATGAGGGTGTGCGCTCTGCTCGTCTGACAAAACATGAAAATGGTTTCCTACCTGTCAACAACTCCATCGAAGCCAGCCACGCGCCCAGGCCCGGCGATGGCCAGCCACTGCAACATAGATAAATTGCCGCAGAGCCAGGGCATGCGCTTGTCCATCTCCAACCAGTTCGAGACGGTGGACCACATGCTGAAAGCCAAGACTGGTGTTTTGGCAGCTTCTGAAGATAATTCGGCCGAGGAGCGGGCGCCCATTTTTGTCCTCTCTGAGCCATCAATATGACGGGTCGACTTGTTCAAGCTGAATCGCAAGGACCGGCCCCTGGAAGGGATGGATCGACTTGTGGCTAGCGTCATGACAAAGACTCGGACGAAGGTCGTGAAGGCGAATAGGTAGTGCACCAAAGACCAGAACAGCCTTGGGATGGAAAAACCCTTAGCGCCCTGACCGATGGAGTTCCTCCTCGTCATGCGCTGCGCGTCCTTCTGTTTCCGCTGTAGGACGTCTGACAGGATCGTCAGGCCGGTCCAGATCATCCATGGCTCCGAGACCTTTTTGGCAACGACGCCGCCAATGATCATCTCAGACAGGATTTCACCAACCAAGGACGTCAGGCACTCATTCTCCAGGTCTTCGGTGGGGAGGAGAACCGCCAGCACGCCCTGGACGAGTAGCTGCCGGTATGCCACCTCGTTCTCGGCCTGTTTGAAAATGGTGTCGGGGTTTTCGGGGTCGGGGATCGGCGACAGCTGAGGCAGGGGGCATAGTGCATGGTAGATAGCCCGCGAGTCTGCCTGGACGGGGAATTGTACAATGGGCATGCGAGACGCTCGATATGCTATAACAGGCGCGAGACCGCCATCAGCTGCTGCTTTTCCTTTCTACGTGCCAATTTCCGTTCTCATAGCCGTGAAGGGTTGTGTTGCGAGAGTGGAAAACTAACCCTGTATGTGCTTATCCAGCAAATCCGGGAGCTCGTCCAGCAGCAGACTCTCGACATCGATCTTCCTCAGCCTCTGTTCCAGGGCCCGGGTACAGTGTGCGATGATGTGGACAACCTCTGCGACAAAGGTCTCGTCCGGGGTGATCTTATTGTACCATGCTTGCACGAAGTCACGTAATATGATGGCGATAATGGCGTAGAGCTGTAGGTCGACATCGTTCCGGCTCGTCAGGGGCGGCAGGAGGTCGTGGATCGGGGCAGGAGTCGCCTTGCCCCGTTCGGCAGCTTGCTGAGGGCAGAGGACGCGGCGGATCAGCTGGGCTGTCGCCTTGTCCGAGAGGAAGTCTGTGGGTGTGGTGTTGGAGCGAGGGCTTCGTCGTTTCGAGACGTTTGAGCTGGTACGAGAGTGCTTGGAGCCTGGTCGCTTGGAGGGCGTTGTGGTCGTGGTGCCGGTCAGAGGGTCGATCCCAGCGGCGGACAGGCTCGAGCTGGAGCTTGAGCTTGAGCGGTCAAGCGCGCCGAGCTGCGCATCGTTTGCCATTGCGGTGCTGTGCAGGCTCGCAGCATCTTCAGGCGTGATGTGTACTGCCTGTCATCTAGGCATCTCGAGGAGTGAGAGTGAGAATGGGGCGGCGACGGGGCAGGAAGCTCGAGATCGTGGGCGATGCTCGGTGACGTCGATAATGAATGTTGGCAAGAGCTTATCGCGTAGTCAACGCGCGGCAGGCACGGGGGGCTTTTGTTGCTGTTCTGCGCTGGCAGTGACGACTGATTATGTAATTCTCTGGAGATACACAAGACCAACACGGCAGGCAGTAGATGACTCAAAGCAGATTCTTTCCCTGTCGTTGTCGTTGAAGATGTTGAGGAGAACTTGTTACCATTGAGTTCCAAAACACGTCCTGGTAGCCCCGGCAGTTCAAGACGCGGTTCAATTAAAGTTTTGGTGGTCTGCACCTCAAGATCCACCTCCCGCCACCGCCACTGCGCGTCCCCGGTCTGCCGGCGACCCCAAGACAGACGGGCTCGGGATGGACACACTTGGCACACGGGTGATCGGCACCGGGCACCGGGGTCTTCATGTTCATCACTCGGTCACGGCTGTTGAGACAATTCTTTTTGCTACCTTGGAGCCTATGTTGCTATCGTTGGGAAGTTGGTAAACCTGACACGTTCACTTTGACGATGAGAAGAGAACTCCTGAAATTGGGCCGATTTCTGAACACAGAGCACAGCACAAGTCTCCCCTGAAACCTTGTCTACCAATCTTGCGGCCCTCCCATGCCATCTGGTCCTGGCAACTCCACTGATAGTCCTCCGTGACCAGGGCCAAGCGGGAACACAGTTCAAGCCTGGGTCAAGTGGAGACGAGGCCAGCTGGCACACAAGTTAGCGGGGACTCATGAAGGTGTCCATCAAGAGATGCACGTAGTTGCTTACTTTGACTGCCAACGGTCCAGCACCTTGAGGACGTCAGAGCAGCAGCTTGACTGTTAAAAACAGACCTCTCGTCGCCATTGAATGTGCGGCCTTCACCATTACGCACGGTCTTGTACCTGTGCCTCAAGTTGGACCCTCCGACCTGTCTGGTGATCAGGGAGCAGGGACATCCCTCAAGCCTGCTCGAATTGATTTGGCTCGGGGAGAACATGATCCTGAAAATTTGCTGATGACGAGGTGTGCAAACTCATATGTAAGGACTGCGGAACTCTCGTCGGAGCGAGGGCGTCCTCTCAAATGCGATGGCGCCAGAAGTCACATAGACGCAAGCGATGTGTCGGCTGCTTGGCCCGCTTCGATTTAGGTTCCTGTCCGTCGCATGCAGCAATAGATACATCGCGAACACCATCAAGGACACAGGAGCAGTCTACATCCTTATCGCCATTGGTATCTGGTTCGCCAATGTGTCCGGATTCTCGAGCCTCGAACCCGCGTGCACCGGGCCGCTCTGGTCGTCCAGCCCCCACCCGAACAGCGACGAGAAGTTGGTCTCCCACTCATTCACGCGGTACATATCCTGCCAGAACGGTCCCTCGGGGTCCTGCGTGAAATCTAGCATGGATGGGTCGGCGGCTGCCACGAGCTGGTCGTCTCCGAGGGGTGCATCGCCGGGCATACCGGGTGCTGCGGCCACCATGTCCCGGGCACCGGCGCCGTCATTCTCACGCTCCACCGCCGCGAGGAGCTCGGCCTGCAGGGGCACGCGGAGCTCCAGCAGCCGCTTGTACAGCGTCTCGAGCGGGTCCAGCGTCGCGCGCAGGTTCCGCGACGCACAGCATGCGGCACCGCCCCTGACGTTATTGTTGCTGCTCCTGTCCTTCTCGTAGTCCTCGGCCCGCCACGCGCCCCCGCTGCGCTTCTCGAGGAGCCACTTGACCTCCTGGATCTGCATGTCCAGGAACTTGCCCGCGTCGAGCTCGCGCCTCACGAGCGCCAGCTCCCAGCCCGGCAGCGCGAGCGTCGACAGCCTCAGCGAGGTGAGCATCGCGTAGGTGTAGTCGAACGAGGAGAGGCACGTCTGCCGCGGGCGGTCCACCATCGGGATCTCGAAGCGCGCCTCGAGCATCGACCGCGTCGCCTTGAGGCACTCCCACAGCAGCTCGAGACGCTCTGTTGTTGATAGTGCTGCGGAGAGGTCGTCGTGGATGCCGACCTCGTAGAGCAGGATCTCGGCTATGTGGAGCTGGGTCTTGATGGCGGCTGGTTTGGAGTGGCAGAGTCAGTTTATGTTGTGCCTTCACGACAAGATAGGGGTCGATATAAGAACGCCATCACTGACCGTGTTTCTTGACTGTCTCGGGAATCGAAGCCCGCAACTGTCCGATCTGCTCCTGGAAGCTTTTGATGATCATGGACAGGGGCAGGCTGGTGTTGCGGAAGGCCAGCGTCATGGAGATGGACTGCGACAGCTGCTGTGTCCGGATGAGATATGCGATGAATTCGTCTGTCGGGTACTCCATCTGCTCTTCGATCACTCGGCAGCACGACTCCAGGTAGCTCGTGTTCATGAAGGCGTCGGGCTTCTTGTTCGTGGTGAATATCCTGTGGTCGACGAATTAGCTCAGTTGGGCTCTGTAGCGATGTCCCGCGTCAAGGTACGAACATTGTGACCAGGTAATAAACGCCTGTAAAGGCCCGCTTCTGTTCCAGGCTAGTCGAATCGTGTTCCTGATTCTTCATCGTCTCTTGGGACTCCGAGAAGCCCAGTGATACGCACATGGAGCGCATCAGGTAGAGCAGGTTGGTTATTTGGAAGCTTTGCAGCTTCACATGGAACCTGAAGGCCTCGCGGTCAGAATTTGACACTCCGTCTATAAGGTGAAGGAAGACTCACCAGGCGACCAGTATTTCTAAACCTTGCAAGAGATCAAAGCTCCTCTTCGGCTGAAGAAAACACGCCGTGACAATATCATTGAGCAGCTCGTTGCCCAGCGGAAGCTGGCGGCTCGCATCCAGGCATAATGTCTGCATCATAGCAGCCTTCCACAGGTACGGCCTCTCTCTGCGCAGCCTTTCCGAGTTCATATGCCTCGGGATGACAATAAACGGGAAGATCGGCTCCATGTGCTCGCGGTACTCGGCCAAGAGACGTTCTGCTTCCTCCCCCCTCGGCCATTCCGGCTCTGGTTTGGAGCTGCCCTGAGTACCGGATAATGACACTGCGGCATCCATGACCGGCAGTACCCCGTGCCATCCCTGATACCTGTTAAACGAGGACGAGGCACGGGATGTCTTGTCCGGGTCGTCCCAGAGCACCGGCGTCGCCACACCAAGCGTCTTGTGCGAGACCACCGGGCTATGCGACGAGCGGTGCCGACTGGAGCTGTCCTCGCGGGCCTCGGCCTGGCTATCATTCTCCTCGCCGCCGAAGATGTACCCAAAGGCCGGCGGCGGGGCGTCGGACATCCACGTCCTCCGCTTCTTCGTGGGCGGCGGGCCATTCTGACTCTCGGCCGGAGGACCGGCTGGGGACCCGCCATCTGAGGGTGTTGGGGGCAGGGCCTGGCGTGACTCGACGCGGGCGCTGAGGTCCTCGAGTCTCTTCTCGAGCTCGGCGACCCGAGTTGGTTTTGGGGCTTTCCTCTTGCGAGGGGGCGCTGGGGTTTGTGCTGAGCAGGGCTTGTTCAGGCGGTCGCATCTGTGTTGAGGAATTGGTCAGCCTCGTCTGGGAAGTTTGGTCTGCTAAGAAGATGTCCATCCCATGGAGATTGACTGCCTCGGATGGTCATGTATCATCTCGATACATGTGGCATGCCAGGAGCCCTGTACCGCCGAAGGCGTTGACGCACGGTGACGGGGTGAATACAGCGGAGCGTTCCCAGAAAAGAATAACTTCACACCCTCAGCCTTGCTTCGAGTTTAACCAGACACCACCGACTAGCACCATCCGCGATAGTAATCATCTCCGGCGGAGACTCAAGACGAGTGCCCGCGGAGCACTTCAAGAATGTCCCGAGGTCCACGATCCGATCCGGCCCACACACACGGAGCCTTCTATAAGTAGGAACGTAATCCCAGTTCGTCCGGAACACACTCAACTCACCTCTCGCAAACACCATCTCTCGGGCCGGGAATGCAACGAGACTTCGCCTGTGGAGCCGGAGGTATGCAATCAGCACCGAGACCCTCCGTAAGCACGTATATATACGGACGCTTGACCTACTTTGGCACATGTAGCGCACGCCTTCGGGCCCTTATTGGCCTTGACCTGCTGATCGTGGTCCATCTTTATCGTGTAAGTGAGGCCCGCATATGTCGCGGGTGCTTGGGGGAACGGAGGACCGGGATGAACAAGACAACGCTATCAGCTCGATGGGAAGATAATCAAAAACTTGGTGATAATACAAGAATAAGAATAGTACTGAAGCAATGGTGGGAATTGATTATTTCCAGGTCAGACTGGCCAGTCTTGCGCCTCTGAACTCCTTTTGGAGCGGAGTCGGACGAACGATATTACTCCGTTGGAGAAATTCGAAACGGGTCCGCCTCCGTCCATTCCCAAACCGAGTGTCGTAATTTTGGCGGATCTATGCACGCCGAATGCAAATGTCATGCCCGAGAGTACACTTATGTAAGCGGGAATCGGCCAAAATACAGATATGCTCCCACGCTCCCCATGGCCAGTGCCGTTCCAAACTACTTCGTTCTAGGTAAGTGCTCATGCCTAATACAATTATTGACTAACAACTGAATGATCCTGACATGATATAAAGTGAAGAATGAACAACAATTGAGCAGAAAGCATTCTGTGGTTAGAGCAGTAAGTGAGTCGGAGTTTGACTAGCCCCCGTCTATATACACTCTGTCTTTCCAAATGATGTTGCAAAGCCCAGGGGCTAGATCTCCATCTTCGTTTCAAAATTTATCAGCTGGCTTAGAATTACCTTAGTTCTTTCCGTGCGGGAAGAGTCTCAAGGTGAGGCTGCACTGAAAGACATGTCTTCTACAAAAAAGCTGGCGCAGGGGTAGGTTGAAATCTGGAAGCTTGGAGTGCCCAATTGTGAATCTGTCATGACATTTGCAGAGCGTGTGGGCTCCCTTGAACGACTGGATTTCTTGATCCTCAACGCTGGCGTGTACCGAATAGAGATGCAGTTCAATCCATCCACCGGCCACGAAGACGACATACAGGCGAACTATCTGTCTACCATACTTCTCGTCCTTCTATTCGTACGCACATTTAAGAATCAGAGAGACAGTTTATCAGTCCCCAATTCTATATCAAATAGAAATGCGAGATTCGCACCTGAAGAAACAGAGGGTACACCAGTATATACCAAGCACTAATCTATGCTAGATATTCACACACCCAGCTAATCTACCATTTTACTAACTAGCACGCCTTAGTGTGAGGGCTTGGTATTAGGTTTGGGTGTTAGGTCTAGGCATTGGCTTGGGATTGTGAACTGACTGTGCGCGCGTGCTCTCTCTCTCTCTCCTTCTCTCTCTCTCTCTCTGTGTGTGTGTGTGATGGGTGTGCAAAGTGTCTTATGTCGCAAAATCACTTTCAGTAGCGTGTTACTCTCTTCCCTTGCTATAAGTAAATGCGTGTAACGTGATGTTTTCAGCCTCTTTCACGGTGTGACTGTTGGAAAAGCGTATCAAGGTGTTGCGCATCATTCCCTGAGCGCATTCTCGGTTTCGTGGGACCGAATCTTGCAGTGGCCTGTCACTCTGCCATGGTATTCTGCGCTATATTCGGTCCACAGATCATGGCGGGTACAGGTACTAATTGCGGTTACACTAAAGAAATTATTGCCGTGTGTGTATCTGTTATGATGAAGCACAAGACACTTTTATTAGCTTATGCCGTGCCGTGCTCAAGTCTCACATTCCACACTCAGCAATGTCTTACCCTAGATTGACACAACATAATTAGATTGTTTTGCTTTAAACAGGGCTCTCTTGCTGAGAAATCTGTTGATAGAATTCCCAAGACAATAAATAGCGTGGAATGCACCTTTCATTTTTGTTTATTTTACCTTCAGGCTTTGCAGAGATAGCTCTTGCAATATTTGTTTGTTCGCCTGCTATTATCTCAAACCAAGTTAATTGACGTCTGCTTATACACGAAAAGCACATAACCTTCGTTTCCAACTATCCAGAATGCAAGTCTCGCTATGCACCTACCTTATCTTCCTCGCCAGGTGCATCGTGCCTGTGCAAGCTGCGCCGTTATCCGACCGCATGGATCGATGTCAATGTACAATTGAAACGCTTCCTGACTATTGTGCCGGGACAGATTATAATGTCACACTTCTCGACACCTACGTATGTGGCGACTGGCGCCTAGGACCGGTGAAGCTGCCCGCTATGCCGCCCCTCGAGCCGCTTCTCGAGACCTATGATCGATTTGGCGGACTCTGTCCTGGAGCGTACTTGGAATCGTGGTGGAACTCAACAGCCTGGGGGTGGAACTATCCTGAGCAAGACGGCTTCTCGCTCGACTACACAAATGATCCGAAGGGTCGCCCTATTGACGGCAACCTGACACTACCGGTCAATACTATGATTGACCGTTTTGGCAAAGAGACCGGAGCATTCTTTAGCCCAGCTGCAGCTCCTTACATGCAAAGAGCATTGCCTCCCAGCAGCTTGGACACCCCACAGGATAATCCAAAGTAGGTCATACAGGCCACATCACGAAAGCGCAATATCTTCGGAATGAGACTGATCAGACTGTAAGATATCCTTATAACTACCACGTATATCGCCTTCTGCAGCCCCTCAGTGTTGTCGCGGGACCGATCGCCCCATGGTTTGGACAAGCAGGTCAGGGCGTACAATATCTCGCGCATGAGTCAGCCCGGGACTTGCTGAACAAGGGCATTCTGGAGGAGTTGGATCTGGAGGAAATGTGGTCGCAAAATTATAGGCTCTAATCACGTCCCGGAAGAAAGAAATGCCCATGGAAAACGGTCAATTCGTTTAGAAATGATGCAAAGCAAATCGATGTTACAGGCTATATACTATGGGGTTTCTCTTCTTCTTTCTTTTTGGCCCTCATATCCCTCTCTTCTGTAACGAATTACATAGTCCTGGAATGTAAAGCTCTTCCCACTAATGTCGCATGGACCTCGAATGCAAGGGTGCTGAACCTGCATTGCCCAGTTCCTGTACGTCGTCCAAACATGACGTCGCTTTTCCTTTTCGTTTTTGTATGCCTGTCTACAGCCAGGTTTTGGACAATTTCGACGCTGCTGAGTACGATCGCTGGAATGGAACAGAATTAATAATATCATGACAATCAAGCATGACAGAAAGAGAAGTGCTCACACGTGTAAGCTTTGCCCAGTGCTGAGAACACACAACCCGTCCATCTACAGCCAGACTCCGACGGTTGGACAACTTGAGGCGGCTTAGAAGAGTCGTCGAATGATGTTTCGTCCATGGGGATCGCTCATGCTGTCGGAGGTGACGCAGCTTCCATCGCGCAGCTCGGTTCTGCAGGATTCGCGAACACCGTCTGCTCCGCATTCTTATCAAAGGATTTTATCTTCCGACGAAGCGATGGCAACTCACCAATAGACCATGGCTGTTGGGAGGGTGACAAAAAGGCTGGGAGAACATCATCCGCTAGAGAGGAAGTAAAATGACAGCGTACAGGTATGGCCGTCTTCCATGAAACATCGGGCTTGTGACTTCTCGACGTGCGACCGCCCGAGATCTGACTGACGATTGAGCTTCTTCGAAGAAGCAGATGAAGGCTTGTAAAAAATGACGGCCTATACCCTAATTTATAACTATTGGTCGAAATGGGACCTGGTGGGGGAGAGAGTAAGCCTAGCCAGGGTGTGGCACCGCAGGAACATTAATATTCCCAGCCCGAAGTAATAAGCAGCAGCTGACGGGGCGGGCTGAATCTTGTATTTGGAGCCTAGACACGAGATGCGCATGGAGCCAACCTTTCAATTTCGCCAGCAAACGCACTGGGGCTGTTCAACCTCAAGCATCAGCCAAGAACTGTTCTCCCTCCTCACGCGACTGTAACGCCCAATCCAGTCGCGCGTTGAAATGCATCTCATCCATACAAGCACGCTTCGCTTGCATGAGTTCTTCGGCGACACGGTCCCCAAGTACGCAATCCTCTCGCACACCTGGGAAGATGAGGAGGTGAGCTTCAACGATATGCAGTTGTTCGAGCTCAGCCAGCTGCGCCAGAAGCGGGGTTTCCAGAAAATTGAATATACGTGTGCTGAAGCGCGCAAGCGTGGATTGGGCTGGGCGTGGGTCGACGCTTGCTGTATTGACAAATCGAGCAGCGCCGAACTGTCCGAGGCCATCAACTCGATGTATACCTGGTATCAGAGGAGCGAAGTGTGTTTTGCTTACCTGTCTGATGTGCCAAATGATGCGAATCCTCGGCCCATGCGGTCAAGTTTCAGACTAAGCAGGTGGTTTTCGAGGGGTTGGACGCTCCAAGAATTAATTGCCCCTGCCCAGGTGATATTCTATGGCGCCAACTGGTCATTCATTGGAGACAAACTTCTGCTTTGCATGGTTCTGGAAGACACCACCGGGATACCATGCGACCTACTCCTGGGGCACAAAGGGATGGAGTGCTTCAGCATCGCACAAAGAATGGCATGGGCATCCAAGCGCCAGACCACTAGAGTGGAAGATACAGCCTACTGCTTGCTGGGCTTGTGCGATATCAACATGCCTCTGCTCTATGGGGAGGGCGTAAAAGCCTTTCGGCGCCTCCAGGAAGAGATCATCAAGCAAACGGACGACCAATCGCTGTTTGCTTGGACGGTAGAGCCAGATAGTCCGATTGCCTGGACACTGGGCAGCGTTCTTGCCACCTCCCCGGCCGACTTCGCGAGAAGCTCTCAAATCCACCGTCTGCATGAGGAGCTCGGCGACCCTTCCGTTGTCACCAAGAAGGGGGTGCAGGTTCACGCGCCGTTACTCCCAATTCGAGACTACCCCATTAACAGACTTCTCTACAAGTACTGCGGTCGCTCCGCTGTGCCTGGTCTCACTCTGTACAGAATGCCGCTGAATTGTGTGTTCCGCCAAGAGCGAGTCTGTCTGGCGGTTATGCGAATTGACTCAGCAGCCTTTCCGTCCTTTGCGTCGGAGGCAACAAATGCCCGTGAGAAATCCTCGGCGGGGCATTTATTCGTGCGGATCCTTCTGCCTACTTGGGACACCGAGGAGGATAAACCTAAATTCTGGGACCTGGCCCGGTTTGATAAATTCTTCCTGCGTACGAACCTGTCGGCGTTGAACCAGCATGTCTTTAAGAGCGAGAGCGGTTGTTTCCACTTCCACGGCATCAATATGGTATTTGGCAACGCGGTACAGAATGCCTCACACAGTCCCGGGAGCTGGCATCTCGTCGCAATGCATATGGACTACCAAGCGTGGCGCAGGGCTGTTAATATACCCACAGTTCATGAACTGGGCCCCATAGATACGTGGGGTTTCCTTTATCTCCCGCCGAGCCCTTGGATACCGCCTTCAAATCATGTATACCTGGATAGCCATCAATCAAAAGGATATCGCGTCAAGCGTCTGCCCAGAGCCTCCACCGCCAAGAGTAAGTTCTTTAGGATCGAAGGACCCGCGGGCTGTCCACCACTCTATCTAGTCTGTGGTATCACTCAGGATCGAAATTCTGAAAAGCACAGAGGCAGGGTACCTCAAAGCGAGCCTCGGGAGGGCTTTGTGGCCGAGCCATATATCTTTTGCAACATATTGCCGCAGCTGGATCTGGGGATCTTTCGGACATGCAGCTTTTTGTTTTTCCAGCCAAGGGGGCGTATCGGTCGGCTCATTGCCCTCGAAGCCCAGTACGGCAGGACCGCTGTTTCGGTCGTCCTGCATCGCGACAAAGGGTTCGACCCGCCCGGGGTCCAGCATAGGACTGGATACAGGGTCCCCGGGGGACCGGGCCCACACTTCATCTTCGAGATCAATGCGAGGACAGTAGATGATCCAGCCCAAGACGCCGATGATTCTGGGTATCAGCACCAACTTCACCTCGACGACAACGGAGAGGGTTCTTTTCCAGGCCTTGGTCGACATGAAAGTGCAGACGGGGGGTCGTTATCCAGGAAGTCGTCGAAGCTGTCATCTGAGACTTCCTCTGACTTGGTAAGCCAAGCCTCCAGTCATGCGACAGATTCTACGGAGTATGAGTTTGAAGACTATTGGTGTGATATATACACAAGGAGTATCGATGGCACACTGGAGTTTCAAGAGCAGTATCGCCTGTAGTCGTCAATGTAATAATATCATTAATGTAAATATATTTTATGAAAGCTATAAGGCGGATATTGGGCTCCCTCAAGCTGTGTACATGCACAGGCCGCATGTGAACGACAAGGACGAATACGGGCTACAATTTTGCAGCAGCATGCGCATGGACAACAAGCCTTCTCTGAGCCTTCCAAATTCTCGGCTATGATTCATGACATTGCGACGGAAATGAAGGGAGGGTCACCGTCCCCAGACGCTTCACAAGCATTGATGCGCATCATAGCTTGAATATGGTAGCACCGTACTTGACTAGCAGTTGACCTAGCCGGCTCCATACCCATACACACACTTAAACATGCATGTCAAGCGTCGCTATCAATATCACATATCATATGCTTGGCATATGTCACTCGGAACCCGAGCCGTACGACCAGGGAATGCCGAACAGTGGATCGGCAATCATAGCCTTCGTGGAGCCTCCAGCAGGAGAATGTCGCAAGGAGATATACTTAGCGCCGAGCATCTGCCGAAACGGGTCGCGGGTGTGAACCAGGCCCCGATGCAAGAAACGCCCGGACACGGTTACGATCACGACCCGGAGCCGAGACGGTCCCGGTGCATGCGGATCCACTGCAGAGTCCCAAGACCAAACAGTGGCTCACTATTGGATGGATGTGGAATTTGTGGCTCACCGCAAGGAAATCAAGTACCAGTGAGGTAGTACACGTATTTTCTGAGATTGCTTCAAACGTAGATTTGACACTCCCTAGCAGTATTGAACGAGATGTAATATATAGAGAGATTCTCTCCTCATTTGATGTCTGTGTTGTGATTTTTCTACTCAACAACGCTGAGGTCCTGCTATTGCAATTCTTCCTGCTCAGATCTTATTTATTCTATCTCTTGCTGTTTATCCTGCTCAATTTTCCACCCATCATGCCCGTTCGACAGCAGGTCGAGGAAACCATTGGACCTCTGTCCATGACGGATCATCTCGAGCACAACGTGTCATACATCGCTCCTCTGTTGCTTTTTATCATATTCTACTACGGCATCAACAAGAAAAGCACTCTTTCAGCCCCTGTCATCAATCCCAAAAAGGGCATGGAGCTTTCTACTCTGAGTTCCGTGAACCGGTTCATGGCGGGTAGCAGAGAGGTCATGACCAAGGGCAGATCAATGTATCCCGACAAGCCGTATAGGGTCTACACTGATTGGGGGGAGGCACTGGTCTTGCCTCCAGAGTTCGTGAATGAACTGAAGAGCCATCCTGACCTGGACTTCATGCTCGTTGCACAAGACGTAAGTAGTTCTGTTGAAACCTTTTTTAGACACTGCTTGAGTGGGCGTGCTGACTACAACATTGACGTTTCTATAGGATTCTCATGCCTACATACCCGGATGGGAGCCTTTCAAGTCTGACGAGAAAATATCAACGGTCGTGATGAAGAATCTGACAAAAGCTCTTAGTGAGTCACCAACCTGAAACACTATGGTCAGAACCTTCTCAAGAATTGCCGACATTGACCATCAGCAATAACAGCCAAACTTACGGAGCCTCTATCTAAAGAAGCAACTGCGGCAATTCAGCAGACTTTGACTGACTCGACTGGTACGTAATCCTGCCGATATGTGACACTCGACTACATGCACTCAGCAAGCTGATGTCCGTCTATACGTCAATAGAATGGCATGAAATTACGCCCTCGCGCGATATTTTGGGCCTCATCTCTCGCCTGTCATCGCGGGTCTTTATGGGTGAAGAAATGTGCCGTGACGAAGACTGGATCAAAGCATCATCGGAATATACTACCGCAGCGTTCGGGCATGGCGATAAGTTGAGGGCTTGGCCCCGCTCTCTTCGACCTCTGGTTCACTGGTTCATGCCAGAAGCTAGAGAGGTCCGCGAGAAGCTCAATGCAGCTCGCCGAGCCATCAAACCACTGATTGAGAAACGCGAGGCTAGGAAAGCCGAGGCTATTGCCCGCGGTGAAAACCCGCCAGTGTACAACGATTCGCTCGAGTGGTTTGAGCAGGAGTACACGACTGCTTATGATCCTGCTGTTGCGCAGATCACACTCTCCATCGTCGCTATCCACACCACAAGCGATTTGCTACAGATGACAATGTTTTCGATTGCTCGTCACCCGGAGTTGTTCACACCTCTCCGCGAGGAGGTCATCAGAGTGCTCGGATCCCAAGGTCTCACCAAGCAAGCATTGTACGAACTAAAGTTGATGGATAGTGTCATCAAAGAAGCACAGCGCATGAAGCCTGTTCTCTTGGGTAAGTTTCGGAACCCAACAGAGTCAAAAGGTTGACGAGATAGCTGACCGCCAACTTTTTTCCATTCAGCTACCTGGCGGCGAAAGGCACTCAAGGATGTCAAGTTGTCAAATGGCTACCTGATCCCCAAGGGCACCAGAATCCTAGTCTCGAGCACACACATGCAAGACTCACAGTACTATGAGGAGCCCGATAAGTTTGACGGCTACCGGTTCCTGCGCATGAGGGAAAGTCCTGGAAAGGATAAGATGACGCATCTGGTCAGCACGAGTGAGCAGCACCTCGGCTTTGGTCACGGAGAGCACGCATGCCCTGGCCGGTTCTTTGCCGCCAACGAGATCAAGATCGCATTGTGTCACCTCCTGCTGAAGTACGATTGGAAGCTGCCCGAAGGCCATGACCCCAGCATCCTCGCCATCGGCATGTCTTTGATACCTGACCCTAGTGGGAAGCTTCTGATGAGGCGACGGAAAGAGGAAATCGACTTGGATGCTCTTTAGCTGTTAGATGTTCTGTGGTCAGATAGCGCAGACAGGATTACGGTATGACAGTGCCTCTGATTGCGCTGGTAAGGGGCTTTAACAGAATAGGCAGGATATTTTCCAACACGAATTCCACTCAAGACTGCGATTTCTTCTATCGTGGGGCTTAAATTATTGCAACCAAGTCATAAATTATGACCATCTACACAAGGGCCTTGTGTCGTGTTGTCTTCGACCAAGTCTTGAACCCCCAAATTAGATTTCTCTGGAAAAAACGCCAAAGTTTCTTCTCCATAGCCGTCACTATTTGTCTTTCCATGTCGAACGTGTCGACGAGCACTAAGCCGAATGGTTGATTTTCTCGCTTCGTCCCCGAAGAGCTTTGAATCTGTACATGATGCCCTTACATGATGAACAAGGTATGTTGCATTTCATGTTGAAGCCGTGCTCCGGCTAGTGCTCGAAAATCCTTTCAACATTCAAAGCAAAACTTTCCTTCCAGTTTCGAACTCATGTGCGAGTGATAAGGGTCATGTTGAAGTGACTTTTTGTTGCTCTTTCGAAGCGTTGCCTTGAAGACGATGATGGTTAATGCTAATGCGGTTGCAAGCGGTAGGACCAGCAGCAAATTCTGCAACGGGGTCATCCTGGAGTGTACTCCCGCGAAAACTGCAAGGAAGTCAACGATCAGGATGGTCGCTAGAGACCCCTCGAGAGGACCCTCGGCCTCTGCAACATTACTGGAGAGCGCGACGCTGGTCATAGAGAATGCCATGCTTGATAGAAGGAAAGGTGTCAGATGATGATCAAGTTTGGCAATATCATGATAGCTCTTTGACTAGTCGTCAGTATCCAGTGACAGTTTCCTGTGATGCTTGCTGCTACCCACCAGTAATACAGCCCCGAGACGACTTGTTGACTCCTCGAGTTCCACTACTGGGAACGAAAGCCACATGCCCGCAACAGATAACCATACTAGGAAGCTCAAGATCATTCGTTTTCGAACATGCTTCTTTCTGTTTGAGTGCTCTCCAGGTATTATAGCCGAATCCGCATCCAAGGCCCAGTCAGATTCGGTGTCCTTGGACGCCTCATCCGTAAAGTTTTGTCGGGTGGACTGAAACGCATCTGTCGACTTGTGTCCAAGCATGTTGGGTCGTTCTCGGTTACTGAAGTGGCCTATGGCAAGTGCCAGCGAGTCTATTCAGGTATCGCCGGCTTATGTGATTCTGTAGCGGAGGAAACAACGAGATGGTGATGCGTCGTGGATACCCTCCCTGCCCTGAATTCAGGGAGCGGTTAGTATTAGTATTTGCACCTACAAGACAGCCATTCGGCCACAAGATACTTACTGTCCCAAGACTTCCCGGTCAGCGGTGATCAAAGTTATTGGAATATGCTTGCGCACGACTCGGTGTCGGAGGAGACTGCTGAGCGTGCACCAAGAGGGACGAACGGCCACCGAAGCCGCGTTTGCATGGGCAAAGACGACGGATGATGCTGTGAAACATGAGAATGACCTAATTATACCACGTGAAATCTTCAGCCGCGCCCCAGTCTCCCAACCTATGTAGGCTGGAACGACGCGCCCCTCTTGACACGTCATGATGGAACTATGAGTGGCTCGGAACCTGGCGTTCCGACACTGTACACTATTTAATACGAATTCCTCCGAAAGAGACGACACAGTGTTTGCCTGGCTCACTGCCACTTGCCACTTTGGACTTTCCCAATACGAAAAGGGATAGGCGCGAAATGTTTTATTTTCCACAAAAGGAAGAGGGTTTCACACGGCGAGAATCTCGCACCGGGGCTGCACACGGCGCTCAACTAGATCGGATCAGGGTTTAAACCGGGGAGAGTGCTCTGCGACATGGGTGCCTCTTTCCGTTGCCACTGGATTCGAAAAGTAAACACCGTATAGATATGTGCATCAATGCATTTGAGACCCCATTACCTCCTTATTCAACGGAAACTTGAGCGAGACGGATCAATTTCCCTCGGACAGCAGAAGCTCAAGCCGTGTCAGAGCAAGGTCCTCGTATTTGGGTTGGCCAGTTGGCAGCTGATGACCTGACTGGCAGGACGTATGGCTCGAACTTGATTCTCAGACTTTCGATCAGGAAGACTGAGGAAAGGGTAGCTGGTCTGGATTGAATAGCGAGTTTCTCAAGTCTTTGGAATGTCATCTGATGTAGGATTTATAGAAGATATCTGGTGGGGGTGGGGCTCTGGAAAGGTCATCTGGAAGGTTCAAATAATCCAACTATTTTTCACAATGATATTAATAATCAAACAAATCGCCTATACATTGATATGAGATTCTGATACTATCATCAGAGATTGTTACTAAAATTGATCAAAAGTGAAGCGTTGGAAAATCTTTAATATACGGTGGGCAGAAAGAAAAACTAGGTAGGCAGATGCAAGACGCTAAGTAGGCCGACGTTGGCTGCCTGGAACCCCTCATTGCGCCATGAACCTGAGTCGTGATGTTTGAACTCTGAGCTCGATACTCAATCTGCTCTCATACATGATTGTCCCCCTTCTGAATTTATTATTACTGAAGCACTATGGCGGCACTTGACATGGTAGGGGTCGCCCATGACCGGATCCAGTCACCTCTTCTACGTCTTCCATCCTTTCTCCGCCAACGCGTCTACATGGACGTCGGTCTGATCCCTATGCATTGGGTCCCAGCGTTTCCGGATCACCCCTATGTGTTCCAATTGCACGGATCAAATAAGCGAGAGTACTGCCTTTTCCATGGCGTGATGATGTCCTGTCGCACCATATACAACGAGACCAGCATTCTGCTGTACCGTTCCAACAAATTTGTCATTCGCTACTGGGACCATCGATCACTTGAGGCCTTGCGCAACTTCACACCACTTACAATTTCGAATCTCACAAATCTCAAGGTGATTCTCAATGAGGCGTCATGCCACACCCGAAATTCCACGCCGGGATTCCCAGGGTTGGAGGCCTACCAAAACCACGCTGCCATGGCCGCACGTCTGGACAGCGGAGACGCAAACCCTCGCTTGGGTCTGCCCGGACACGATGAAGTCATAAGTGGAAGTGATCGTGAGGCAGAGGCTCTCTTCACTGAGTGGGAATCAACAATTGACTATCTGTGCACTCGGATTTCCCCAGCCGTTCTCGAGCTCAGCGTGGTCTGCGACGTTGCCCGCAGAGATGTCAACGCAGCTAAGCGTGTTATCGCGCCACTCGACCGCTTGCCCCTGCTGAAGGACTGTCACATTCGCCTTTGCCATCTCCCATCTCCTGAATTGAAGAGACTCGCGCAAGACGCATCCTTCAAGGCACGTGGTATCTCACCCCCTGAAAGCCCGAAGCCGGAACCTTGCTCGTCAGCCATAAGCTCTCCACCGCCGCTTGGCTCACGGCTCGTGGCGCTTCCACCAGAGCTGCGCCTGCAGATACTGGAATACACGGACCTCGTTACGCCCTATAAGGAGATCGCATGGCACAGACAACGCCGTGTGTTCCTCGCCAGTCATATGCGTTGCCAGGACCTGAAATGCGTCCGTGAGGCGTGTCTTGTGCGCCACGGCTACCAGTTTGTCGACTGCTGGGGGCCCGGAAGCACGCCGGGTTGCTTCTGCCGCGTCAATCACTCCGCATTCTCCTCAAAATGCAAGTGCTGGGCCCCGCCGCGCGCCCTTTTTCTTGTCTGTCGTGTCCTTTACAACGAAGCCCAAGTCGTGCTCTTCTCCCAGAACCGCTTCATCATCTACGACTATAACTGCAAACCTTCAGAGCAGGTGACAGCAGGCCCATGGCCAACAGGCCCGTACCCATTTCCCCGCTTCGCGGCGAGTGTCTTCCTGGACGAGATCGTTCCCAGGGACTGTCTGCGCCAGCTGCGCTTCCTCAAACTTGTCTATCCGGTATACGGCCCTGAGACCTGGCCCAAAGAAGGACAAGCTGCTCTTTCGGACTGGAAGGAAACGATAAATTGGGCTAAGGGGAGGCTCAATCTGCCAGCCCTGACTATCAGTCTTCTCATGGTCTTTCCTAACAATCGACTGGATTGGCGGCCCGCCTCCAAACCAGAGAGTAAGGCAATCCTGGCAGGATACGATCGCCTACTGGGACCCCTCGTCCAACTTGGCGGGGAAGGCGGCCTTTATGGGTTCCACTCAGACCTCTGTTGGCCTCGTCGGCCGATGGGGCAGGGGCGGCTGAACACGATTTTATCTGAAAAGAAATGGGTCTTTAAGAACCAGCGGAAGTGGAACGAGCATGCTGAGAGGATGGTCCTTGGGGACGAACGGTACAAGCGGCAGTACCTTCCTGGACCGAAGGTGATGGTAATTGCACGTAGTTTCCATGTAGACAGATCGACTGGAGAAATTATGACATGGCGGCGAGGCTGTAACTGGCTCCCTTTATATTGAGAGGAAGAAGCGGGGATGAGGGGAGTTGGTCCTGAGCATTTACAATGGTATGAAGGTACCACATACAGCGTATGAATATAGATTAAGACTACACCCTCCTAGATATTGTATATTGAAAGGAAAGAGGTCAACCCTGGAAGATTTTCATTGCCCGGTCTTAAAAAGCCTTTGGCTAGATGTGCCACGAATCTAATGTGGAATTAGTGTGTATACGCCCGAATGAATCAGATTCACTACTCATTTTAGGACAAAGGTTACTTGACTTTGAAATACCCAGAAACCTTGCTGGTCAAGGAGGAGTCCAAGGAGTGCTTCCATCATGATCTTTCGGTCTATTGGAGACGATAATGTATGAGTATATAGAATGAAGGACCTAGAGTCTCGCTGATATATTATAGCAGATAATGAGTACAATGCGTGGACTGTGTCTAGAGAAAAGCGCCGCAGTTTTCATAGCACTATATTATGGTAGAGTTATCCTCTTTATGCCGTCTAAGATGCTGTTCTATTCAAATTGCAACAACTTGAATATGGTAACCTCTGAAATGCTCCAAGACATTGCTGTTGATATACTGTGGGGTTATAGGACTTTTGCAATGCAGGTTCGAGGTAGACACCCAAGCCGCTTTGGATGCGGCCCTGGTTCCAAGGCACAGCAACCAATGTAGAGCTGATATCATGTTTCATGTCATGAACAGAAGACCCATCTTATCAATCCCGTTGTCCTCTGCAGTGCATCATCAAGACAAGATCTAAAAGACGGCTGGAATAGCCCCACTCATTGTCATACCACGCGATGATCTTGTAGAACTGGATTTAATCAAAACAAATAAGTCATATTGCCCCTGAGTGGTCTTTGGTCGATGATAACTTACCTGTGGGTTCAGTTCCAAGCATGCGTTGCTATCGACAATGGTACTAAAGTGACTGCCAAGGAGGTCGCTGCTGACTAGTTCCTGGTCACTCACACTCAGCACTCCCGCCATCGTTCCCTCTGATGCCCGGACAAAAGTGTCCAGAACTTCTGATAGCGAGGACGGTCTGCTAGTGTTCACAGTCAGATCTACCATCGAAACATCTGATCTGTATTTTGAAGATAGCACCCATTAGTATAATCTTCTTGCTTTCCACTAGAGCGGGATATCGGTTTGGGGCACTTACGTGGGAACCCTAATGGAAATACCCTTGACCTTTCCGTGAAGCTCAGGTATCACGGCAGCTACAGCTTTGGACGCCCCTGTGGTTGTAGGTATGATGTTGTTGAAAACGCTCCGCCCTGAGGTTAACAGTTGTTAGTGGGGAAGTACATAAGCTCCATTGGAATCGAGAACAATACCCAGCCTCCTGTTCTTCTTGCTGTACCCATCGAGAATGTTCTGAGACTGGGTTGCGGCATGTACTGTTGTGAGGAAGGCCTGGGAGACTCCCAGGCTATCGTTCAAAGCTTTCAGTATGGGCGTGACGCAATTGGTGGTGCAACTCGCAGCCGATATGACCTGGTTGGCTGCAGAATTATGATAGCCTTCGGAATTCACCCCGTAGACGAAGGTGGGAGCATCTGCGCTGGGAGCCGAGATCACAACTCTGTTGCACTGCGCTTCGGTGATGTGTCGAACAGCCTGGTCAACTTTGGTAAACTTGCCCGTGCATTCCAGCACGTAGTCCACGCCAAGCTTGTCCCAGTTCAACTGCGCAATGTCTCGCGTTGACAAAAGTGTAATTACCCTTCCGTTGAGTGATATAGCGTCTTCAGAGATTTGTTTGATGTCGATGTCGTCTTTCAGAAGGCCATGTGTCGTATCGTGCCTGATAAGATATATGAGGTCGTCTGTCGTCGCACACGTATGGTTGATGGCCACGACATGGAGGTCGTCTCTCGCGAGGGATTGGCGAAGTGCAATGCGACCTGTTCCCTGATTAGCTACTAGAACCCTTTCGCAGTCACACATGAGTCGGTACCTATACGGCCAAATCCATTGATGCCGACTTTGGCCTTCAAGTGATCAGCATCTCCAAGGGAGCCCATGTTGGAATATGCGCGGCTTGTGTAGTGATTCAATACCACAATCAAGACGAGTGAACTCTCATCCTTTATTCGCTTAGTCGTGGATCTCTACATGACTACATCTTGTATCATTTCTCTCGCGATAACCAAATCTTTCTCCACCATATCTGATCTAGATCTAGAGACAAAGGCTGTTTTGGGATTGGTCGTTTCGCAGCCTCGTTGGGACGGACTTGTCTAAGTCCGGAACCGAATGCAGGCCCTCCGATTAACCTCGGGTGCCATGACGATAACGGAGATTCGAGCTCCTCGGAGGCGAGAAGGGCTGGCTCGAAAAGCGATTAGCCCCTATTGCATCCACAGGGGTTACAGAACTCCGGGTAGGAGCAGCAAAAGTACACCGCATGATGATAGGTTCAATTTCCACCATGCTTTGGAACATCTCACTAAAATGACTAATGGCGTGGGACCAAGGAGTAGAAATCGGTACATTGTGCACAGAGACGAGCTGATGCGCATATAGCGACAAGTTGGGTGTCAATTTTACCTGAACGCTTGACCTCTTCCTCTTTAGATTCCCTAGTTGCGCGGACATTTCGCAGTGGAAATCAAAAGGCGAAAGATTCGTTCCGACAGTGCTGTAGAAGCATCAATTCCAAACCATGTTCGAAGTATAATCCAGAATGAGGCCACTACTGATGAGCATTTCTTGTGCGGCAATCTCACATGACATGCTATGCTTCTAATTCTCCAGTACGATAGCCGAGGAAGATGTTCACGGTCACAGAATTAGCTGAAAATGCTTCAATTCATTCTTCAAACATTCTCCCTCTGCTCTACTTTCTCCTTCTCTACACTATGACCGTTGTCACTATCTGCCACCTCGCCCTGTGGCAAATCTCGAGCCATTTTTACGATGTTCCACGGAGACGATGCGTCCTTGAAGACGTGGTTCAACAGCTCCAAATTTCGATTCGTCGTCTCCGGGTAAAAGAAAAAGACTGAGACGGGAATGCATGCCGAAATGATGGCGTACATGACGTAGTACTGGTACCTGTTAGCCATCTGCTACGGGTCCCAAAGCGACACATTCTGCAAGATTCCAGAGAAGAAAGATCGGAGAACTGTAGCAGGGGGAGAATAGTAAAACTTACCCGAAACCCAATCGTATCGAGCGCCACGGGAGTGACCATTGTAACGACAAAATTCCACAGCCAGTGGTTCGCCGTGGAGACAGAGTTCATGGCAACACGCAACCTCACGGGGGCTACCTCGGTACAGTAGAGGAAATTGCCACCAAGGAAGCCGAATGGGTAGAAGCTGTTGAACAAGAAGATGAAAAATGCCGAGGCGATGGAGGCTGACTCATTGGTCGACGGAAAGCTTGCGGTCACTGCCAAGCAAGCCATACACATTGACATGCCGGCTCCACTAATCATGAAGACTGTGCGGCGTCCGAGTCGGTCAATGGCAAAGAAGGCCAAGAAACAGCATAGGAACTTCCATGTGAGCGCGCATGATGCTAGGATCTTCGAGAGGTTCGTGCCGAGTTCTAGGTTTTGTTGGAAGATTGTCGATGCGTCTGGTGAGGAGAAATGTGTTAGCCTTCTTAAGAATACACGATACACTTCTAGAAGCCCCAGGCCCAGCTGGAAATCCCCCAAATAACGCTGCAAAATGATGATTGGTCTCTGGGATTGCTTACAGACGGAGATCAGATTTCCACCGCACATCTGCTGGAAGAACTGGAGTGCGAAACAAAGACAGAAACGATAAAACAATCTCTCGTCATCGTTCTTGGAGAACATCTCCATAAGTGAGTTATTGCGGGCCGTGGCGAACTCAAGCGATGACTCAATTTGAGCAATCTCCGTCCGAATAGCCTCGTCATCTTCGGGCAAGTCTTTGAGTGCAGCTAGGTTGCGAGTAGCTTCTTTGACCTTGTTCACGCGAACGAGCCAGCGGGGAGATTCCGGCAGGCAGAAGATCATGGAGGCGACCAGGAGGGAAAGGATGAGGGACACAGCCAGAGGCAAGCGCCATTCGAGGGTCGAGTTGCGAATGAAGGTGAAGCCGAAGTCGATCCAGTTGCACAGGGCATAGCCGAGGCACATGAAGATACCCGCAGTGATAACATCGCGCCCTCGGTGCGCCGCCGATGAGCACTCTGCCTGCCATACGGGAATGGCAACACTGATCTCCCCGACACCGATACCTAGGATGACGCGCCCAACAACGAACTGGATCACGTTGTATGACGAGACCTGCAGGACCTCCCCGATGATGGTCAGAATTGCGGCCAGGAAAATGGTTTTCCGTCTTCCAAGCCTGTCTCCTAGGAAGAGGCAGGAGAGAGCGCCAATTAGAGCACCAATCTGGAACGAGGCGATGACAGCACCCTTTCGTGTAGAGTTGACGGCTTCCTGGGCGCCCTCGGTGTTGATGGTATCAATCGTAGGAAATGTAGAAACCCAAGTCTGAAGCGTGGCCAGCGGACCAACGCCGGCTTGGTTGTAACCAAACAATGTAAAGCCAGGGGCAACTACAAAGACGATCTGAGCTGCCCGAAGCGCATGGCCACGGAGGCCAAGAAATAGAGACTTTGAAGACATAATTGAGTTGCCTGCGTCGGAATGAAACCTTACAGACCTTGGCACAGAAAACTCAGCTTTAGAAGCTGAAAGCCATTAAGTACAGAAATCGCAACCCCATACACCGCTCCACAACAGGCCCGATTCCCCCGGAAATCGTAGATTGCGGGGGACGAATGGGGGTGGGCCCATTGAAAAAGGAGGCCTGGTCATGCATGAGTTGTCGTCTGCTCGTGTTGCTTTGAATTATTTCATGCTCGTTGGTGGACAATGTCAAGTCCGTCGCTGGACAATGTCAAGTCCGGCACTGGACATTTTCAAGTCCGGCGCCGCCGTAGCTTGCGCGTTTTTGTCTGAGAGATCAGCACCACTCTGATCTAGGATTACCTGGTGACGAATCCACCCCCGATGACTGCCTTAAGCGCACCGAAGAATCGTGATTGGGGAGCCCTGGAATAGAACGACGAAGCCTTGGTTGTCAGGGAGAGTCATGGGTGATGCAAAGCTTGATGGGCGGGCCCTAGTATTGGCTGGTAAATCGCAGACCTTCGGCAAGACGCCATGTCGCAGTCGGCGTGTAACTTGAGCAGAATAAAGGAGCGAAGAGGCTGCGCACAGTAGAAAAACACATTAGACTTATGATGTAGTGTTGCAACCGATAATCCTTGGTTTGAAAAGTCTTGACGGTTCGTGGCATCCGAGTCTTTCGCCGACCACATTCCATTGCACACCCCATGGGCATAGACCACTGCCCCGAGAAAAATAGGACCTTTGATTTCCCGGGGCCCCGCCATTTACCTTCTCCTTTCTTTGCGGAATGACGGCCCAGTGTGGGTGTGCCGCTCATCCAGCCCCGGGCTTGTGGTGCCGCTCAAGGCGGTTGCTCCGGGAATGTGCTGCTAAGTATTGCAGCTAATGTCGCTTGCATCCTAACGAGGCACACGAGATATTTGCCTGGGGATTGTAGATAGCCAGCTGGCAAGCGTCATGGCTAATGGGACACAGAAAATAGGGCTCATGGGGAGAGGAGGCAAATCCGGGCAGTGAAAGTGGTATTCATTCCATCAGTACCGTGTATGACGTACTTTCTCGCAGTGCCCCTGGAATGGCATGATTAATGGTAGTCAGGCCAGGAGAGACCTGTTCCCGGGCGAAAATGACCAACCTGTGGAGCCAGGTCCTGAGTTGGTTGCTGCTCAAGCTACACGGTCCCGCGCCCCATCCTGGCGGTCCGAGGGGATCACCCATGACACAGCGTCTGCGTCACCATCTGTCGACCTTGACAGCCTGATTAGATGAAATAAGACATAATTCGAGAGCTGGCATCCTGATTTCCCGTTCCTTCACGGACCTGAGGCACTGAGCTGTTTGAAGAAGTTGCCGTGACCAGGCATGGTCGATTGTCGGTGAGGCGGAAGCAACCATCACCCGAGCTATGGTCTCCAGATCACTGGTGATGCCCAAATATGTTCCATCTTTGGATATGTAGAACCAGACTTTATTTGATCTACTGGGAGCTTTCAAATTCTCAGATTTCGCGCAATTTGATTTCACTCCAGGGTTGAATTTCCAACAATGGAGAACATCGCCTGCGATGATGGATTGTAGGTAGTTATTGGACACTTTTTCTTAAGAATGAGAATACAAGGTTTTATTCAAGGTTGGTTAAAAAACGTGGCCTTTACGAGGCCTTGCCCGCTTTGCCATAAGATTTCTTGATCTCTTCAATGACAGCATTGGTCACATCTGCCGTCTTAGCTGATCCGCCCAAGTCAGCAGTAACAACCCCGTTTTCACAGACTCGCTCGACGGCATCGAGAAGTTTCTTGCTAGCCTCCTCTTCACCAAGCCACGCCAACATTTCTGAACTTGACCAGAAAGTAGCTACCGGGTTTGACACACCCATTCCCGTGATATCGAAAGCAGACCCGTGAATTGGCTCAAACATGCTGGGATTCTGTCGCGACGGGTCGAGGTTCGACGTGGGAGCAATGCCAATAGATCCAGCCAGTGCTGCTGCAAGGTCGCTGAGGATATCCGCGTGAAGATTCGTAGCCACGATCGTGTCGAGTGACTCGGGTTTCAAAACCATGCGGCAGGTCATTGCGTCAACGAGCATCTTGTCGGTGGTAACATCTGGAAATTCTTTCGCAACCTCGGCCGCGACTTCGTCCCACAACACCATGCCGTTGCGCTGAGCATTACTCTTGGTGACAACAGTCAAGAGTTTGCGAGGGCGGCTCTGAGCAGTCTGAAATGCAAAGCGCATGATACGCTCTACAGCGTGGCGTGTGAACATGGCCACCTCAGTTGCCGTCTCCCATGCCTGACCGCGGTGAGAGCGACCACCTTGGCCAGCATACTCTCCCTCGCTGTTTTCGCGAATAATGACCCAGTCCAGATCTCCAGTCTTGCAGTTACGCAGCGGGGACTGTGTGCCGCGGAAGACCTTGGTAGGTCGAACGTTGGCATATTGTTGGAAGGGTTGGCAGATGGCCAATCTCAACCCCCATAGCGAAATGTGATCAGGGACATCTAGATTTGCAGTCAATACCAATCAAAATCTGTGGCCTAGGAGGGGTGTTGTCTTACCAGGGGCACCAACAGCACCAAACAGGATAGCGTCATGCTTCTTGAGGTCTTCTAGGCCACCGTCGGGAATGTACTTCCCCGTTTTCTTGTACGTCTCTGAGCTCCAGTCATAGTGTGTGAAGTTGATGTCGAAGCTTCCAAGAGTCTCTGAAAGAGCTTTGAGAACTGCAATTGCAGCGTCGACAACCTCTGGACCGATGCCGTCGGCCGGGATCGAGGCAATGCTATAAGATTTGGAAACGGGCACCGCTGAAGGAGACATGATTGAGCTGCGGGCGGGATGGTGACGAGAGCCGAATGTAGAATCCTCAAAAGATGCTCTGCTGATCAAATAGTCGACTCGATGCTCGAGATAGGCAGCTCTCACGCTCTGCATTGCTCCGTTTGAGTCGTTACATTATCGCCACGGTGGGGGTGTCCGGGGCTGTCCGTGGCGGTCCGGACTTGACTTTGTCCGCCCCAATGACAGCTCCGTCTACCAACGCCGGTCATGACCATTTTCCGGGTCATGAAATTGGAAGGATCGTCAAGTAGATATTGGAAGTGTGCACTGGAATTGATGTAGGCTGCGTATCCCCATCGTGCGTACAGACATCCATTCTGTACAGACACGCTCTCACACTGGAAAATATGACGATACCCACCACTGCCATCGACGAGGCTTGTGCCTTCATCTTACCAAAAGTCCGTGCATTCAAAGATGCGATCCACAAAGAGAGTGGCAAACCGAAGCCCTTTCTCCTTGGTCTCTCGGGGATGCAGGGTTCCGGAAAGTCGACATGGGCGAAGAGCCTCGCGGAAAGGTTGCGCTCAGCCTACCAACTCAAAACACTAATCCTGTCCCTCGACGATTTGTACCATACCCACGAGAACCTGATCAAAATCCGCGAACAAAATTCATCGAACAAACTATTCCGTAACCGTGGTCAGCCTGGGACACACGATGAGGTCCTTGCCCAACAGTTCTTCTCGTCCTTGCTGGCTGGCGAAGCCGTCGATGTGCCCTCGTTCGACAAAAGCAGATTTGATGGAGAGGGAGACCGCGTACCGCAGTCCGAATGGGAACACGTGTCTAGCAACCCACCCGTTGATGTTATCATATTTGAGGGTTGGTGCTTAGGTTACCAGGCGATATCAGACGATCAATTGGAGAAACGCTGGGCCGCCTCAAAGCAAGTCGACACCGCCATCGTGGACAAAGACACGTTGTCTACCATGCTGATGCGTACGCACCCTTTGGAAGACCTGAAAGTCATCAATGACAACCTCAGGAGGTACAATGAAACTTTTATGGGCCCGGAGAAGTTTGACTACTTCGTTCACCTCGACACCGAGCATCTCCATAACGTTTACCGCTGGAGGATACAACAGGAGGAGGCCTTACGGGCAGTGAAGGGGACCGGCCAGACAGATGAGCAGGTCATTGCGTTCGTGCAGGTGTATATGCCGGCGTATGAGATCTATCTAGACGGACTGCGCCGAGAAGCTTTTCCAGCAGCAAGGCACGGTACACAAGACAGACAGCAACTTCATGTTTGCCTTGACGAGAACAGAGGCGTTGTATCTATGAACGAAATATGAATATTGGTTCACCCGACTACCAGATTGATCTACCACGTAGTTCTGCTACGTGACGACAAGTTTCATTCATGGGCAAACCGACCTGTTCAAGATCAGAACATAAATCAGCGAAGGGATTGCCCCAAAAGTGTTCAACGGATCCTGTGCATCCACAACTCGGTATGAGTCGTGATGAGTACTTGTAGCAGCCTGACATAGTGCGAAAGTTCGGAGAATTTACCTTTTGGCAGGTATGACTACATTAAATATTGTGGGGATTTACCACCCTAGCGATGTCACTTCATGCGTCTTCGGAATGGGTTGCCTGTCACCTTCCTAATTAATCAAGGAACCAAATCTCTGTCCCGGCGCTATATAATCAGCAGGGTACGACCATGTGTTGCATCGCCTGAAACACAGCCTTCCATTTCACATAAGAGGAATAGGAATACTATATTCGCAAATGCAGTCTGAGAACAATCCATCAATGGTCCGTTATGTGATTTGGGAGGGACTTGCAAGCGGAGAATTTGTGGACGGATCAATTTTCGCAAAACCTACACCAATCCCATAGCAGTCCACTATGGCCTGAGGAGATTTAAATCAGACAATGCATACATGAGCCGCTTTTCTTGGCTCACGCAACTCTGCTACACTAATTTGGCCCTGTGTCTGTGTTACCCTATTCAAAGATGCTTTACTCCATCATCACCTGCCTCACGCTTCTTTGCTGTCTTGCTCAAGCGCAGCTCTCTGGCAAGGTTGGGCCTACCACAACTTTCGCAGCCAAAGCAGCGAAAAAAGTCTGTAACGTCCTGGACTATGGCGCCAAGGCCGATGGAACGACCGATCTTGGTCCGCCTCTTACAAACGCTTGGGTGGATTGCAGGAAAGGCGGCCTCGTCTATATCCCCCCAGGCACCTTTGCAATGAGCACCTGGGCGTCCCTCAAGAGTGGGCAGGGAGCAGCATTGCAACTGGATGGTATCATCCAACGGACAGGGACTGCAGGTGGCAACATGATCGCTTTCCAGGGCTGCGATGACCTCGAGATCTTCAGCGGCAACTCCAAGGGTGCAATGCAGGGCTTCGGATACCAATTCATTTCGCAAGGGAACTTTGGCCCTCGTTTCATACGCTTGACGGATGTGACAAATTTCTCCATGCATGGTTTCGCTCTGATCGACTCGGCCTCGTACTATCTGGTCTTCGACAGTTCCAGCAATGGGGAGATATACAACATGATCTTACGAGGGATCAGCATAGGCGAGACCGACGGCATTGACATATGGGGCAACAACATCTGGGTGCACGACGTGGAAATTACGAACGGGGATGAGTGTGTTACGATCAAGTCGCCATCCAACAACATCCTCGTCGAGGATGTCCATTGCAACATCAGTGGCGGATGTGCTATCGGTTCCCTTGGTCTTGGTACACAGATCTCCACTGTGCAATACAGGAACATCTACCTGAACCAAGCAGACGGCGCGTATCTCAAAACAAACGGCGGCACTGGCACGGTGGACTCTATCATATGGGAAAACATCATCAACAACGGCGGGGCATATGTCTTGGCCATCAACGAAGCCTGGGGCAAGGACAACGGCGGAGCCGGAGTTCAACTGAGCAATCTGACCTTCAGGAACTGGCACGGCTACAACAGCGACTCGAAGCGCCCCACGATCAGGCTGCAGTGCGACGACTCGGTCCCTTGCCAGGACATCACCGTGGACAACGTCAACCTCTGGACCAGCGATGGCAGCAAGCAGGTGACCTGGGTATGTGAGAGTGCCTATGGCACCGGAGCCTGTCTGCGCAAGTCGGGTACTTCTTCCTACGCCGCGAGCTACACGACGATCAAGACGGCGCCGGCCTACGCCGCATCGACGATGCCGAATGATCTGAAGAGCGCATTCCCAAGCACGACGTCCTTCACAATTCCTCCCGTTCCAACCACTTTCTATCCTGGATTGAAACCAGCCTCTACACTCTTGAGCCTGACAGGACCTGGCGGCCAATGATTCGTTATGTGGCATGGTCAAAATCTGGGTGGATTCTCCACGCCCTAGGATGCTCAGCCCCTGTGAAGTTCGGTGGGTTGCGATTTTGTCAATGCTTGATAACATGGTGCATCGGTCTCCCTTGGAACTCTTTTCCTGTATTCTATTTATTTGATTCAGACCATCGAAATTACACGCCAGCTGTTTCTCATGTCCTTAATTACCCCCATACTCAAACAAATTCTGCCATGGCTCAGGGAGCCAATCGTCGGGGAATGATAGCTCCACATCCTGAACATTGCTGCAGCTACACGTAGATGCAGCCCAGAGAAAACGTGCGACAATGCGGCTATCCTTGACAAGCCATCCTGCTCCTCCGTGGTGTGTGAGGGCATACTTGAGGCCAGGCACCCTATATGCTACGGCACCTAAGATTTGGGAAGGCAGGCAAGGGTCACGGTGGATCAAGCCAACCTGCATCAGGAATCGTTGGTGGCAGATGGAGCAGTCCACACAAACCATTGTCCTCTCATCACTGCTGTGAATAACCTTGCCATGGACATTCACTGCAGTTTAGGTGACTCGTCAGTGGATTCATGTTTCTAAAGTGCCTTTAAAAGATGCAGAGAAGGACATAGAAAATGCAATATTATCTTACTGAAATCCATCGCGTTCGGCGATATGTTCCCTTGATGCGCTTTGTTCAGCATCAGAAGCTGAGCAATGTAGTCTGTAGCACTGCGCCTGTTCACTCCTGGATACTCATCATAGAGGACCTCTAGGTGCATTTGTAGCTGTGATCTGCGGTTTTCTTTGCCCAGACTCTCCCGTACTTGTTTCAAATCGTCGCCGAAGAATCGACAGCATACAGTTTCTGCAAACACGTCTGGATCGGGACCAGTGATGTCTAGAACGCGCCGGGCGAGCTCGTGAAAAGTCCCGAAATCTGTATTCTTCCAGAGTCTTTTGGCCATTGTGACTTTTCCGAGATTTTCCGCTTTGAGTCTCGCCGTTGACTCGCCGGGACCGGACAGGATGATTTCTGGGTATGTGGGACTTGATTCTTGCATTCCCAAGCCGAACATTCCGAACTCATCAAATCCGGTCGCTCTTATCCCGTCAGCGTCTCTTTTACGCGGCATCAAGAACAACGGGCTGAAGTCTCCAGCGCGCAGACGCGCCTTCGCTATGATTGTCACGGACTTGCGAAGGTCGTCGTGCGGCAACTTGGAGAACTCCACCACCGGCCCAGTGAGACCAAGAAGAGCGTGGATAAAGTCGACCGGCACCGTAGCCTGCCGTCTTGATAGGAGGATAAAGCAGTGTGCAAATGGAACCATCAGGCCGCGAAGACGCCGAGTACGCACAGGCGATAACGGTCCCAGCATGTGAGGAAAGACATTTCTGCCGACCCCGGCAAGCCTCACAACGTGCTCCCTGATCGTCTTTCGCACCTCATCTTCCCAGTGCAGATTCGGCTCGTCATAAAACGGCAAGCCCGCTTTCAAGTCTTCCAACAGCTTGTAATCCTGCAGCATAGGCCGCAGCTGGCTGCTCTGCACGCATTCCATGGCTGTCCAGATGCGGCGGAACCACCTCGAGTTGCACACATCAACTATCCCTCGGACTCGCTCTTCGGTGGAGGGGCCGTGGCGCATCGCCTGGACCGAAGATGGCGCCAGGTCCGAGAAGAAAGGGACCACGAAGTAGGCGTGGCTGTACAGCTCAGGTATGGCTTGTATGATGCGGCCTTTGCGTTCGTGGCACCATTGTGGCACGCTGATGTAGTCATGCCACACTTCCAAGAGTGCGTTCTGCTTCTCTTCCGGCTTCAAGGAGTCGAGGATGCCCACATAGATGCGCGCTGGAACTTCACGCACCAGATGAGCTACGGAAGCAATCTCGTCCTCGGAGTGATTGTCGAGGACAAGTGCTTGCGCGTACTCATTTTGTAGCCTGGACACGTCTGGGTGCCAAACATGAGAGACAGTGACATATTTTGTCTTGGATGAGAGAAGGCATCTGAAATGTCTGTCAAACAACAGGATTGTCTTGGACAACGAGGGGACTTGTATCGCTGCTCCATGCCTCTTGCCGACAGCAGTGGTGGCGTCCAGGGGTTCCTCCGGTTGCAGAGCAAAGGTTCTAGCCAGCGTATCGTCTTTTGTGATCGGCTCTCCACACTGGCAGCACTTGAGATCTGGCGATTCGAGATGCGCGGGCTTCCAGAGACTTTGAAGAGTGTCCATTGTGTCGTGTATGTTGCGGAAAAAATATTCGTGAAGATCTTGTGCTTCGATGGTCAATTGATGGGACGGCGATGAGATACCATTTTCCCTGAAGACCTCTGTGTTACAGCCGAAGACGGCGCCGAGGACGTGGCTATGCAGCTAAAATACCCCGGGAGTGGGGTCCAAAAGGATTCAGGATGCAGCATAAGCACCCAGGCCTCGAGGTATCGCAATGACCAGCTCAGGTGGAACAAATCTCCAGACGTCTACTCGAACTTTGCAAGCAAAATTTCCACCAAATTCAAAAAAGCAATACACCAACAGGATGCATTGCTAAATGCTGTCTTTACGTCCATGGCATGTGAATGTCATCTCGGCTCTGCTTATATTGACAGTTGTTACCAAACGCTCCCGCATGAGCCACGGCTAGTATCAAAGCCTCCTTTCTCACACACACTCTTTTCATAGTCCCGGCCATTGAGGTAGATAGTATGATTGCCTGCGCTACCTCAGCTGCTTACCTCGTTATGGTAAAGTAGAGCAAATTTGCGCCATTAAGACCAGTGTTGGGCAGTAGTACCATGATATGCGAAGTTATAGCGTCTTTAAGCAGCGGGGAGACTCATAATGCCAGTCTCGTGGACATCGTGGCCTTCGCTACCCAAATAACGACCAGTCTTGAAGCTGTGACGTATGTCAAATTAGAACTTCATGAACATTTCGCAGCCTCAAAGCAAGAAAATAGATGGGGCTGACTTACCTCCAGTACAGATTGCCCTGAGCCATAGCCCGACAAATTTCCACAAACTTCATGACCTCTCGGTCGATCGTCTCGCCATAAGGTGGAAGATCGGCCAAAGCGAGGTACCACCTGCGGTAGCACTCATTAACCATGCTGCCAATTTTGTCCATAGCCTCCTGGATGGTGAGGTGGTCCCTCTCCATGAGGAGGGAGATCAGATTGTGGTCGCCACCAAGCTCGAGGTCCTTGCGGTAAGACAAGACATCGTTCACCCTAGAGGACGAGGCGCGAGAGATCAGTGCGTCGTTCATTAAAGGTACAGGGCCGTGAATGGCTTCGCTCGGTTGTGCTTACAAGATGACCAAGTCGGAAGAGATGGTCATGCATTCCTGCAGGCTGGGGTGGTCAAAGACGTGCTGCGGCAGCTTGATATCTGAGCCGTACTCGGACAGTACAATTCCCGGGTAGGCGCCGATTGTTCCCCTGCGCATTTCCATGTACGCGTCAACGTCGCGCGTAAAGTTTTCGCCGCCGACCTGTTGATCGACTTGCACGAGGAGTTGCGCGAAGTATCGCTTGTGTTGATCTATCCACCGCTGCTGCATCTCTGTGGTGGAGAGTTAGCATTTTTGCGGCTTTACAAGAAACAGATCGGAGCCTAGTGAAGAAAACAAGAAAAAGCTTGTCCATGCCATACCTGGACTGCAGACTGCGCTGAACCTGTCCCAGCAGCTTTGGAATATGTATCGGATGGGGTTGGATTCAGGGTTGTACTGTGGTGCGTCCCCTCGCATGATGGCAATGGTCTCCCTCACCTCCTCCGCTGCTGCGGCGGGATCCTCCTTGAGATGTCCTTCATCGAACTCTGCATTGATACCACATCAGTGTTTGCCTATTTCTAAATTTTGGGGTGGGGCTTCGAAGGTTGTTGCATGTGACAGGACGTACGGTCATCAAACAGAAAAACCTGTGAACCAAGGCACAAGTCAGTCTTGGGTTGAGCATGAATTTCTGAAAACGTAGAGATAACTTACCCAATGATTCCAGTCCAACATCATGACGAGACGCTCCTCCGATGCATCTGCCGACCAGATCGAAGCCAAGTAGCACAGATCCATCTTGGAATTCTTCGTTGCCATAGTTTTGTCGAGCTTCATGAGTCTGAGCAGAAAGAAACGCCGTCAGATCGACCATTGGACTATTTCCAAAACCATGAGTTCCTTGATCATCCTAGGTTACCTACTTCTCAACCCATCGATCTCCCTTAGCCTTGGCTGCGAAGTAATTAGGGTTGACAACCGGTTTCGAGGCCATGATAGAACTGAATAGGTCTGGAATTCGAACGAAAGGTGGAACTTTGGCAAAGCTCTTCGCCTCTACCGGCTCCTCCTCGGGGGGTGTTTTTGCGGTGGTGT
Organism: Diaporthe sp. HANT25; assembly: GCA_013435955.1. Classification (NCBI taxonomy): domain Eukaryota; kingdom Fungi; phylum Ascomycota; class Sordariomycetes; order Diaporthales; family Diaporthaceae; genus Diaporthe; species Diaporthe sp. HANT25. The sequence goes on along the minus strand of JACBFG010000025.1, from coordinate 258,562 downwards.
TGTAACTGTGCGAAGTGCCGTTGCTCTTTAATACACCAGAGGACGTCTTGTTCTTGTGCCCCTGGATCACAGCTACTGATGCCATCTTTGGTAGCGCACAAGGGTACGATAATAAATGGACTGAGGGCTGCTGCATATCGAATGTTAAGTTGATGCAGATTGTGATAATTAATAATACTTGGAAGACCTAATTCACGAAATGGGACATTGTCATGTACTCATTTATAACAAGAATAGCAGAGGTCAGAATGAAATTCCTGACCGAGGGGTCGCAATTGTGATCCCCAATGAGAATGGCAACAGTAATCAATAGCTACGCTATGCCAGTACTTCGTTGTACCTAGAAGTCTTAGGCACACAAATCGCATATCAGAGCACGAACAACCAGCAGACATGTTACTGGTTCTTGAAAATTGGGTTATCTTTCCTGCGCAGCTTACGTTAGAGGAATCCTCCTGTGTTGGATGGCCAAGAAGAGCAATTTCCGACTGGCCCCAGGGATTTGCTATTCTTGCAAAAACAAGGCTCCGTCGTTTGATGAGAAATCGCTTAAGAATTATGACAATGTAGACTGAATAGCGGCCCAACGTTCGACGTGCCGAATATTGCGAACTTATTACTTTAGTCACGCCGCGGTCCAGCAGCGGCACCTCTACCTGGGGGCCGCAATAGCTGGGCAGCGGCAGGTTTCAGAGTTGCAATAGGTGAGGGACCAAGTAGATGCATGTACTGGGTTGGGACACCATCCTCAGCAGACGGACAACTCCCGCGAGACCTTTGTCATGTATGGCAAAGATGCGCTGGGTAATGACTGAGTCCATGCATATCCGAGGCGAGATATGTGGGCCCTGATCCAGCAGGAGCTTCGAAGGATCAAGTACACATACAAAAAAGTAGATAAGGAGGTAGTGTAAATTTGAACGAGGCTCCGACGGCTGACGGCGTGGACCGAGTCGGCGCAGTTACTACAGTTGGAAGCTGCAGCGCCCATCATGCATAATGCAAAGTGTTGTATTACGTATTCAAGTCCATGCATCTGTGATCCAATGAGAAATGAATGGGAAGTGCTCTCACTAAGATGACTCTCACTAAGACTTCCGGGTTCTCCGATCGCATGGCGAGCCTCATGAATTACTTGGGCTACGTCGGAGTTGTTACCTGGAAATATTGTCTGCTTACATGATTGACATAGATCCTTCCTCATAACTTGTCGATTAGATTCTTTTGGGATCGCAGGCGTCTTCTCATATGAACGTACTTGTGTTTTGTGCGACAAACTAAGCGCGATTGCGAAGACGAGGCTCCGACTTCTGTGACCGCTCTTCTAATTTCTCTTTCTCGCATTATGTAGATGCTCAACTGTGTACTTACTCATGTCAAACCCACCACTCAGATCTGCTGTCGTGTGGCATTGTTTGCCACCAAAGTAGAGTCACCGTAGATATATATAGAGATATAGAGAGAGTGTGTGTGTGAATGTGTATTTGTGTGTGAGGTAACAGCAGCTATGTACGGTACCCTATCTTTTGGCAAGGGCGACAAGTGCTCGTCGGCTGAGTTCCACGCAGTCTCGGCTGTCCACAGCAGGAGACAGAGACAGCCAGCTTGCGATGCCTGCAAGACCGCCCGTGTCAAGTGTCGAAGTAGTGCCAATGGGGACAAGTGCGGCCGCTGCCATGGCAGGAACAAGCCCTGCACATACCACGCGACAAGGCGGCAGCCCCGTCACTCGGATGTCTCGTCAGACCCGGCAAAGTCGACCGTCCTAGCCGCAAACAGGACCATTGAGGCCGAAACTAAGGGGGCCGCCAGAAAACCCAATATAGGGGACGCGAGTCCTGAAACGCCCCTGGTTGCCGAGTCGGTGTCGAGTAGTCCCCAACAAGACTCGCCGTCGCCTCTAATGCAGCCCGCCGACGGCGCACAGTGGTGGGACGGCCACCATGACTGCCTATTCGAGCCTTTCGACTTCATGGTGGATTCAGAAACACCAGAAGGCGGGATCACTTGGCCTCAAGACAAGGTAGCATCGTTACACCATGCACTCGATGTGGCCAGCCCATCAAGCCCCGAGGACCCAGCGGCTGGGTATTACAACCTGCCGGATAATTACGACTTTTCGACGTATTCTCATCAGCTCACCATGCCACAAACGCCTCTCTCAAAGTTGTTGCTGACGCCGATGTGCACGACGGCCTGGGGCGGTGTCGATGGGGAGCAGGACGAAAACAAGAGGCATGCCGCGTCGTCGCGTGCAAGCCCGTCCTCGGGCACGCAGGCCGAGCAGCAGCAACAGCCTAAGATAGACAGAATTCAGGATGATACAACGTTGCACACGTCGACCATGACCGGGTTCTCGGACCTAACAGACGTGATGCAGTTTGCGAACGAGGAATCCCTGGGCTCGACGACACGTGATTTGGACCCCTGCACTTGCCTCCAGGACCTGACCGCGAGCCTTTTCAGCCTCCGCAACCGCGCTGAGGCGACGACGAAGGTCGATGGGTTCCTGGTCATGTTCAGGCAGGCCATGCGCAGGTGGGAGGCAGTGGAGGCCTGCCCCTCGGGGTGCTGCGGCCTGCGGAGCTTCGCCCTCCTGTTGCTCATGAACGTCCAGGAACTGGTCGCTCTGCTCCTCGAGGTCACTTTGGCCGTTGGCGGCGGCGAACAGGATACGTCGCGAAAACGCGACTCGGTCCCGGCGATCAACCTCGGGCTTTTCACCGTGGACGATGAGGCGGACCAGGGAATCATCGCCCGCATCATCCTGGCAGCGAGGATGAAGGAACTCCACTCGTTCATAGCGAGAGTTAGCTCCAAGATGGCACTCGCCGGTCTGGATGATGTCTGTACGGAGTTGAACATCCAGATCAAAACTTTGAGAGGGGCCAACTCAGGGTGTGTTGTTGTTACGTGATGATATGAAGGCACAATTTTCTAAGAATACTAAGCCTGGCGGACTGGCTGGACTGGGACTGTCTTCGGAGGGTCGAGTAATTTATAATCTAGAGAAAATGTGTGACCTTGAGAATAGCCTCACGAGTATCACGCTCAAACCCCACGCCGGTTTTGGCTTGAAACACCTGTCTGGAGATCCAAAGATTTGGTGATAGCGAGCACGGAGAACCAAATTCGTCGAATCCCGCCAAACATTGGCGATTGGCTACGTCGGAGGAAGTTGGATCTCAACCCACGAGACAGGCGTCTATTGCAACTTGTGTAACTAAGGATGTCTAAATTAAACTAACCGGAGACTCTTAAAAAGGCAATTCCTTTGGATACAGTCAGTGCAGGATGGCAGTTAAGACAACATCACACAAACGCGGGAGCCATCGCAGCAGCTTCGACACAGTCAGCGGACATGCGAATTGATTAATCATCAGCATTCCTTACCCAAAGGTCAAGCTGTCGAAATGATACATCGGGTTAAAACGCTGGCATGTGCATCTTCCCATTCAAGAGAAGTTGTAGAGCAGCAGGAATTTGTCTATGGTATGTCAACTCCCCGGCATACTTTACATCCGTTCAAGAGCTAGTCCTTTCTGTTCCCTTTTTTCTTCCTTAAATGGGCAGGTCAAAACACAAAACTGAGGAGAGATGTAAAATGAAATCATCTGGTATTTATATCTGTTTGTTCTCTAATTACCTAGGTATACAAGGAACAGTAGAAGTGAAAATGGTGGATTCTGCTGACGGACCGGGTGGGGTTTGATCTGGTCGAGCAACACATCCTCGGCCCCTCTGCTCTTCTCTGTCATAGAAAAGCTTCTACTAGTTCCCGTAGACTGTGACTTCATGCAGTCCTGCAGCCCAGTCCGCCTCGTTGTCATTATGGACGTTGATGACATTGTGGACATTAACCCTTATATATCGGAACTTGCCAGTGTCCGAAACAGTCGGGGTCCTGAAGCCAGGGGACTGGTTGCCGGCCTCATCGACGAGCGTCGTCCACGTGTTGCGGTCGGTGCTACCCGTGACATTGTACTGAACGTACGTCTCGGAGCCGCCGACCTGTCTCGGGGTCAGGTCGATCTGCGTCACGGCGCGGTCCGCGCCGAGGTCGACCTCCCACCAGAAAGGCACGGCGCCGGGCGAGAAGAGGTTTTCGTCCTGGTCCTGGATGCCGTCGTTGACGAGCGAGGCATTGCCGCTGTTGGTGCTCGCGCTGGCGGGCTTCCCGACGCTGAGGATGCGGCCGCTCTGGACCGGCACCACGACGCCCGTGTCGTCGTCGTAGCTGAGCTGGTGGTAGAAGTGGTATGAGGCCACACCGCCGTTGGTGGCGATGGGTAGCAGGATCTGGCGGTTGCTGGCCTCCTTGTGTGCCCAGTTGGCGGCCCAGCGGTTCGCCGCCTCGATGTAGTTGTCGCCGATCTTGGTCACCTGTCCGGACTGCGCGCCGAAGGTGTTGAGGTTGCCAATGTTGCGAGACGCGGACCATGGCCCGCTGAGGTTCTGGGCGGCGATGTACTTGCCCTGGGACGCGTACCAGCCGGCCGCGGTTGAGGTGAACAAATAATACCAGCCGTCGTCCTTGATCAGGGCGGGTGCCTCGCGGTGCTCGTCGGGCTGCAGGGTCGCCACCTTGGAGGTCACATTGGTCCAGTCGGCTGTCAGGGCGTACAGACCGAGGTTGGTGTTTGTGTTGATCGCACAAACAATGTACGCAGCCCCGTCGTCGTTGGCGAAAAAGGTCATGTCCCGCGAGTCGTCGCCTCCTGGGCGGAATGTCCCGCCAAAGGTTAGGTTCTCTCCGGGCGTGCCATATGCCACGGCCACTTGTCCAAGAGTGTAGTCTTGGGCCTTCTCGAAGTGTGCCCACATGAAGACCCGCCCATCGCTGGGGTTCTGCGCCCAGTTGATGGACTCGAGCTTGCAGTTGCCGTCATCGGTCGATGCACAGACTTCGGTCTTGGTCAGCACCTGCGTGTCTCCCTCGAAGGTGTAGCCATCCTTGGATGTCTGCTGCGAAATGTGGCTGAAGCCGTTGGCGTCGGTGACATATCTGTACGTGTAGTACGTTCCATCCGAGCCCTTAAGCTTGCTCTTGACCTTGAGCGAGGACGCGATCGTGTTGTTATACAAGGACAGATTCGAGCCGGGAGTAGTCGTTGCGGTAATTTCGAGCTCCGCGGATGTGTCGATGGTCTTGTTGCTGGCGTCTACCGCCTCGATCTGAAAGCTGGACGACCCTTGCAGGCCATAAATGTCATAGCCGTTGCCTGGGGCAGTCGCAACGGTGCTGTATGAAGTGGAGGCCGTCTTCTGCTGGATATTGTATGCAGCCGCTCCGTCCACAAGGTCCCAGCTGAACTTCACATTGTTGGCACCGTCGGTCGACCCGGCTAATTGGAAAAGCTGTGAAGTGACACTAAGAGCGGATTGCGCGCTCAGCGGCAAAGCAGCAGACGCTATAAGCGAAGAGAGACGAGTCATCGTGTTGAGCTCTTCTTCAAGGAAATGTCTGGTCGTGCCCGGGACCAGTAATGATATTTTGATAAGCGTTCCCAAGCCTCACTTATAGGACTGCATATTGCTGTGAGCATAAGGTTCCATGGTCCGAGGGCTCCGTAGTAATCTTGTAGTCTAGATCTTGATGGGGCTGACGCATAGGTGCACTTCTCCACAGCTGCCACTCCATACGCGCGCTCGGCTGAGTCTCCACATGGAATTCAACGTTGGTTTTCTTTGGCGCGCTTCTTTGGCGTGGCTTCAAGCCTGTGAAAAACACCCGAGGTGGGCCAAGGAAAGAGGCCCATAGCAGTGCTCAGCAACGGAAGAAGAGGCAAGCTGAAAAGCCGTTGGCCAATTAACGTCAAGACTCGTCAGATCTGAAAGCATATGTGGATTTAGAAGCTCGTATAGATCGAGCACGCGCTGGCTGGCCTGCAGGCTTGACCGATGCGAGTGTCCATCATTTCCTGTTTAGAAGTCTCTCAGCATCCTCACAGTCGACAGTGGCCTGATATTAGCTGGGAGGCTGGCCCGTGTCTGCGATGTGACATAAAAACGGAAAATGTCCCCATCTGCTGGTGGTGTAAAGGGGCACATGATCTGATTTGTTTGACGGGAAGTTGCCTACATTACAATACAAACCTTGCCAAATCAAATCAATCCCGGACTGGTCAATTTGACCCTTTCGGGGCTGCTTTGCCAGCTGCGTTGCGGTGTTGTTCATGCAAAGAGTCAATTTGCGACATCTCGCTTACCCATGCCCCGAGCTTGTTATCTGCCTAGGGAAGGACTTGATGCAGCAAAAGCTTGTGAGCCGAGTCAACTCTATCTGACGTGTGCGTGGAGCTCGGAGACTTTTAAAACGCCGTCGGCTTCCCGCGAGCTTGAGAGACCCCACCTGCTCGCCCATTCTAGGCGCAGCATAGGCTGGGGTTCGCGGCAGTTACGAGCTCGTGATGGGGTCTTGATAAGTGGGCCTGGCTGAACCGAGACAACGTCACTCGCCTGATAGTTGCGAGAGCCCAAAAGTCAAGAGGTCTTCCCGGGGGGATACCGTAATAACGAGTCATCTCGTTTGCTCCCGATCTCCGCAGGCATCTAGGGCTGATGCAGAGGTTGTTAACCACATGTAATTCAATGCGATCTCCAGCTGGTTTTCTATTTATAGATTTGTCACTGCAACAACACTGGTCCGCAGAAGAACGCAGAATTATTGTCCAAAGCCTTACAAGGCTCCTTCCCATACCGTACCAGGCCTGTCACACACTCCCCGATCCCTAACTCCACATAGAAAGGACACACCATCGAGGCCGGTGCTTGTTGGTGTGTCGTAAAATATTCCCTCGGGGCCAAATCGCCAACAAGAAGGAAAGCAGCACAAGTGCGAAGTATGCAAAAAGACTTCAGAGTCTGCGCAAATGTAAAAGACGGAAATAAAACACGCGCAACATTGAAACCACACGGAAGCAGCTGTGTGCACCTGTGCATGCACGCACGGGCTTAATACTGGTATGACATTCCACGAGGCTGTCTATGCTTTTGGCCGAAGACAACCGTATTCCAAAATTCACTCTGAAGGCCTTGTATGAATTCTGGTTCTTTGAGCGTTTCCCTTTGTTTGAAGGAATCGTTTACAACCCTACTGGTATCAGAGTATTTACACGGATATCATCATTTTTTCAACAAAATAAGAAGCACTTACGTAATCAAGTTCGTCATTCCGGAACTACAACTAAACCAATGTCAAGCGACAGTAACCCTCATGCACTAATGACGGCCGGAAAAACTTTCGTCAACCAAATGCAGCCTTTCTCTTCTCACGAGTCCATGTGTGTATTGCATCAGGATGCCTCAGCAGCCCATCAGCATCATCGGCGCAGGCATCGGAGGCCTGACACTGGCGCGCTGCCTCCGCAACCATGGCATCCCATCCATTCTCTACGAGAAGATGTCCTGTGCACCTCGGCATCACCACGGCATAACGCTACACGCCTCATCCTATCGGCCGCTGCTCGGCGTTCTCAACCTAGATGAGACAGCTTTCAGGCGGCGTGTGGCTGTTGACGGCGCAGCAGGCGGAAGCGGCCATATCAATCCACAAACAATAATGGTTGCGGGCTCCATAAATCCCCATTTCTTCCGGGCGCACCGAGGGAGGCTGGAGCAATTACTTGGCGAGGGCCTGGAAATCAAGTGGGAGCAGGCTGTTGAGCAGGTGGAACAGACCCCATCTGGCACCGTACTCCGTTTCCAGGATGGCCGGGAAGTTGAGAGCGGCTGTGTCGTTGGTGCTGATGGACCACATTCCCGCACGAGACAATGCTTATTACCTGACACGGCCCTCAATGTCCTCCCTATCGTGGCATACAATGGCAGGCGCCGCGTCGAACGCGCCGTGTTCGACAATGTCTATGCACCGTTCATGAAGGGGTCGACCGTGTTAGAGACCAGGCTGAAGGACACCGTGCTGAACATATCCCTCAACGAGCGGACGGACGACTTTGCGGATTTGAGCTGGACATACTCGCGCCCTGCTCGCCCCGACGACCCGCTTCACAGGCCAGATCGTTCTAATGCAGAAGCCACGAAGATTCCAGACGACTTCTATGCCGAGATCAGCAGGCTGTCTGATCTCGAGCCCCCCTTCAAGGACGCCTTTGAAGCGGAGAAGACTAAGCAGGATAGAGTGTTACACTGGCTCATGCGTGCTGGATTAGTGAAACTACCAGATCTCCAAGCGGCCGCGCAAAAAGGCGTCTTCTTCATCGGCGATGCGGTACACGCGGAGCCCATCCTCGGGGGTGAGGGGGCCAATGCTGCGATGGTTGATGGATTTGAGCTCGCGCGGTGTATTGCGTCCGGTGGAGTCGCCGGGATTTCCACCTGGTATGAGGAGCAGTTTCCGCTGTGGGAGAGAGGTGTTGGGGAGAGTGAGATGAAGATGCTGCGCTGCATGGCGGGCGGAAGGTGACCTGACTAGAGGAGACCAAGGATTTGTGGATGGAAGGAGATGGCTGTGGACAATCGGACATGGCATCAGGCCAATCCGCCAGACAGACACTAATACACGGCATTCCAAGACACGACGACGAACGCAAGGATTTATTAGCTATATTCCCAGCTCCTGCTCGTCATGAGCCTCACAACACGAGCGCCATGATGGCTCCTACCATCGCCAAGAAAGTCCATCCAGAACCCTCACCCATCCTATCGGTGCCATTGACCGGTAAAGAGCCCGTCTGGTTCCCTCCGGTCTGGTTGCCTCCCGTCCCCCCAGTCCCGGCCTCCAAAACGAGCCCATCCAACCCACCCTCGACGCCCCCCAACGGCGCAACCAACGCCATCTGGCTCCAACTAAACAGCGTATTCCTCCCGCCAAAAACAAACACCTCGAATCGGCCCCTAAACTCACCATCCACCCACACCCGGCTCCCATTCACGACATCAGTCTCGACGCGGATCTCAGCGGGCAGGGCGACCGGGACGAGCGCGTGCGTGGAGCTCGACACGTTGGTCCAGATGCGGCCCGGGTGCGCGGGGTCGTGGCCGTCGGACTCGGACGTCGAGCGCAGCGGGTAGGGCCAGTTGTCTGCGGTCGTGAAGACGAGCGTCGTCGTGGTGGTCTCGGTGTCGTTTGATGACGTGACGCTCTCGACGCTGAGCGAGGTGTCAGGGCCTGTAAGTGAGAAGGCGGAGGAGGCTCTGAGGGTGAGTGTGTACGGCGGGCCGTACGAACCTTGATTCAGGCTCACGTTGGCTGTGTCTGATGCTTGGCGCGACCATGACATGAGCGGTGAGTTTGCAGCTGGGCTTTGTGGTCCGGGAAGCCGTCTGTCGAGATTCTGCCCTGGTGCTTTTGACGTGAGGAGCGCGAGAGTGGAGGGCAGGTCCTCCGCGGGGATGTTGAGCCCGCGTGCACCGGACCAGGCACGAGATGCTACTACGGGTATCCCGTCGCGCATGGCATAGTACGCTTCGAGCTGCGTTGTTGCGTCTGGGCCGCTGTCGCTCCAGGCGGCGAGGATCGCACCTCTGTTCCCGCTCGCCCCGGGTTCGAGCTGCTCGGTGGTGTTGACCTGGTTGAAGAGCCGCGGATCCCACTGCCAGCCAGGAACGTTTGCGAAATTCATCGTACGTGTGACGTTGTAAAATTGCGGGTAGGGGGCTGGGAGGATGGGCATATGGTCGTTCTTGAGACTCATGTAAGCCCACCAGTCGTTCGAGTTGATCAGGTCGTACCCGTCATTTTGGAGCTGTACAGGGTCGGATTGTCCGTATTGCCAGTGTTGTATGATGATGTCGTTGGATACGGTGAGGTTTTCGGACGGCTCGCTGGTGCCCCAGATACGAATACGCTTTCCAGAGGTCTCGTTGACCCAGTCCTTCATCTCATTCACGAACGTGATGTAGTCATCGGCGAGATCAGCATCATATTCGTCAGCTCCGATATGTACTTCTTTGGTCTGGAACCAGGGCAGAAACTCCTCCCAGATGGCTTTGACAGTGGGTACTGTATCAGGGTGCGTCAAATTAAGAAGATCCTTCTTTGTCAACGCAAGTTCAGGCTTCCACTTTGTGATGGCCAAAGCATGGCCTGGGGCCTCTATCTCTGGAATCACCGTAATACCGCGCTGCGCACAATGCTTCTGGAAGTCCTCAAACCCCTCCCTTGAGAGGGTCTCATTCTGGCGCTCGATGATCCCTTGGAGCTCTGGATTCTCCGGAAATAGCGAGAAATGAGAGTAGACTTCATACCACGTTTCATTGTGTCCTCTGTTCAACGGGTAGTTGTCGCTCGAGTGGTAATGGAACTCGGACATTTTGAAAAACGACGCGTAGGTGCACATTTCCTTGAGGAAGTCGGCCGTGTACCATTTCCGGCCAGCGTCGAGCATCCACCCTCGTGTCGCATACGCGGGGGCATCAGTTGTCCGGCCTGGGGCCAAGGCTGTTCCATTGGCAACCAGAAGCTCCTGCAGCAGCGTTCTTGTGCCCCAGAACATACCACGGGCGCCTGTTCCGCCAATGAAGACGCTCCCGGCCGATACCTCCAGCTCGTAGCCTTCCTCTGTCTGGACTCCATTTTCGTACTTCAATTGGCTTGCGTCTCCCCTTAATTGACCGAGGAAGATGCCCGAGTCAGGGAATTCGTCGACCTGCTCGACGGTCCATTCGTCGCCAAAGAGTTGGGAGATGTCCTGGCGGAAGGTCTCAGCGAACTCGTATGCTGACGGCGGTATGAGCGTCAGACCCTCCGTGTCGGTGCGATCTGCGAAATTGCTGGCGACGTAGATTTTCTTCGGGGCTTCTTGGATAGAGAATCCGGTCGAGGACGCATTGCTGCTGATCCATTGCACAGGAGGAAGAGGCTGCAAAGCGGCAGCAATCCCCGCAAACGCAACCAATTTTCGGAAAATCATCGTGGAAGGGAACAACGGACTTCTTCAGAGGAATCCTGTCGCTGCCGGCATGGCAAGCAGCATGCGAGTTTTGTACTGTAGCTGCACGCAGGTTCGGCCCAGCCTTTCAAATTTCCTAGCCGGGGATCTGCAAAACACGGCCAGGGTCCTTGTCACTGTTATCGCCTCATTCGTCGCATTTCCCCGGGCACTTTCTGTGTAAATGCGGGAGCCAAGGACTTGGGGAGATGATACGAAGACGGTCAGCAGGTTTAGCGGCGCGATACCGGCAACTGCCAAAACCCCCATGTCTGGCTTGGGGCACGCTATTGTACAGTATGCAGGTAATGCGGGGGACATACACTTTATTGAATACTTAAGTACGGATAATCCCAGTATGCATAAAGGCACCCTGCGCACCATTGTGGTGCTGCCCCCCTTAGTCAACAGCTACAGTATGCACAACTGCCTAATCACTATCCAGTAGTCAGGAAAGGTACCGCAAGGCTTGCCAACCTGCTATTTCTCAGGACTTACAAGGCTGCCAGACGTATCAAATGAAATGGTTTGATAGAGCCGCCCATGTCATCATGGGCAGTCCCCCTACGTAGCTGGGCTGACAGCTTGCAGTCACGCTTACAAGTCAGCCCTCATCCATACCTAGGTATGTAATTGCTTCTTCCCGTCCACACAGTTTGGCATATTTGTAGCACCTCTGATCAATTGTCTCCTTTCCCCCAACTTTACGTCTTCGTTTAAATCTCCTCCATTCACACCTTAAAGCTCGCTAGAGGTGTCTCAATCTCCTGAAGTCCAATACCACCTGCATCAAACGATTAGTCCCCCTTCACAACCTCATCCAGCGCTGTCAAGAACTCGGGAAAGTTATAACACCATGTCATCCTTCGCTCTGTTTCTGAAGCTCCCTTTCGAGATCCGATCAGCCATCTGGACTTTCGCAGTGCCCGAGCCGGAGCCCGAGGTCTGCATCGTGTGGCCCTTGGTCATGCGCAGTCACCCGGGGCAGCGCGAGCAGCCAGTGCTACCGTTCACGGTCGACACGGCCTGGCCCGCCGTCTTCCACGCCTGTCATGAACCTCGCGAGGCTATCTTGTCGTCTGGCGCTCTTCGACTGAGGCACTCTCCGAGAGCCGGTTTTGCAGTACCGTTTCGCGCCTTCGACCCTACCATCGATACGCTCTACTGGGGCAAATCCCAGTCTGACGCCATGCACCACTTCTTCATCGACCCCGCATCTGCCAACCTAGGTCGCGCCCTGTGTCACGTTGCCATTGAGATTCCCGCGCTGTACCCGCAAAAGTTCATGGCTGAGATAATCCGGCAGACGGCCGTACACCTGCGGACCTTGTCGCTGGTCTTGCCCGATACCAATCATCTTGACGAGGACGAGGACAGGCTCAACTGCCACACCGCTCACATATCATTCCTCCCCCCAGCTCGCCGTTGCCGGCTGCGTGATCTTTCCTCAGATATTGCCCAGAAAACCATGATCATTGACGTTCCCTTGGTCCCGGCACACTGGGTCCGCACGATGCCACTGCGAGCATACATGGAGCATCGTCGGTGGGAAATGGGCCAACATGTGCGCACTTTCAATGTCGTAGGGACCAAGGGCAGCGCATGGAGTGATGAAGATGCCAGCTTCCGAGGTCTGGAAATCAAAGCGCAAACATTTGTACAGTACGAAGGGCCAGAACCTGAGCGGTGGGTCGAGGTGTGCGGGCAACGTACGTTGGGCCGCAGCTTGGGCAGGGCAAGCGAGCCGCGCCACATCCAGAGGTCGCATCGCCGAAACCCAGGAGAGTATCGTATGCTTGACGACGACTGTGTCTTAGACACGGCGATTTCGTCTGGGGAATGCGCTGGAACTGTTCACGGATAATCCATCCCTGGGCGTCTGGCGCTTCTACCAATTTTCCCAACCTAGTCCACGCGAGGTCTAGAATCTGACTGGATAATAAGGGCATACACAGTGATTTGAGAAATTCATCAGCATTTAAGGTGTGAGAGAACTTGGCATGTATTTATGGACTACAATATCAGTAGGAATTCGAACTATTTCGGAACTGCTCCCGTCAATTGCATACAAGATTACAAGCCAACACACAATAGGAGACTTGGTGGCTGTCCACAGATGGCATGGTCCCTAGCCACGTTATACTCAACTTTTGTATCTTGTCTTGCCTGCCAAAGTCATCTAACTTTCACTCGATTGCTTCTCGCAACTCTCCACTCAAACTTGAACAGAGCTATTCATCAGCGACCTGAGTCCCTGAATAGTCATCGAATATACTTTAGCATCCAATGTGTCTGGGTCCTTCTGCATTGGCATTCCAGCTGAGTGTAGCTGAGAAGGCTGACCTATACACGAGCGACGAAGCGATCACTGATTTCACAATAATAATTTCTCTATGAATTCTTTTCGTTGGACTGAGCGATCAATCATGTATGCTGTCTCACGTGAGTCAGTCCAGGAGACTAACGCGTAATCCAGAATGCTCAGGTTGTAGCACATTGTGACTCTTCGCTCGTTTAAGCATAGCACCTCCAAAAACATGCAGTCTTGCTGTGCCGCATCTTGAAATCAGTAGTGAGAGTGGCGCAGGTGGAGAAGATCAGCGTGGCTGAGTACAAAGCAGCGGCTGCATGCATGTATGCCTGAGATCAAAGATATGTAAGCACGGTGCCTGACTTCTGCCTGTTGACGAACATATCATTATTGCTACCAGATCATCTTTTTGTTTTGATCCATCTTCGATCAAATAGCCATTGCAATCAATTCATCTGCCCCCAGGCTCAGGCATCTATCAAAACATGTCGATCGGAAAGATCACTTCATCGCTGCTGTCGATTCCAGCAGAGCTGACCGTCGCCGCAGCCAGTCTTAATTTCGACTTCTCTCTCATCAAGGTGGATGCCCCGAAAGAGTTTCATGGCGTCCGAGACGCCCTTTCCCAAGTTCGAAGGGACAAAGCAGAGTCAGGTGTACCTCACATCACAGCACGCAAGCTAGGCGCATTGTTTGAGCCTCTGGTTCCGCCCATTCCGAACCTCGTCAGCGCATACGGCCAGCGTGTCTCTGAGATCTCATCAAAAATCAGTAATGAGAGCTCGAGTGGTTCGAGCAAAGGGTTCGGCATGTTATCATCTCAAGCAGGACCAGACGCGACCAACATCTGGGCTGCAGCTACCTCGGGGAGGGGCGCCATAGCTGTTCAGCTCCTGGCTTGCATGCTTGCTCGGATCTGGAATGGACCTCAGGCCATTTCGCTATGGGTTGAATTAGTTGAGCGCCGGATAAGTGAAGTCAATTGTAGTACAGTCGACGGCAGCAGCCTGGCTGCGCTGATGGCTGCGCAACAGACCTTCAACCGCGAGCAGCTGGCTGCTTGGGACAGCAGTGCCAGGTCGTGGATAAAGACGGCGGACACTCAGATGCAGGTCCAACAAACACAACTCATGCTGATAATCAGCAACATTGATCTCCCAGTGAACTCAAGCAGCGATCCGTACGACAGTGTGACCAAAGCATGGAAATCTGCGATGATAGCCATGGAAAAGCTGGTCCAAGGTATTCCTCAACAGATTCGAGATGGATCTATATTGCTGGCTATTTCCTCGTGGCACCTTTACCCAGACATGGCTGTCTTATCTGAATTTATGACCCGTGTCGAGCAAAACGATGCTCTCATGAAAGGATCCCTTCTTACTTTTTCCGTTCATATCACTCATTCAGCGGAAAGATCAGACGGTATATTTTGGTCCTTGCCTATGGCACATATGCGCTACTACTCCCCACCCGTTGTCGCTCATGGCCGTCTCAATTCTGATACCTCCCGTGTTTCCATGGACGACTTCCTCATTGTCGTCCTCGGCATGATTATCTCGCCTTGGTTGCGCAACTTCTGCCCGGATATCTCACGATGTTGTCACCTCATTCGCCTCCTTTGGGAATTGGTCAATCAGGTCTCTAATCATACTGGTTTGCCAGACTCGGATTGGCTATGCATGCTCTCAGCAGCCGCTGATCGCTTTTTGGACGCAACGGGCATCTTATCCCAGCAATATTCTAAGTTGATCTCTCTGGGTGTCCGGTCACAGAGCAAATTCTTGGAAGGTTACAACGCGAAAGAAGGAGAGTCTGTTTTTGGACTTACAAGCTATGAAACCATCCTTGGTCTCATTAGCGACGGAATGATCGAGGAGAAAATCAAGCTCCTGAGGAAAGTGGCTCAATTCCTTCAGCCTGACTCCGAAGAAATCGTCATCAAATACAGTCCACCAAAACAGTCGAGTCATGGGAAGAAAACATATCCAGGAGAGGATATTGAATTCCCGGACGCAAACAATGTCAGTGAGCGAATGCCTTTCAACACTGTGCTTGAAGTCGCCCCTGAGAAAGACAGTACCTCATCTTTTGGCACTTCTAATTATGAATATGCATCAGCCGTACCTGTTCGACGAAGTACACAGAAACGGTCAGCCGATGGCACGGCTCATTCCGGAGAAGGTCACCGTCGCTGGGTTTTTGGAGTGAGAGAAAACCCTGCTCATTTCAATACAACTGGCTGTTCGGGAGACAATTGCGGCTGCCTGACTGCGGGTGGCCCAGCTTGCGTCTGCTCGACTTTAAGCACTGGGAACTGCTCGCAGGCCTGCCATCCTGGAGATACCAAGTGTAGCAGGTTCAGGGACTCCGATGAGTTCCCTACCATTCACATGAATGATTCAGAATGTGAATTCGAATGCGTTCTTTGCTACAACAACGCTCAAAAAGTTCGGATCCAGACTCTTGGAGAAGAGTTAAGATGGTATGGGGATGGCGACATTTCCCAGTCATATGACGGATTCCAATGGAGGAAAGCGCATGAACATGACGAATCCACGCTCTACACATTCGTACTAGGGAACGAAAACTCTTGCAGCATCTACAAAAGCGAAAGTTGCCAGACATATCGTAAACCCAACTCATCCGGAGCTGAATATCGACCTACCATTGATGAGGTTGAGGCTATTTTGAGGTCCCCAAATATAACGTTGGATCTCGTTCACGTCAGACTTGAGAGCTGGTTCCGTCAGAGCGGAGTCGGGGAGTCGCTGACAGCCATGGTATTCGCAAGCACTCTTTACAAGGGACTTCCCGGTGCAACCGTCAGCCTCGAAGTGCTGAAAATCCCGTTATCTGACGCAGGCTGGTCTCATGTGGCTTGGGTTCCATCGAAAGATCTTTTATCTTTGCCCACTTACTTTTCATGTTTGGCCATGTTTGAATCCGGGCAATTCGTTATCGGTCCTGAAGATCTCAAGGGCGTGATGGCTATGTCAAATTACGACTCCATCTTCGTCGCCTCCGCGCTCATGAGTGATCCTGCTGATGACAACACTCATCAACCAATCAAGCGAGTCTTCGGGAATATAGGAAGGCCTGAGATGGCGTTCATGTTTCCAGTCGCGGATCCGAGGTTTAAAGAGGCAGACCCGGGGTCTTGGCAGCTGATCAACCATTCGCCTTTTGACGGCCAGTTTCTCGACTGTTTTAAGGGCACTTCACTCCACTTGAGTCTTACAGATTTTGAATTAGTTCTTGACGTCGGTGCTCGAGGTTTCCGGGACAGACACGCTGTTTTGCTGGAGTCCATTATCACTGTGAATGACAAGGGAGTGGACCTTGGTGATCTTGATATACTCTCCGCGTTTGACAGTCAACTCATAACGTGGGCTGGGCAATGCACGCATGGATCGGAGTCTGCGCACCACGAAGATACCACGGACACCTCATACTTGAGTAAGAATGGCGTCGTGCAATCACCGCATCCGCTGGATCCTACAAGCCTCATAAGCCTCGACTGCTGGGACGAGCTTCTTGACCCTCCGACAACTTCCAAGAGCATCTTCCGTGCAACCGGTAACTGGCAGGCGAGGCTTGCCGCCATGGCCGCCTGTGAGCAGAATGGTCAAAGAGTTCGAGTTCTCCCTAAAAGGTCGTGTGTGCTATGCATGACGTCGGGGGACGGGATCGATGCCTTTGATGTTTTGATAGCTTAAGACATCGTTTGCTATATGACATTGATAAGAGAAGATTCGTTTGCCGATGCCGAGAGCCAGGAGTTCACCTGCAAAATTGAGTGCAAGTTTCCGATGAAATTTCATGCAAGACAAATCTGTTTATATAAGGTATAACATTGCCATAAGTAAGCGACATTAAGGACTTCCTCTTGAAAATTAAGTTTGAGACGTGTCTCGTGCTGGTTGAATTTAGGTGCTCCGCCTCCCTTCTAGATTTTTCGGCGCGGTCAATCTCACAGAAATAACTTGATACACGCTCTCAGTGGCAGTGATTTAGAAGAACTTGAACGTGGTGTATTAGTGAATTGATACAATCTACATCGAAATCGGAGACTCAGGACCGGATCTTATGAGCGACGGCCCGACGGAGTGACATTCTCAACAAATATTTCACTTTCTATAGGCATAATAGATCAATTGTAAAGGGATTTAGTTAAACGTCGAAGGCAATACCTGTAGTCCAGTAATATCCGCTGGCGGCAGCTGGAATACCACGGCAGCTGGTGTTGCAAGCTTTGCTGTTGCTCAAAGTTCAGGATGTCCGGAAATTAATGCCGATACGGTTTTAGTGGCGGTATATAGTATTATCCTGGACCATACCTCTGACATGCCGCCGCCCTATTCTGGTGTCATCAAGTACGCCCTGGATGCCCAGTGAGCATTGAATCGGGGGAAGTGGGCCAGGAGCTCGTCCGAGGGTGCACACGGCCGCCGCCTCCCCCGTCGGTTCAGAACCTATTCTCAGCCCATAGGCCATCCAGAGTACGGGCGGCGTGCTGAATTCATTTTCTATCTTCTGATATTGCTGCAAGGGTGAACTGGTAGCAGAAATACGTGTCAGTCTGCGGTTTCAAGCTCAGCTAGGATTCAGCCCTATGCGTCTCGGGGATACCCAGTGCTCGCTCGAACGAAGATTTCCCTGGTAAGACTAGCTGTTCTATCCTTGAACACACTGGTGTTATAGAAAACATGACGCTGCTATAGGAGACGCTATAAGCTCTGGATCGGCATGTCCGATGTTGTTGCAAGACAGCGCCGACAATGACTTCACCATGTGTGAGTTAAAGTTTTAAGGCGTGACATAGGATCAGAGGTATCACCCAATGAACAATGTCGTAGAGTAGGGCATATACCAAGCGACGCATATCTTAGTCCGATGTTGTGACAGATTCATCACGCATACAATCGGCAGTTGACATGGGACGAGAATACAACGTAGTACATGCGACCGCCTCTTTACTCCACGAGTGACTCGCTAGTAGAAGTATTGGCTGACCTCAAGGAATGCAACAGATTTTCCGAAAGCATTATCGCATTCGAATATACAAAACCCAGCACAGACCGGCCACAGTGGCTGGCGGGTATTCAAAATCCAACCACATGTCCTTCGCTTGCTCAACGTTTGTCAATCGCACCTAGCAAATATTTGATTTAATTCAAGTTATGGCCCTTCTTATTCTTTTCGCCATATTCACTTTCCCGCTCGCAGTCCGCGGTGGCCTCCAACTCGATTACGCCGACGTACCTGCCCCCTGCGTCGATACATGCCGACCGGTTGCAGAACTAAGCGGCATCTGCGACGTCGACGCCGATTTCGACGATAACAATGAGGAGGTAGAAGACCTCATGAAACTGCAGTGCTTGTGTACCAATAAGAGCTTTGACGTCGGGGGCTCCACGGCGCTTTGCGCAAGCTGCATCGATCAGAAGGGGCTGCCCAGTGATAGGGCTGATAACATGGACGACATCAACGAGATAATGGCCCGCTGTGGGTTCAAGAGCATGATGTGGACGCCAGAGGCAGCAGCGACGGCGCCTGCAGTCGCCAACGTCGGTGTCAGCGCCTCGAGGCTGACGGCTTCGTACCAGCTCACAACGACAATAGACTTTGCGCCCAGAGCGAGTTGCACGAATGGCAGCAGGAAAGTGGAATGAGATAAATAAGGATAATATCAACACGATCCCGAGCCATCTTTGTACTATCCCCGAACTTGAGGTTCTGGACCTATCTAAGGATAGGTACACGGCGGCTACTTCACAAGCGAAGGCCTGTCTGTCTCTATGATACCAATGACAGACTTTAGAACTCAAAAAGTGCCAGGTCTTGTCTTCGCGTTGTCCTAGGCTGAAAGCGCGAGCCACGATGGGCCCTTCCACAGCTTCCAGGGGACCAGGCGCCTCGGCACTTGGGCGAACATACACCCAGCTCCTAGACAACCTTTCGGAACGTATCATATTCAGGACCATTGCAGAAACACCTATTCTTATATCATTTTTGAAACTTGAAACTGTGATAGTCGTTGAAGACAATGCCAAAGAACACTTTCTTTTCGGTGCTGTCTTATTGCTAGGCGCAGCGACTACTTTTTGTTAGCGTTAGTAAGCAATTTATTCACGGTTGCTGATTTGTTGATGTCTACCCTCTAGGCTTAGCCACAAGCGAGAGAGCAGGATTGAGCTGAAAACCTATTCTTGGCGCTACTTGTGTGATCGATCGAACCTCGTCTTCAATCCCGTGCCTAGATAGACAAGACCCGAGAGCCAGTTCGTCAGCCTGTTTGTTCAGTTCAAGCGCAAGATGAGATCATGACAGGGGACAAAATCTACGAGCCTCTTTTAAAAGGGGAGTTTCGCCTCCTGGCCTTGGAGCCGGAGCCCGACAAGGATTCAAATATCTCCGCCCGCCTGGTCCAATGCCAGCCGCAAGTCACAACTACTTACGACGCCTTGTCCTACGTCTGGGGAGACCAGAGTAGAAAGATCGCAATATCATTGGATGGAAAGCCTTTCGAGATCACAGCCAACCTGCACTGGGCTCTGCAGAGGACGCGAGATGAACACGAGACGCGACTGGTCTGGGCCGACGCGATATGTATCAACCAGCCCGACCTTCGGGAGCGAAGCCAGCAAGTCGCTATGATGGGTTCAATATTCAGCAACGCACGCCGAGTCCTTGTCTGCATGGGCGAGCCGCCGGATAACGGCGGCGACGAAGATGTCATGTCGCTCGTAACTGGCTTCACGCTCTTGTGGGGTCGATATCCAAATATCCCATCCTTGAGACAGGATGATCCTCTGCGGAGTGATTCTCGTTGGCGCAGCGTGGCGACATTCATGCAACGTCCGTGGTTTCGCCGAGCTTGGGTGATTCAAGAAGTCGGTCTCGCTCGCGATCCGCGTGTTCTCTACGGCCGCTGCGAATTTGGCTACAGAGAAATGCTTCGTGTCATGAGATGGGCAGGCTGCCAGACATGGATCCTTCAATTTGCGATCCCTTCGCTGCTGATCCACAGTGAGTGGCACGACTGGACACAACCGAAGCATCCGCTCAGCTTTATTGATCTCCTGAACCACGGCGCCTTGTTGGACTGCAGTGACCCGAGAGATCATGTCTACGCATTCCTTGGCCATCATCTGGCAAGGAACGAGGATGGGAACCCCTTGGTCTTCCCTGATTATGTCAAATCAGTGGAAGAAGTCTACCTAGAAGTCTCTTGCCTTCTGCTGCGACGATTTGGACTGCGCCTACTGTCGTCAGTCGAGCATCGAGAGTCGACAATACAGGAGGAGCTTCCCTCATGGGTCGTACGTTGGAACGTTTCAGTTGTGATGAATGATATCGCCCGCTACCCACAGGTGCATCAAGCCACGCCTCCTCAGTGGGCACCCGATCTTTCGAAGGCGATCGTTGGAGAAAGGCTCAACCTTCCTGGGATAATACTGGACAGAGTCTCCAAAGCTTACTGCATCGACGTGAGATCAACCCCTGACGTCTCTCTGCGCTTCATAGATGTGTCCAACATCTCGCGAAATCTCAGCTGGTCCAATATCCTCGGGGAGTTCCCTCACAGCGCTGACGCGTCAAGTGCAATTCTGAAGACTCTATGTGCCCGGGACCACCTTGACCCGAACGAGCTGCGTATTCCAGAGAAAAAACAGAGGTTTGAGCACGGGGTGAAAGACGTCGGCATGAACCGGTGCCTATTTGCAACCGCTAAGGGAGGATTTGGACTCGGACCACTCATTACACGGCCGGGGGATGTTTGCTGCTTAATCCTTGGGGCTGACGTTGCTTTTGTGTTACGCCCGAGCTCAGATGCCCCTGGATACAGGCTATTGGGCGAAGCATTCGTTCACGGGGTCATGAACGGTGAGATTGAAGGGATGCTGCAACGTGGGCAGGTCTTCCCACAGACCCTCACTATTGTTTGAACTTGAATTCAGACGACGTTTTGAAGTGAGAAGAAAGTATCAACTTTTCCTCAAAGCTTGCTTTTAGGACTGAGGGCTCATATAGGCTACTGTAGCAGGCGCAGATAGTATCCTAGCATCATGTTAGATTTTACTGTTTTCAATAGTCTGTACACGCAAGGGCTTTTTAGTGTCAGATACGTCAGTTGACAAGATCGCAAGACCTCGGTCTTTAATATTGAACGGTATCGAAAATGTTGCATTTCTTTAGATCTTCCCCCACGTACCGTCATCTTCGATGGGTTCACCTTATTTCAAGCCCTTCATGACTTGTTGCGCTCTTGAGGGACGATTCTACGGCAGACCAGACACTTTGATATTTCAACACAGGCCTCGCAGCTTTGGCATTGTTGTTTTTGCCTGCCTAGCTGCCGAAGGGTCTGGTCTGCTTCGACTAAGAGACTCGCCAGGTACTAACCTGCTGCTTTGCTGCTGACTTTCCTTGGAGATAACTGCGATGGGTCAGATGGGAGAATCATGTCTTTTTGTTTAGGGGGACGGGCAGGCGAGTTTCGGCCTCGACACACACACATACGCTTGCATCATGCCTTCCAGCCAGTATATTACTCCTTAAACAGATGTTCGGAACAGAAGCTCGATACCTATATTTCGTATCCACGATTTTGAATCGTCCGAGTGTTTGATGTATGTACCATTCACAGCGCACTGCCAAAACCTGAGCGTTTCCAGTTCAATTAACCTCCTTCAGATCAGCTCTAGGATGAAACGCACACACCTCTGGCAATCATAGACGGGCTAGCGTCGACTTCGTTTCGAGAACTTGATATCATCGACTGTCTCCACAGGACCTCGTTTTCGGCGGGAATTTCTTTGTGTTAGAATTTCACCACCCACGGTTACATCATACGGGGGGCTTGATAGACGCAAGGAGTTGCCCCTCTCCCAGTTGTGCACGACCTTGGCTATATCCGCGTCATCTGCTCCGTGGATCTCTCGAAGGTGCGTCATGCATTCCTCGATGGATGTCAGGGGGTACCCGGGATCATTGAATGAATGACCACAATCATCTATTCCGCAAGACCGAAAGTAGGCAAACTCTTTGGTTGCGACTCCTCGAAATTTGGTCCACGCCTCCATTAGGTGGCACACCGCTCTTTCCCGGAACTTGAGACGAGCATCGTCCGTGACGTGCTTAATCCATTCAGGTAACACCATGCATGGAGTGGGCATCCCAAATCTTTGCTCCCCATCCACGACCATTTTGCCGGTCTGCGGTAAGTGCTCCATGAAATTGACATCGTTGATGTAGCATTTCTTGACGAAATCATGCCACGGCCTGATATGTCGCATTACGAAATCTCTGTGATCGGTCACTCCCCAAAGATGTATCTGGTCGACTAACGAGAGAAGTTCCCAGGCTCTTCGTTCCGTCGTTACTCGGCTGCTCCAGATTCTTTGGAATACCTATACCGCAACTAGTCAGTCCATGGTGACAGTAGGGATACGAGACAGGAAGTCCTGTCATAGCTTACATAAACAGACTCGCTCATTCCTTGACATCCTGCAAACTCTCTCTCGAGCCTTGGTCTTTTGTATCCTACTAAGATATGCCATTGAGCACCAAAAGATGTATAAACAAAAACTTGGTTGTTGCGACTCTGATCTGTCTGGTACTGGCCCATTTTCTCTCCGGCTTTCCCTGGTTGTCGTGACAGATCATCTAGCAAATCGAGATAAACTTTGGCGGCCAAACAAGCTTGTCGGCGTGCCTCACGAGCGTCGCCGCTCCACCCCTTAGCTTCGTAGACTGCAAAGGGGAAAACGAGGCTTGTTTCACCCCAACGTGGGTCAGAAATGAGACCGGTTTGGCGGTGCAGAAGAAGCGCTTCCAAACGGTCGCGGTCAAGATCCCATTCAGCCACTGCATTCTGGTAATCCCTTGGTTGAAATGTTGCAAGGCCAAAAGTTGCGTCGGGGATTCTTTTTATAAACTTGGACTCGCCCGTCAGGAGACACGAGGCGGGATGTGTTTTCTGCCCGATAGTGTTGTATTCATGTTTGTCCCTTGTTTTGTTAGCGCTATACGACAACAGGATGATTACGTGGAAGCAAGCTCACACCGACAGTGCTGGATCATTTCTCATAAGACTGAAAACATCTGTCCATGCATCCGCCTCCCAAGCGTATTCGCTCTTGCTCCACTTCTCGTTATCCAGAGCGTGATTCAAGAATGATCGAGCTCTGATTCGACGAGATTCCTCGATGTCATCGTTCCAGTCTATACCGTTCAAAGACGGTACCCACAAGCTATGATCCGCTGTGACCCATCCAGGAGAGTAGTGATGGCGATAATAAATACCTCGAGCATTCATTCTCCAATCATCGCCAAAGCGATCGATGAGAGCAGGAGGCAAGTAGTTTCCAGGTCTCAGATAGCTATGGTATAGGCAATGAAAGTCAGATCACAGTTAGACTTATACCAAGCGTGGAACGGGACCCCATACTGATGAGCACCGACGTAATGCCTCTCGATGGCTGAAGCGACCTCATGATCCGTCTTCCCCTGGATTCTTTGCATTTTGATTGATGGCCAGAGATCGAGGACCGACACGATTTTAAAGTCTTCCTTAGTATCGCTGCTCTTCAATCGCTCGATCTCCGCCGCTTCATCTGCTTTCCAGAGATTTCGGTATTCTTCCATGCTGATATCTGGCGCGAAAATCCTGGACCCGTGGAGCCTATCTCTGATCGACTCGTCGATTAATTCTGGATGAGCTATCCATGGCCCATCTGGCTGTTTGATCCGTTGGCGGGGACGGATGAGTTCAGTTGGCACCGTTGGTCTCAAGCGAAGAATCGCTGTCTTTCCTTCGCCGCTTGCTTGGTCATGAGACATTGTTTTTTGAACTGATTGATCTGATGACAAGCATAGAGACCTCGGAACGGCAGTGTGATTGGAGACTTGTTGCTATTCCAAAGTTTTTCTGTAGGCGAAATATTCCATAAGCGCCGAGGTGTGAAACACTTCAGCCAGGCAGCAACCCCTCCTTTCCTATGGACATGGACTGGCTTCGCCAGCCAACACCTTGCGATCAGCCACATGTGGCTAACGCGCGATGTAACCACAAAAAGGCCTTGTAGAATTCACAAAACAGCTCGGCCAGTACTGTACATGCTCCTGGTAACTTAGGCCTCTACTGGCAAGGCACCGGGAACGCATGATCAGGAAGTGAGACCCAGAATTGACGCACTGATGATGCTAGAAATGAAAGAAGTTGAATAGGTAAGACAACTACTGGGTAAGATCCGGACAGCGGACCGGGTCCAAGCGCACTTCAAAATTATCAACTTGAATTAGGAAAATATTTTAAGACTTTGAAACTCTTATAACTGTGGTCATTCTAAGAACAAGAATTTGTGGAGGTGAATATTTAAAACTATTTCAATACAATTGATCACTTTTCTTTCCACACTAAGGGTATCTTTTCGGGGTGTAACATCTGTAGCAGCAGAACAGGCGCCGAGTCCTTCTCAATCTGATCCAGCACCTTCTTCCTTCTGCCCTCCGCCGTTTCACGCTTACCAGGAATTCCCCGCACAATCGGGTGTACGCGGTGCTTTCGAAAGAGAGTTGCCATGACTGCCACGAACTCCACCTGCGAGAACTTCCTGCCCACGCAGTCACGTGCTCCCCAGGACCAGGCTAGGAATGTCCCTCGGGCCGGTGTGATGAATTCTTCGTCGTCCAGGGATCCAGAAGCAGAGGTTTTGATGAACCTAGCTGGGCGCCACTCTAAAGAGTCCTCGCCCCAATACTTGGGGTCTGTCTGTAATGACGCATAGCTTGGAACAATCATCGTGCCCGGTGAGAGCATTAACGTCTTTCCAGCTACAGTGAGTGGCTGTGGCTCGTGGCCGCCCACGATCTTGGACGTGGGCACTGGTGTGTAGAGTCTCAGAGTCTCGTACATCACGGCCAAGCAACGCTTGAGGGAGGTGAAGTCAGAGTACACCCAGTCCTCTGGTCGGCGATCACCCATCACGTGGTTGATTTCTTCCGAAAGCCAGTCTTGAACGTCAGGGTTCGCTGCCAAGAAGTAAGTAGCGAATGTGAAAGTGTGGGCTGTGGTGTCGTGACCAGCGAAGTTGAAGATGAACACTGCATAGCCATTCATTAGCATTTGATTAGAACTGAATAGAAATATTGGTATTTTCGCGGCAGGTGAGAGGAGTGTTCGCTTACTGTTGCCGTAGATCTCGCTCTCTGTCAGGCCGCCACCAAGTGACTTTTCATCTTGCGAGGCGCGTACTAGGGAAGCCATGAAATTTCGATCTCCGGTCCGTCCTTGTGCTAAATAAAGCTTTTCCTCTTCGTAAACCTCGGTCATATACTTCTGAAATGTAACGCATGCCTCGTGAATCGTCCCGAGCTTCTGAGGCAGCCATGACTTCCCAAGATTCTTGGGACCCAGGGCGAAAATGAGAACACAATTCTCGAGTATCATCTTGAGAGATTCTTTGTAGTCCATTGTGGTATCGGTCGAGGCGGTCTTGGCCCCGTCAGTGACCGCTTTTTGGTGGCGGCCCTGAAATTTGAATGACTTGCCAAACCCAGCCCTAGACATGACATGGAGAGAAAGCGTACGAAGGTCATCAGCAGCTGTGTTTACGGTCTTTCTTGAAGTCCAGTAGCGTAGCATGTCCTGTGCGACTGTTATGCTCTCGGACCAAACAACCAGGTTGTTCTGGTCGTTGAAAGAAGAGGCCGTCACCCTGCGGTGCTTCTGCCACTGGGCACCATGGCTAGTGGATATGTTCGGACCGAAAACGTCAAGTATTGCTGTCGAACTCTTAGCATTGCTGATTCCCTGATCATTCGGAAGGAGTGTCAATCCAAACCTGTGACAGAAGTTTCGCGGTCAAATTCCTTTGATCTCCGAGCAATGTCGATCACGGCATCCGGGTCGGAGAGGTACAGCCATACGTTCCGTGAAGAAACCAGGACGTAGGCATCACCCAGCTCGTGGTGAGAGAAGTATCGGTCTGGCACCTCCCACCCGCGGTAGTTGTATCTGGTGAAGCTGTTGTTGCCAAGCCATCCTGGTAGTTGCTTCAAGGCGGACAGCACGCGACGATCGACAACCAGCCACAACGGGTTCACATGATCGATAAGGATGATGCGGATTGGCACACCGATCTTCCGCGCTGCCAAATAGTTGCGGTACAAACAGAACGCATAATGTAGAGTTGAGGTGAGAGACAGCAGCAGGAAGGCTCCTAGGATCCCCGATGAAATGGACATATTCGCAGCTTGAAGCCTTTCGGGCTACCTCGCCTCCCAAGGTGGCACGCGAGAAACAGTTTCAATATTGTTCACTCGAAGAAGAGAAAAGGACCTGCAAGAGCTCAGTTCAAGCATTCAAAATGATCGAGGCTCCCCAGCTCGATGAATTGCGTTCAGATATATCATAAATGGTTGGGTGAAAGAGGGAGATTGTGTTTTGGTTCAGAGCTTGTTGGTTGTCGAGACCGCAAGGTAGTAGACTAATTGTCAGCCTGTGCCGCTTCATGAGGTGCGCAGAGACAAATCTCCGCACTGTACTACAAGGGTCCCTCAGAGTCGCGCAATACGCTGTCCTAGCTGAGATGAGCCACGACAGCGCAAGGGGAAAAGCAGTAAACGAGGCGCTGCCAGTAATATACGCACTGTACAATCCACCAGGCAGGCTATCCGCGGAGCTACGCCTCAAATAGCCCAAACGTCGTTTCGATCCTCCTCCAAAACCACCAACGGTTGCAGTCTACCGCTAGATTGCGCGCTAACGAATGCAATCTGCCACCAACGGTTGCATTTCTACGATAAGGTTGTACTTGAAGTGGGGTGAAATATCAAAGGTAGCTGTGCCTTGAATCAGTGTCTGCCGACCGAACGCAATCCATTCGAGCTCCACGCCCGTGGAACAACTGAGGGAAACATGCGATCCATTTCGGTTGAATGATCTGGTGGCGCTCTTTGTGGTGATGGCTTGAAATACCTACTTAGTAAACATAGATGTAAGGCTTGTGATAGGCTCGCATTTGGGAACTACAGACCCCAGACTAACATTTTATTCGACAAATGACATGACCATTTCGCAGCAATCCACATTCCATTGGGACTCGACAGAATTCGTCAAAATATTAGCCAGCCACCCGTATCTCTCTTGCCAGCGATGATTTTGTATGAACTGTTCCGCCGCTTACACACCTTCCCCCGTTGTCCTGCTACGGACGGTGTCGTCTCCCTGTCGGAGTGGCCCAGTCTGTCTAGACATTGAGCATCATGGGAGGGTTCTTGTGGTCGAAGCAGGAAGGCTTGTGGGCCTTCCAATGAGCTTTCTGGCAGTCCTATGCGTCTTGCATTAGTTTCTGATCTCATCCAGTCGAGTATGGAATTCTCACCCGGCCACAGTACGAAGCGACTCTGCATCTCGCGCAGCGAGAGAGAGCTTGGCCCAGGTCGGCCTCGATCTTGCCACAGTGGTAGCAGCTGCTCGTCGGCGATTAGTATGCCATGAGTTTGACGTGTCTTTGTCGACATGTAATCAAGACTGCTAAGTACTAACCTCAGTTCACAAAAGGTGCGTGGCGTGCCTGGCTTGTAGTACTCCAGCGCCGCGAGGAACTGCGCTCTTCCAGGATCGCGGAAGCCCTCGTCGCCGAATGGCAGGGCGTAGCCTGGGCTGGAGTGGATCTGCGGGACGATCTCGCGCAGGTGCTGCATGTTGTCGTCGCTGATCTTGGCGCCGCTCTGCATGACCATGGCGGCGAGAATGACGGTGTACATCTTGCGAGGTGGGATCCAGAAAGTGTCCTCCTTGCTGCGGAACTCCTTGAAGAGCTTGTCACAGAGTCCACCGTTCAGCTTGTCGCGGAAGGCTGGGGATTGAAGCTCCTCGTCGGGGTCGTAATCGTCGTCACCATTTCCGGTGAGGCCCATGGCTGATTCGGTTTCGCCGCGGATATCGAGGTCCTGATCGCCTTGGAAAAGGCCTGTGATGGAATGATCAGCTTAAGTCTGTTGTACACGCCCGACCTGGGAAATGTTGAATTGAGGATGGGTCAATCGGAAAGGATTCGTTAGTCGGGGACAGGACTCACACATTCCCCAGCGGCCCATGGTGCGATGATTGATTGATCGAAGTATGGGATGAGAAGTGTTGTTTTCAAAGAGAAGAACTCAATCGTGGTGTCAATGTGGTTCTTTTGTGCTTTCGTTGTTCCCGTGGTGAAATGTCGTAGGTTAAGAGGTCAGTCAAAAGGCACTTGTCGAAGGCAAGGCAAGGCAGGCATTTGCGTCGATGGTGGGAAAGGAAGGAGCTACCAAAAAAAGGTCAACGCTCCTGCCTCTGTGCCAAACTCTCTGCAATTAACCCCGTCAGCATTCCGCCATACTTAACAGTGCTGGAGCCCCGTTTGCCAATCTGGATGACGTGTGAAGCAGCTGCAGGGACCCGAAACAATTCAAGCTACTTCCTCAGTCTTCATCTAGGCAGCATCGGGTATTTTCATTGACAAACGACAGAGCTTGACCCGTCTCTGAAGCCATAGGCCCAAATTTTGAAACTCGGTCGGAACTTGAAGACGGTTATAGTGGTCAACTCGTTTCCCCAATATTTTCGGACATATCTCGGGGCTGTCTTGATGAGCTACGTTAAGATTCTGGTCTGGAACAAATATCGCCCTCTTGCTCGACACCATTATTTTCAAATCTATTTGATGACCTCGCACCACCAATTTAGCAAGAATTATCAAGGCACAACATCTAGGTACTTGAAATAGGGACAGTCCTTTGTTATGACTTCAGCATTTGTGAAAGTTCTTCTGCCGCAGGCCGTCTTAACATTGCGACTGGATGTATCTATATTCATCGGCCATCTATTCGTATAATTGGCCAAGTCTAGAATAACTCCGATTTCTTCAGTCTATACAAACTTCTTTAAACCCTTCTCTTCATTCTCCAGCTCTGTCTTCAGAGACGGCCGAGGGAGCTCAAATGTGTCTCGTACCCGGCCATAAGAAATACCACCAAGCTGCACCACAGGACGCAAAGCCTCGAGATTCACATTATCACGAGTCTCGTTCAATGCATCCTCTTGTATCCAGAATCTCTTGGCCTCAATGATAGCCAGAGCTCCGGCGGGGTTTCCCTGCGCCGCATGGCCGTGATAATCAAGGCTCTTCATCTCCAGAAGCTTTCCCTCGATAGAGAATACAGCCTCCTGTACCCGCTTAGGCCGGACAGTCGCCGAGTCCTTGGGCGTCAGCCCCGACAGGCCCCATTCCGACGTTTCGTACGGGACGTCGAGGGAGGTGGCGTTGGCGGCCTCGACGAAATGTTCGGACAGAATGTTTATAACGCAGTCGCCGGTCTCTTCCAGGTTTCTCTGCGTGTCCTTTGGCCTGCCGGGACGTGCTGAGAAGCCAATCACAAGGATGACTGGGTCGTGATCGACGACTTGGAAGTAGCTGAACGGCGCAAGGTTTGGCGTGCCGTCTTTTGCGACCGTGCTGACGAAGCTCACCGGCCGTGGGATTGCGGAAATGAGAAGCTTGTAATTTGAGATCATGGGCCGGCCGTCCTCATTTGGATCAACCTCAACATGTGATTTCTCCAGAGACGATATGTCGCTGGCGCCATCACCGTACTTCCAGTCCGGCGCTGGGGTCTGAGAGACGGAGACGCCTCGGGACGGGTCGAATGGTTTGCGGGACGCCTCGTCCTCCTTGAATTGCTCGAGAGAAGGTGTGAGAACAAAGGGATTTTTGGCTGGTGCTGCTGTGCTCTCGGCGCGCATGGTCATGACAGGCCGATAAGCTTTTGAAGCTTTACTTGTGAGGACGTGTGTGGCCAGGCCGCTTGCTCTAGATCGTAGGAAACTCATTTTGAGTCTATTCTAACGTGCATCGGCCTCAATCTACTGTCCCGTCTGATGAGATGCCTAGGAGGAGATACAGACTTCCAAGGATCACATAGTGACAATCCACGTCCATTTTACGGCCGTGTAGTCTGATCACAGTGTCTTATTATTAAGCTCATGGGACGAAGTCAAGGCGTGAAGTCGCGCAAGTGGGTCTCGGGATCACAATTCCCCCAAACAGAGTCAGTTACCTCTAACCAAGTTTGGAACCTCCGAGTCCCATCCATTCCTTGTTGGGAGATTACTAACATACAGGCGTTTGGTTTGAGTGCCCAATTGCACTTACACGCAATCGTTTCTTAAGTGAATACATATGTACGAAGCAATTTCAGGTAAGATTCAAACAAATCACCCTGCAAGTCTACTCAATTCCAATATCTGCCAGATGAGACGGCGCCCCACGCCGATGCAACATAA
>JACBFG010000025.1:167383-228017 GCA_013435955.1 Diaporthe sp. HANT25 | reverse complement strand
TAGAATAGCGATAGAATAGCGATAGAATAGCGATAGAATAGCGATAGAATAGCGATAGAATAGCGATAGAAAAATGAGATATCAGAATGACCCGACTCATTTTAGGTAACTAGTAAACACAGTCTTAGAAAGCCCTGCCATCACATTTTCCCCTCCTTCTGCCAGAGGTTTCCCTTACTGAAATACACTGGCTGAGACATCGTTGCATTGTCTATCCGATGAACAGCATCCGCTTCTGGAGGTCTCTCTCCTGAATCTTCGCGTTATCTTGTATGCATTCCCAGCAGACCTTCTTCCCGTCTTCCAAGACGATGGTTTCCAGATTTTGTTGTGCGTTGACGGCAACAGCCGACAGCCGGGCAAGCCAATTGCCAGAAGCTCGAAAGATGCAGGCGTTCGAGGGCCGATCGATGAATTCACTCCAGGAATCAATCGACGTGAGGTGGAAATCAGGCTTTCTGGATGCCTTCTTGTGACAACAGCCCTCAGCATGCCGGCCAATGCGTGAAACCGATGGCATCGCTAGAGCTTTCAAGATGTCAAGGTCAGCCACCCATTCATGCGCATCAAACACTGATACAAGAGTCTCAACGAAATTGGCTTCAACCCCCTGGTATCCGTGCTCATCGGCCATTAATGGTAGCTGATACCCTGTGAAAGATAAGTGTAACGAGGTGCGCTGGAAGCAGTCGTCTAGCTGGCCGTCAAATGGCGCATGGTTGATGAGCGTCCATTTGTCCTCATCAACCTTTCGCACATTTGGTGCCATAGGCGGTATCATCAAGCTCAACCCAGGTTTGCTAATGTTCCCAGTGATGTGCTTGATCTCGCTGGGTTGAACCTGGTCGAATGGATCGAAGATCAAGGGCACGGCGACGTATATCGAACCGCCCGCAGAAATAGCCATCACCTGGTCCAGGAGGTCAGGGTCCACATTCACTTTCCGGTTCTCAAACATAGCGATACATGAGAAAACCTGGTTTCTGGATAGCGTGTATGACATCAAGTAACGCTCATCGTCCAAAACCGGGCTCCCACTCTTTTCTTGTCTGCTTCTCTTTGATAATAGCCTTGGATCCACGGTAGATCCATACATCAACGGGTTTAACCCTGTTTCAGTCGATCGGGGGATCTGGCCATTGACCGTTGTTGATTGCGCGGAATCCACAGAACATCGTTGAATGGTACGGAGAAGAATTCTGTTGAGATCGTAGCTCCTGGCATGAGTTTGTATGCTTCTGCGGCGGCGGCGAAGGCTCTCAGACAATGCAGGTGTTTGGGCGGCTTCAAGCTAGTGAATTCTCCCCGGAGGTCCATTAGCTCGACGAGCCGATCTCGGTTTATCCAACCACAGCGCAAGGCCTCGTCGATGTCTTCATGCCGAAGCACTTCAAAACCACTAGAGCGCTCGAGGTGCCCTCTCCGGGAAGCGACATAGACACACTTTGACCGCGAGGCCACACAGCAGTTACAGGGACTATGGCCATCGCACTTGAGCTTTTTGCTACTCTGTAATAGCAATTATCGCGTATTTAAATGTCAGCGCTATTGAAATTTCACTCCAGAAGAGTGAGCAGCTCCGCCTACTTGGAGCTGCGTGTAGACCGGATGAGGAGATGGAGTTGCTTTAGATTATAGACAAAGCAAATAAAAGTGCTCAGGAGAGGGCAGGGCTGCTCACACAATTGAGACAGGCAGCAGGCACAGAAGGACCCACGGCGGCAGGCCGGGAGCCCCGAAAGTGGGCCGAGGAAGTTGCAGTGCCAACACTACTTCTGTGCGATCTCGTGAAGATGGCGGCGACATCAGGGTTTCCAACCACACAAACCCATTCCGTACCAGGCAGGAATTTTGGGCTCGTGGTGCCTGAGTCGTCCCAATAGAAAGACTGAGATCGAGAGTCGATTTGTGTGGCTGGGGTCATAGCTTGGATGTATGCCTCGCCGCTATCAGCAGTAAAAGCTTCTCGGTCAGTCCATCGCATATGACCACTCAGGTCGGTGTATTTTCTTTTTCTCGCCTTTTCATTTTGTACCTCTTCGATCGCAGTAGCGTATTCCCAAGACCACTCTGATGGCCAAACAAAGTCAGCATCTTCATCGTCTTCGGGATTCCGGTGAGGTCGTGATAGTCCAAAAATGGACTGCTGGGAAGGCTTAGAGGAGTCTTGCTTTCGAACACGGTATCTTATGATCGTGTTGCAGTGATTGGCGTTCTTCAGCTGTCGCGCCACTAGTCGCAGGAAGGAGATTTTGTCTTCCATGTCTTCGATAAGTTGTATCGCTGTGCTTGAACTTGCCAGACCGAATAGAGGGGGATGCTCTTCGTCGGCTTCCGAAAGAAGGTGCTTGTAGCGTCGTAGGCCTCTCATAGTGAGGCCTCGCAAGAGTGGCTGTGCGGAGCCTGCTTCTGCTAAGAAAGACTCTGCCGATTCGCCGAGAAGGTGAATCCACGCTCGTGGGTGACTAGGCTCCCGGTGCTGAGTTCTAGACAAGAAATCTGCTATGGAGACAATGTTGACGCAAGCCTTTCCGACATCGAGGGCGTAATCACCCCACCCGGCCAGCACGGATCCAAGTACCACCTGCATGACTTCTGAGAACGTAAGACGAGAGGTGCTTTCTCCAAGAGTTCGGGTCCGCACCACTGGGTCTCCGTAGTACTTCAAGAAGGCCAGTGGCAAGGACCAGAAGACGCCGTCGGAGGATGCACTAGGGGTTCTGGAAGATTGACCAAGAGTAATGACTGTTCCTGTCGGGTATAAGGAATCATTCTGGTGGATGATGTTCGGACCAGCACCGACAACGAACATGTCGGGGAATATATGCCAAGACGTCAGAGCAAGAATCACCGCACCATTATTGATGCTTTGAGAAACACCTTCCAGCAACCTTTCGACGGTGGATAGGGCTGTGGTCCAGGCATCCATCACGCTCCGATAGGTGGTGGATGCCTGGTTGACCGGAATACCGGCGTCGTCGACGAGAAGCTTGAGCTGTTTTTGCTGCCTCATTCTCGACTTGTCCGCGATCTCCAACCATGATCTTGCACTGGAATCCCACATGGAGATCTGCTCTCTCGTTGTCTCCACCTTGGCGGCGAGCTCTTGAGATTGCCAAAGCGGCGTTCCCGGATCGGAATTCGCAATCTCAAGCTTCCTCGACTCTATGATCTCCTCCCAGACAGCCGCAGCCTCTGATGCAGTCCACATCCTCGCCAGCATACAGGCGAGGAGGTGAGCTGCGATTGCGCCTGCCCCAGATGTAGCGGCCGCCCAGATGCTCGTAGCATCAGGCCCAGTCCATTCTCCAAATACTCCGTCGTTCCTCTTTGATGATGATTCTCGCTTCGATGACTCGCGGATGATCTCGGTAGCGCGCTTCCCGTAGGCACGAACGAGGTTGGGTGTTGCTGGCAACGTGTGCGAGAACAGGGCACCGAGCTTTCTCGCCATCCTGTGCTCGTTGCCACTTTCAGCGGCTGCTCGTCGCCGCTTTGAAAGGCATTCTCCGAGTCCTTGATATTCCATGGGCGCGTCAACTTTGCACAATGAAAAGTCAAAGTTCAAGTTTGCCAACGCAAGCGTCGTCTCCTGCGTGAGACCACCGGCGAGTGAGGCGTTGATCTTGCCTATCGACATTGTGCAAGAGCTCTGGGGACTCTGATGCCCCGGGAGTTACTGGTCTTGTCCGATGAACAAAGAGTCTGATGCTCCACACAGGCTTGTATGCAGAGGGTCAAGAAGATGTTCTCGCGACCCAGATTGTAGGAGGCGCCTGCTGCCTTGTTACTTGGCGGAAAACAGAGAGGGGTACGGCCAATCATGGCTGCATATAGGCCACCCGACTTTTCTGCATTTTAACGTCCACAATATCAACGAAAATGCTCCAAACGGGTTTGGCGCTAACTTGTCTGCTCACGTTACACAGCAGTTAACCGGAGTGTAACTATGTGACCTGCGCAGTTGTGATGGAATCTATGTAGCTGGGGAGGGGGGTGCCTCCAACTTCTCTTCGTTCAAGTACTGGTAGATACAACAAGGCTTGTCTCAAGAATCTAGCCTTATATATTCATCCGGAGTCGATTCTGAAACAACTCTATGCATCTTTCCTACGCTGAACTACAATTTCGCCCATGAAGCAATTGAAGACCGAGTAGCAATGAGAAAAGCGCTGTGTTCTATATGGGTGGTTTCGTTCTTAATCCGTATACACACGAGGTTATATACGGTCCCTTTATACAGTAACAAATACTCAAAGACCTAACATTTTAAAAAAAGAAACAATATTAATAATAGTAGCTTTAAAAAATAACTTTAGCCTATAACTAAAAAAACATAGTTAGCCTTATAATAATTATATAAATAAGACTAATAAGAACTACTTCTAGTACTACTATAAACTAAAAAGTCAGTAATTTAGTTATATAATAAAGACTAAATTAGTCTTAATAAGATCCCTCTATAAAATAAATCTTATAAATATAATCCTAAATAAAATCTTTTATTCTTTATATTAATATAGATCTTCCTAAATAATCTTAAAAGAAACTATAAAAATAAGCTCTTAAGAAACCTTTACTAAGTAAGCTAGTATAATAATTAATAACTATATTTAATACTAATTTTAATAAAAGTTAAAATAGTAAATATAAAATAATTTACTACCTTATACCTATTAGTCTTTTATAAGAATATTTAAAATCTCTTTAAGGACTAAAAAGCTATAATTTATTTAAGAATAAATAAGAATAATATAAAAGAGTATAGTCCTATTATACTATATTAGATTTAAGTAACTATTTCTTAAAATAATATTCTTGCTAGTAAAATTAATTACTAAATAGTAAGCAAGGGTAAAGAGAGGTTAAAGATTTCTAATAACAAGGATTATCTATAGATATACAAAGCTATCAGTAACTTTATATACAAGCTTATAGAGAAAGAGTTACCAAGCTAAGCAGATAGTAAACAGACCAAAAAAAAAAAAAAACAGTTAATTCAAAAAAACATTATGGCCAAGGCCTGTGTTCTATATATAGCTAAGGGGATATAAAAGAATGAAAAGCCAATTGGATGCAAACAGAAAACAGGTTCAATTCCAGGAAAGACGCTCCCGATACTCAGCAATGCCCAAGTTCCGAGAGCACATCCGTCAAAACAGACTGGACGTCACTGATCTATACAAAATCTGTCAGCCGCGGTCCTTCTATAATTGAGTGGGTTTCGAGGGTGGGTGTACTTACCAATGGCGGCGACATGATCGAGAAGTGATTGCCAGGAATGCATTTGGACATGACTCCCCTCCGAGTCAGCTTATCCCAACCCGCGGCGCCGAAGTCCTTCCTCTTCCCAAGGAGCCAATCTCTGGCTTCCCCGGCAATCTCATCACCACTCATCACGACATCTCGCTTGGTCTGGTCAACAACGCCCTCAAGCACGCTGTCCTTGGCCCAGACGGCAATCACCTTGCCCAGTGCGGCAGAGGCCGGTACCTCCTGCGGGCTGTAATGCTCGAGGGCGCGGACGCTGGCCAGGAAGTGCCGTCTGGTTGAGGCCGAGACGTTGCTCTTCCCGTCAATACCGCAAAACAGGCCAGCCTTGTCGAGGACGTCAAGCGTCGGCGCCGGTAGTGGTGGCAGCGTCCGGGGACAGGGGCTGTCGATCAGCCCCAGCATGTCCACCGCCTCCCCTTCGGCCAGGAGCTGCCGCGCAGCCTCGTAAGCGAGTATGCCGCCCATCGACCAACCGGCGATCATGTACGGCCCGCAGGGCTGCAGGCTGCGAACGGTGCGGACCATGATGGCGGCGACCTCTTGCAGACTCAGGTCGTAGGCGTCCGGGTCTGAGATGAATGGCGAGAACAGCGCGTACACTGGGAGGGATGATGTAGTCGTCACGGGAGGAAGGTTAATGTAGGACAGGGCGGAACCGGAGCCGTCTGGTAGGAGGAACAGAGCTTGGCCGTCAGGACGGGGTGTACCTTGGATCAGGATTGGCTTGCTTTCATACCGTAACTCTCCCATCTGCGTTCCTTGCTCCTTTTGGGGTTCAGCGCTGTGCTCGAACTCTTCCGACGCAACCGATGTCAGAGGAGATTGCTTAGCAGAGTTTAGCGTCGCGTCAACGTCGTTTGGAGTTGGATGATCGTTGAAGAACGACGACGGAAGGTTGATACCACCCTCTTGCCTGAACATTGCCAAGACCGTGATGGTTAGCAAGGAGTCCAGCCCCAACTCGGAGAACTTTGTCCATGGGGAGATCTCTGCACGGCTGACGCCGACCTCTCTTGCTATGATCGAGATAAGGAGCTCAGCAGAGTCTGAGGATCCACTGCTCCTGCTACCCACGTCAATCGCGCTGTCGGCTTCAGATAGCCTGGAGCTTGATGAGACAGAGGTAGATGTCCTTAGTCTACTGACAGCTGCAGGAAGGAATGACCTTGACCGCGTTCTACTCGAGCACGACGTGTTCCTTGGTCTGCAAGGACGCACTTCGGGCTCGACGGGACTCTTGGCCTCGACTTGGCTCTGGAAGTACGACTTCAAATCCCCGACAGTTGGGAATTGAGTGAACAAGGAGCTGGCGAAGTCCATACCAGTGAGCCTCCTGAGTTCTTCGAGGATCGTGATAGTGAGAAGCGAGTCAATTCCGAGATTCGACCACTCTGTCGATGCATCAGCAACATCACTCGCCTCCAACCCTGCCGCCTCTGTGATCACTCCCAGGACATCCACGAAGCTAACATGAGGTTTGTGAGTCTCGAGGGCGGGAAATGGAGTTGTGCCTTGGGACCGAGCAGTGTTGACACGACTCAACGGTGCGGCTGATGGCGGCCTAGACAATGTTGGCGGAGTTGGTGGCGCCGAGGGCGACAGCTTGCTGGGCAAAGCGTGGCCAAGCAAGTTGTAAAGTAGCGGCCTTCTCATTTGCTTGAACTTCAGGCCCATGCATAACGCAACCACGGCGTTGCCACTGTAGACATACACATCGCCGGACCACACCCCTGGCTGTGCCTCCGAGGGTTGCATGCAGACGTAGCAGGAGTAATGCTCCTGATCCGATAGGCGGCGCAGGATGCGCATGCTCTGCCAACCATGTGAGATGTATACATCGTCTTGCCCAGACGGCGGATTCACGTTGAGTGAGAAGCCACCGAGCTGCGCTAGTGAGTCAATCCAAAATGGGTTGTGAACAAAGTTCTCTGGCTCAGCCGGCGTGTCGAAGCACAGCCGCGCGCACGACTCCGGGCGGTCGGAGCTCAGCAAAAGATCTTCCATCCCAAAATAACGGGGCGAATAGTCAACGACTGTCTTGAATAGCTTGTATACCATTTTCTTCTTTAGCTTGTGCACATCGCCTTCCGGTTCTTTGCGGTGCAGCATCTCGGCTCGGTCCTGAATCAGGTAAAGGTTCTTGTTGGCCTCGGAGAAAGCGGCAGCTTTAGATGTAAGGTGAACAACGCAGCGCGCGTTCTGTCGATATGTCTCCTCATCATCATAAGAGGTGCTGAAAACAAGCTCGACGGGACTGGACGGAGAGTGCTGCGTGGCTGTGACCATCAGGACCTGTGGCTGGTCGGTGTCGGTCGAGACAACGCAAGGGCTAAAGATCTCCATATCTGAGAGGTCCATGGGAGGGACCTCGCCATCAAAGAGAGTAGAATCCCGCCTCTGGAAGATATACAGAGCACACGAAAATGCCATGGAGGCATATACTGAACTCGGGCACAAGCTTATGCCACCCACCGCGTGGCCGTGGACCATGGCAGCAAGCTCAGGCCGGTTCAGGTCGCTGACGAATTTGACTGATGCTTCTGATGCACTGAAGTTCTCTTCTTCAATTTCTTGCCAGCATGGTGACGAGAAATGGTTCACTGGCTTTGACGCAGCAGTCTCGATCTGGGCAGCGACGCGGTCTTTGCGGCTGGTGTATTCGAGCCAGTAATTCTTCAGGTCGAAAGCGTAATGTGGAAGTGCAACGACAGACAAGCTGTGCTTGTAGTCTCGGTGGAAATCGGCCCAGTTGATGTCGATACCTCGGGAGTAAAGCGTAGCCAACGTCGACGAAATGCCCTCCCAGATTCCTCTCTTACTGTCCAACGTCGGCAGTGAATTGGCTGCAGCGGTACCAAGAGACTGTCTCACTAGAGACACGCATGTGGACCCCGGACCCATCTCCAACCATATTGTATCTTGGCCCACTCTTTGTGCCGTCTGGCATGCAGTCACTGCTTGGGAGAACAGTACCGGCTCTCTAGCTTGGCGTGCAAGGTAAGACGAGCTAAAAGTGCCGTCTTCTTCGACAATTGACCCCAGGCGACTCGATGCAACA
Source organism: Diaporthe sp. HANT25 (assembly GCA_013435955.1). NCBI lineage: Eukaryota > Fungi > Ascomycota > Sordariomycetes > Diaporthales > Diaporthaceae > Diaporthe > Diaporthe sp. HANT25. The sequence continues at coordinate 219,685 of JACBFG010000025.1, read as the reverse complement.
GGTATCTTTGGTTTCACAAAGTTGACCCCAGCCGTGCTGCTCTCGTACGCGTCGAGAATAGGGTCGAGCTGGGCGGAGTGGAAGGCATAGGGGACATCCAAAAAAACCGCCGTGACACCTGCAGCCTGTTGCTGTTTCATGAACACCTTGAGCTCCTCTTCCTGTCCAGCAATAACAGTGGCGGTCGGCCCATTAATGCACGTGATCTCGAGTGATGGCAATGCAGCTGTCTCCAGGGCAATCTTGACATCCTCTGCCGACATCCGCAAGGAAATCATCTTGTGTGTGCCGCGAGAGCACATCTCCTGCATGAGCGACGCCCTCTTGGCAACGAGGAATACCACGTCTGCAGCGGAGATGACACCCGCCGCATACAGAGCTGCGTACTCGCCAAGACTGTGACCGATCACGAGGCTCGGCTCGACTCCCCATGACTTCCAGAGCTGCACCAATGCGACCTCAAGCAGGGCCATGCAGAGCTGACTCTCGAGCGGGGAGGGGCTCTCGGCAGATGAGTCTCCCAAGAGCGGTGGCAGGATAGATGGTAGGCTTTGAGCCTGACATAATGAGTCCAGCTCGCCAATGATGCGCCTGAAGGACATAGAGCTGTCGTACAAAAACTTCGCGGTACCGACGATGCTGCTGCCTTGGCCTGGGAAGGCAAAGACAACAGAAGGTGGCTTCTGGTTTGCGGAATTGGACTCTGCCCACTCTGCACAGTCCTTTTCGAGCTTGGTGGCAAGTTCAGCCGCGGACTTGACCGCATATGCCTTTCGCATGGGATGATGCAGTCTCCTAGCGGTGCTTGTGTAAGCAATATTTGCCAAAGAAGCAGAGGACGCGGATGCTTCCATGAAGTCGCGAAGCCGTTCCACATTTCCACGGAGTGAAGCAAGTGTCTTCGCAGATACCGTGACCACATGTGAAGTGCGTGGATCTGAGAGACTCTTAATTGCGTTGTCATAGGAGTCTAAGGCAGCATCCTCCACAACAATGCTGGTGTTCCCGCCGGCGGCGCTGAAATTATTGATCATGAGCTTTCTGGTCTTCCCTTCCTGCCGTTGAAATGGGCCATGCGTCGCGATCTGGTACTTGTCCGCGAATGGAGGCAGCTTCGGGTTAATTTCGCCCTTGATACCGACATGTGGCAGAAACATGTCACGTTGAAGCATCATGACGCTCTTGATCAGAGAAGACACTCCCGCTGCGGCTTCACCGTGGCCGATATTGGGCTTGATCGAGCCAATGACCAGTGGTTGTGTTCGTGGTGTCTTGCAGAGAGCATTGTATACGGATGTAGACTCGGCGCCGTCCCCAGCTTGAGTGCCTGTGCCGTGACACTCCACATAATCGACCTCGGGAGGCTCAATGCCTCCCTGTGAAAGCACGTCCCGGAACAAGCGCTCCTGCGTCTCCACATGAGGGTGTGTGATGGACACTGCCTTGGCTGAGTGATTTGTCGCCGAAGACCTGATCACAGCAAGGATCGGGTCGCGGTTGGCCATCGCGTCTGAGAGCCGCTTGAGCACAACAACACCCACACCTTCTCCTCTGCAGTACCCATCGGCACTGCTATCGAAGGTCTTGCACGACCCTGTCTTGGAGAGGAAGCTGCCCCTGGTCAGGCCATCGTACATGTTGCAACCCGTGAGGATGTTAGACCCGCCTGCAACAGCCATATTGGACTCCCCGGACCGCAGCGAGTTGCATGCAAGCTGGATGGCGAGTAAACTGGAGGAGCAGGCGCTATCCACACTGTAAGATGGGCCGTCCCATTTGAAGTGATAGTTGACACGGCCAGCACTGAAGGCACGGATGCCGCCAGTGACGTAGTACATGTCGACGTTCTCAGCAGCATTATACTCTTTCCAGTCATCGATGGTCTGCCCGAAGAAAGTGCCCACTTTTGTGTCCCTCTCTTCCTCGCGTGGAGCCTGCGTGTAGCCGGCCATCTCAAGAGCCTCGTATGTCGACATGAGAAGTAGTCTCTGACCAGGGTCGGTGGAGGCTGCCTCACGAGGTGACATATTGAACAGACGGGCATCGAACATCCCTGGTCTGTCGATGAAGCACCCATACGGTGATATCGATGACATGTCGGAAGCGTTTTCGTTGTGCGCCTTGATATCGAACCTGTCATTGGGTATCTGTCGGCAAAGGTCCACGCCTTGCTCGAGAACCGTCCAGAACTCGTCAAGGGATTCAGCTCCGGGGAACCGTCCGGACATCCCGACGATTGCAATACCCTCGAATGAAGATCGCGCTTCTTTCGAGCATGTCTTGGTGGATGGAGAAGGAGTAGGAGATTTGAGCAAGTTGCTGTAAGTTGCTCCAAGATGCGACTCAAGGCGGCGATGCAGACCAGCTGCTATTATTGGCACAAGTTGAATGTGGTCTGCATAATTCAACAAACTTCTGCATGCTTGAAGCAGTTGACTCTCTTGTATCCTGTGCTGGAATACATCGTCGATTATGTGTGGGATGAGATCATCAAAATTCTTCCCTGGCATCGGCTTTCCAGAGCTTGACGAAAGGAGGGGAGCGTTTATTTTGAGAGAGGATTCTGTTGCCTTGAAACCAGTTTCCAACAGTTGGCTTGGTGAGATTGTAATGGGAAGATGTCCTGCATGAAAAGGGGCGGCAATCTGAAGAGGGATGATGGGATGTTGGCGTCCTCGACTTTGAAATGCCTGTGACGAGAAGAGAAGGTCCAACGTTGAGGGAGGCCCGCTGACTGTGCAAGACGACGAAGTTACAGCGCTGATGTACGCTGCTTTTAATGGGGGAATATTCTAGATAGTATCATATTCAGCTAGCTTGCTCTGATGGGGCATGTAGCTCACAATGTGTTGGAATACTTACACTGCTAGAGTTGAAATGGCTCAAGATCTCGCCGACTTCCTTTTCTGTCAGACCGCTGACAACTCTTGTCCAGCTGGCCTCACCTGTCTCTATTGTTTCTGCACGCTTGTAGGCCTCGATTCCCAGTCTGACTGCGAGGCTGATGGTCTCGGGAGAAAGCTGCAGGACTTGGACCAACGAATTCGAACAAGTTGCCACTGCAGCTGGTAGAAGCCCGGTACACCATCCCACGGAGATGGAGTTCCGGAGGCATTCTGGGTCGTCTTCGATGTTCCTGTTTCCATGAAGTTAGTTTTTGAATCATGTTGTCTGAGGCTCCATGCACATACAATATAAGATGCCCCAGCTGTGCGACGCACAGGAGAAGCGTTTGCACGACCACATCCGGACAGTGTCTTTGTGCAGATTCCTCGGCCAATGTCAAAAAGGAGTCAAAGTAAAATCTGGTCTTTGCAGAGCCATTGCAAAGATGCTCGAGACTTTGGCGCGCAGCGTCAGTGGAGACTCTAAGAAAATGCTGAATATAGATAGATGATGGAGCTCGCTTGTATAAAGTTTGTATGGCTGGGAGCACGCTCTCAGTCTGGTCCCCGAAAAGTACAATACGTTGAGGCTGGGCTGAGGGTTCCATGGTGATGTCAGGAACACTTGATCGATGCTGTCTTCTTGTGATGGAATCTGCTTGAGGCTTCTCACTTCCCATTTACGAAGGGAATTCACTTGATAGATATGCTATGAACGACACGATGATTTCCCTGGGCAGCCAGGAGCACAGGACATGGGTTAGCCGGAGTGGGCCCCCGAAGACAGGCACAGGCGCGGGACATGGGTTGTTTGGTGATAAGGCTGTGAGACCTTGAGCCTTGCGATCACTCATCACGATCGGCTTGGGGACCCCTGCCCAGAAATCGTTGGCATCCTTTTTCTTGTAGGCTGGCAGACATGATACTGGTTTCAACGTTGGGATGAAGTGGTCTTGGAATGACCGTGTCAGAAAACGGTGCAACAGTGGAGCCCCGTCTATCACTCACCCACGACCTATATTAGGGGACCTCGATTTGATATAGCGATCCGATGGACCTTGCGTTTATGCTGCGATCTTATGGTACTCCGTTCGGGCAATTCTGTACAAAACCACATGGCACTGCTGGTGGAGACTGCAATTCCATCCCAACGAGCTAGCCGGACCTTAGTTTTTGAAAGCTTATAGTTAAGAAGCTTAAGAGACTTTGATTTTGCTGCATGTTGCTGCCGATTTGATTTAGATTGTGAAAGCTTGAGCCTAAACTCTCAAGGTTGGCCCCCAATAGAGGATGGACGTACACCGACCGCCCCCACGACAAGCGCGAAGCAATCAAGTCATCCAATCTTCGCCCGACTAGTGTCGTCTCAAACTCTGCTTGACAGATGATTGATGCTCGTTCGGTCGGTGTCATCTTATTTATGCTTGCCAAGCATCTTTCGGACTTTCAAGTATCAGCAGGGTTGTCACTGTTTTCTGTGTTGGAAAAATGATTCAGTGTCAGTCTGGTACGAAAACGAGACTACTCCGAACTGGACCTAGCTCGGCCGAAACCCGTCGACGTCCAACCACGAGCAAGCAACATGGGCGCCAGCCAAGCATTGGGTGGTATCCGCTGATACTACGGAACGGCCGAAGGGGCAGCGCGGGAAGATCCACCCCAACTAGCTCCAGATGTCTCGGGGAGAATCGTTCAAGCATGGCGGCAGGGTAGGATTATCGGAGATATGGGCCGTTAAGCTTAAGTCGTCTCAAAACAAAAGACGAAACGACTGGGCGGGTTCGCCTCTGGACGGGCTTCTCTGAGTTAGGAAATTCGGCGCTGGTGGATCATCAGCATCGCGGATCATAATCGGCGTCGATGCATCAAAAGTCTCCACAGCAGGCTCTGATCATAGGAACATGAGGCTTGATGCTATGTTTTATCGTCTAGGACTGCCTTCTCAAGATCGTGTCCAGGTAGCCAAGTTTTCCCAACGCATTAGGATCTTCTCCTTTCCACGTTCTATCAGCTCAGCCCTGTCGATCAGGTTCCTCCCCCTCTAATCACTACCCTAAAATTGAGCACCAAATATGCAAAGCGTGAGTCCCACTGTTTTGTAGTTGGGTAATGAATTTTACTGATGATGCATCCTAATAGGTTATCATTGTGGGTGCAGGTCCGTCCGGCCTGCTGCTGGCCTTGTATCTATCTCGAGCGGGTCTCAATGTCCGAGTCCTCGAGGCTGCAACGGAACCAGACAAGCAGCCGCGGGCAACTCACTATGGCCCGGCTGCCGTGCATGAGCTGAGACGGTCTGGTATCCTGGATGCAATGAAGGGGAGGGGAAGCTTCTCACCAAAGAGTGTATCGTGGCGTGCACCTGACGGGTCATTGCTAGCTGCACTGCCCAAACCCCCTCCCCCGTCTGCCTCCAACGCCAATGCGGCACCTCCAGATGGAGTTGTCAGTCTTCCTCTGAACCTTGTGGTAGAGATCCTCATGGAGGCTGTCGGCGCCCAACCGACTGCCCAGGTCGAGTTTGGCTGTCGTGTTGTCGACGTCGGCCAGGATCCGGAATGTAATTCTGCATGGGTCGATGTCGTCAGAGACGGCGAGGGAGAAAGGTCGACTCGCATTGAAGCATCCTATGTTGTTGGCTGTGATGGTGCCAGCAGCTCAGTGCGCGGGTCGCTGTTCGGCAAGTCTTTTCCGGGCTACACCTGGGACACTTGGCTCGTCGCCGTGAACGTCCGCTTCCATGAAATTGCTGCGTATGAGGCGTTATTTTCTGATGTCAACTTCCTCATCGATCCAACAAATTGGTGTATGGTGGCCCGGATTGGAGGTCCTGGCAACTTGTTCAGAGTCACCTACGGCGAGACTGGAAGCATGTCGAAAGAAGCCTGTGCCACCCCAGAGAGGGCAATCGAGCGGCTGCAGGCGATCCTGCCTGCCCACCTTTCAGACCCGTCCAAGTTTGAGGTGGTGTCGTCAAGCCCGTATCGAGTTCATCAGCGCTGTGCGCCGAGTTTCCGTGTCGGACGTGTCTTACTGGCGGCAGATGCTGCTCACTTGTGTAATCCCATGGGTGGAATGGGGCTTACGAATGGGATGGTAGACGTTGGTGGCCTGGCAGACTGTTTGATCGGGATTCACCGTGGAGTTGCGAGTGAGGACATACTTGACAAGTATGACTCTGTTCGGAGGGGCATATTCCAAGACGTGGTCGACGGAATCACCACTGCGAATCTTAAGCGAATCATGCAAGATTCAAGCCAGGCCGTGGAATCCGACCCGTTCTTGCAAGCCTGTCGCGAGGCGGCCAAAAACCCTGAGAAAGCAGCCATGTTGGCAAATGTTATGAGGGTGAGTCAATGCCTCCCCCTTTTCTGACCATATTGACCAGCTAATGATGTGATCCATACAAGGCCCCAGCAAAGTTGAAGCATGACTTCACTCAGTATTACTTTTCTGGTGATGAGGTTGATTCTCAGGGCCACGGCCTTGATGTAAAGCAGTCTGTAGACAATGTCGCAACTGCTCTAGCTTGAAATTGAACAAACGTAGCCGTCAATAGGAATCACTTCGCTCAAGTGGTCCCTGTCAGAGCTTGCCAAAGCTGTGGTCACTACCTAGGCATCCTACAATAGTCCGCAACTCAAGGATCCGATTTCGTAGACCAAAAAACCCACAACCAAGGAGAACTTCAACCGGAAATCCAAGGTCATTGAAGTAACTTGCCAAGCTGCGTTCATGAAGGATGATACACAGACTTTGCAGCCTTGTAGTCTTGGCAGTTGGACAATCACACCCTGGGGGCCGACGGCCGAGACAGTGTCGCCCTTGAACACACACCGCGCTACCAATTGTCACCGTGTAGTCTAGATTTTACGATATAATCTCAAATCCCACGATATAGTCAAAGCCCGTGATTTTCCAACCCACAAGTTCTCAGTAGATCTTAGCTTGAAACCCCGGTCTCAAGTGCGGTACAGATTGTTCGTGATCGCCATGTTTCAATGGGCCCCATGTCCTGTCAAGAGCCGCATGACAGACCAAGGGTCACCATGCTTGACCAGGCCGTTGACTTATAACCAACCACACCCCTGGCGGCGTCGGCGCTTCCCCCACCCAACAACACAGCCTTATCAGCCTCCTTTGCGTGTCAAAAGTGCTGAGACTCATATTCCCTGTCTTGGGCCTCGTCGAGGTGGGCGGTCCTCTTTGCCAAGTTTGTCTGGTTCCTCGGCGACAGCAACCACGGTTTTTTGAGTCCTGTGATCCTGTTGTAGAGGGCAGTTCACGTCTTGGCCCCTTTGTGCGTCGACTCTCCCTGAATCAAGGCCCTCTCCCAATTTTATTTTTCGTCTTCGGTTCCGGTTTGCTATGAATCCTCAATGGCCGATGACCAGCCCACTCGCGTATCGCACTGGCGGCTCGTCCGTGAACCTGCGTTGGTCACCCGCGAGATAGTCACGCACGACTGGAAGGGTGAAGGGACCGCCGATGACCCTTACCTCATTGACTTCATCCCCAATGATCCGCGCAACCCAGTAAGTACCTAGAGTAGTTTTCAAGTTTATTGATGGCGGATGCCAAAGTGAATGTTATAAAACATCGCCGATCACCACAATAATTCCTCGACTGTTCGTGATGTGAAGTACCATCCGCTAAAAAGTCTCTAGATAAATATGCCCACGGGCATGCGCTGGCTAGTCGCAGCCCTCAACGCCTTCGCAACCCTAGCCATGACCTTCGCCTCCTCCGCCTACACAAGCAGCGTGTCGAACCTCCAACACGAGCTCGGCGTCAGCACGGAGACCGCCTTCCTGGGGACGTCACTCTTCGTGTTGGGCTTTGCTCTGGGCCCGCTGGTGTGGGCGCCGCTGAGCGAGGCTTTTGGCCGGCGGCCCGTCTTCCTGGTCACGTACGGCGCCTTCGTCGCGTGCAACGTCATCGCTGCGCTGCCCGATAATATTTTTGTTATCGTCGTATTCCGCGCGCTTGCTGGCGCTCTGGGGTCCTCGGCGTTGGTCAACTCGGGAACTGTCGTGGCGGACATGTTCTCCCTTGCGGACCGCGGGCGCGTCACTGCTGTGTTTTCCGGTGCGCCGTTCTTGGGTCCTGTGCTTGGCCCTATTATTGGCGGGTTCCTGAGCCAGAGCTCAGGGTGGAAGGGTGTCGGCGTCCTCATTGCGGGTGTGACGGGTGCTTTCTGGATGTTGTATTACTTCCTCGTCCCGGAGACCTATGCCCCTGTCTTGTTGCGAATGAGAGCTGTTCTCCTGACCAAGACTGATCCGAGGGGCAAAGTCTTCCAGTCACGCATGGATAAGGCAAAAGGGGTCAAGTCGACAGGCGAGTTGCTGCGTACTTCCATGGTCCGACCCTTCTTGCTTCTCTTTTCGGAAACGATCGTCAGTACCCTGTCCCTCTACATGGCCATCATATTTGGCGCTATGTACATGATGTTCGCGGAATTCCCAATCGTCTTCCAGCAGGGATTCGGATTGTCACCTGGCTTCAGTGGCCTTGCCTTCCTGGGAATCGCTATCGGTATGGTCTTTGCCCTCATCTACATGCTCTTCCAGAACAAAGCATACATCAAGGTGGCCAAGGCCTCACCTGGTGGGAGAGCACCGCCGGAGACCCGACTTGGACCAGCGCGCATTGGTGCAGTCATGGCACCCATTGGGCTGGCAATATTTGCAGTGACTAACTCTCCCGAGTTCTCATTCATTATCCCGGTTTCAGGAACTATCCCTTTCGGCTTCGGCATGGTCATCATATTCCTAAGTCTGCTCAACTATCTGGTCGACACATACACCGTCTACGCAGGCTCAGCCATCGCCGCAGCCACTGCGATTCGGTCTATATTCGGGGCTGTGTTCCCATTGTTCACAAGGATCATGTTCGAAAAACTCGGTGTCCATGCTGGCGCTGCGGTGCCAGCGGCTCTGGCAGCAATATGTGTCCCATTCCCCTTCCTTTTCATCAGGTATGGCAAGCAGATACGAGAGAAGGCGAAATTTGCTACAGAGGCAAGAGCGCTGGCATTGAAGATGGTGGGACAGGCCAAGCCCGAAGAAAAGAAGGCGCGGCCGCTGTCTGATGGCCACGGCCCGACAGGCAAGGAAGAATGGCAGTGCTATGGGAGGTACTGTCTTGGGTGCAGTGTAGATGACGATAACCTGTTCACTTGTAGAAATGCAAGCTTGTACGAGGACAAGAGAAACGGCCCGGGGAGCTTGTACGATGAGAAGATTTCAGAGAAGTAAGAGGGGGGCCTAAATGCGATAGAAACATATTCCAGCCGGATTTGACAAATATTGCGTACGCTAACTCCATTCACTGCAGGATTGTCCTGGACCTAAGCAGATGACTAAAAAAAAAAAGTCTGAGCCATTTGCGGCTCCAACGTTAACATATGGACGGTTCAGGTGTCACCATTTTGAGACAATGACCTGCAGCAGGCCGAAACTAGTTGACCGACCCCCAGGCTGCAATACTTACACAATGGTGATTTATGCATGTCAGTGCATGTTGTACCCACTCCTAGCGCGGATTGTCCCCGAACTATTGAATGTTGTGTAACTGCTGTGGAACTTGTACCGCAGCCTTGCAAATTCTAAGCAGAGCCTTAGCAGCTACGCTCGCATCCCGTCTCCTCCGCGACTTTAGCAGCAATTCAAGGATAATCTTTTGGAACTACTAATTATTATAGCCATTTGATTTGTGCAGTCTAGAAGGAAACAGCCCACAATGACCTACAAGGCTGGCTACGGCAGCATAGCGAAGGAAGTTGGCCAGTCTTTCTCTGAGATTGACTGAGTAACATCAGATTGTATGCCAAACGAAAGAGGAAAAGCAACTCAAGCAGGCCTTGTGGGTGGACAGAGGTATTCGTGGCGCTGGCTATCTGGAAGCATAGATTTTCCCTGCAAATCGGTCTACGGACATTTGCACGCTTTCTGCTTACGCTCCGCCTCGGTGTGACCCATGATGTGTATCATGCTCACTCTTGTAGCCACCAACAAGTGGAGCTTCAGCCCAACAAGGATGCAAGACTTCGGAGCTGAAGGGGAAGGCATGCATGCAAATTCACGCCATCGTGGCTTCCGAATGCAAGCCTCGTTGAATCTCGCGTGTCGCCGATACTTGCTTGATTGGTACAATCCCCACCTCTCTGCAGTATGCATGCTTAGGAGGGGAGCAGTCTCTGTGGAGTTTGCTCTGTTGCATTTATAAGGATAACGATTGCCCTTTGGAACCTTCCGGGTGACCTTCACCCCTGATATATCGACTTACTCCTATAGCTGACTCTCCTAGTTCACGATTATTGTATCTTTAGCTATACTCTTCGAAACGCTTTGATACGTTTGGAGCCTTGTGTGTTCTAGTCGAAATGGATGACGAATCACACACAACCTGCCTCAGCCCGGATTGCCATGATGGAAACATCAAAGATCATCTTTTTCACTTTCTCGGGTGCATTGAAATCTCAGAACGACACGATTTTCTGTTTAGCCCTCAGTATAAGCTGTGGCAGGAGGAAACTAAGTACTGGATTACCAAATTCCAGCAAGCTGAAGACAGGGACGAGAAGTGGACCCACCACGACATTGAGCGCGAAGCAATGAAAAAGAGTCAGATGAAGAGGGAGGCATGGAGAGATGATTGCCTGAGTGAACTACGAAGAATTGACTTTCGGCGATTTCAGTTGAAAGTCGACCTGCAAGAGCAACATCTAGTTGACAGTATCGAGAAAAGCCGAGATGCTTGGGAAAAGTCAAAGGAATTCGAAGAAAATATCGACCGAGTCAAAGCCTGGGGCGCCAGCCGCCGTAAATACACCTGGAAAGCGTACGAAGATGTGATCGACGAGTCGGGGTACAAGCCGTACGAGCCTGGTCGGGATGTCAATGCCCCTTTCATGCAGTTGGAGAGGAGAAACCCGACTGCATGGGTTTTCAGTCCTGTGGATGAGGAGCCTGATAGAACGCAGGCCATATGGGGTAGATATCCGAACCAAAAGACAACTGTCCAGAGACTCCTGTACCACGAAAAAGGCCGGAAAAACCTCCTGAGCAAGGATAATGACAATGAAAGGCTCAAATACTTTCATGTCCCATCAAACAACATGACGGTGAGTACTCTATTCCCACTCATCTTGCCCAGTTGATTGGTTGTCTTTTTCATCTGGGAGCTTTCGCCACCGGGTCGTTCCATCTTTGCACGCGTTTTCGGTGCATCATTTTACTTTCCTACTTACTGGAAAAAGAGAATGTTTAATTGGCGATTAATACTAATTGACTTGAAATGCTAGTGGGCAGAGGTATGAATGCTTTTGCCACCCTCAATTCTTAGTGCAGTAATGGAGCAATAAGAAGTGACATTGAATATTTAGGAGGCTGTGTCTCAATATTTCGATGAAGATAGACCAAACTTCCATGCCATCAAGCGAGAGATCCAGAAGAAAGAACCTTCGAATGCTGCATTGATATTGAGAGAGTCTCATTGGAGAGGTCAGCTTCATGGCGGCAGAGAAACCATTAGTTCTCGATATATGAGACCATTCTGCGAAGCAATGAGCTTGGGTGAGTCTTAAAATACTTTTCTTTGTTATCGAAATGCGACTGATTTGCTTGCATTAGGAACCGCGACAAGTTCGGATGCGAATATTGTGCCAAAGAATATTGTCCTATTCGTAGGTTCAACAACGCTATAATGAGAAACACCACTGATTGTTACTGGTCAGATGCCATACATGCATTGGGAGACTTCAAGAAATCGACAGATGTTTGCGCAGGTCATCGAGGATGTGATCGCCAATAAAATGAGCCAGGAGAAAAACCAGGAAGAGAAGGACAAGGAAGAAAGACAACGCGTGCGCAAAGGCCTCGAACGAACCCATCGCCCCAAGCCTCAAGTCCAACGTGAAGAGAAAGGCCCAGGTTGGCTTCAGCAACTCGTGGACAAAGTCCGGGAAATTGGCGGGTTTCACTTGGCTCCAACAGAACCAGAGCAAAAAGAACGCGGGGAGCAAGACAAGGACCAGCCTAGAGTTCACATTCGCTCAATGACTAGATTATTGAGGGAGCAAGAGCTGCGTGAGAAGCTCAACATATCGGGGAATCTGCCACAGGTCGACAAAAACAGTAGAGTGGATCTAGAGAAATGGATCGAGAAAAACCGTTCGCACCCCAGTCGGCGGTGGCGATGGCGCACAGCTAAACACAGGCCTCCGTCGGTTCAATTCAAGCTGGGCCAATACCTTCTCGACGCGGCACGACTGTTCGAAGGAATGACAAGTTACCGGGACAAGAAATTACTTGAGAGTTTTCTGATGGTAGACCCACCAATGCATCCACGTCGCACTCTGGACCAAGCATACTACTGGTCCCTCAATACAACAAATTCGAGGGACCGCGATCAGGTTGTCTACAGGGCAACGACAGCAGATCCTTTGAAATTCCATCGTTGGGATCCAGACCGCTGTGTATGGACCGGTCATGATGGCGAAGAAGACCTGACATCTGCGAAGCGGGACCACTTGGAGCACAAAACTTGTTCAGATTGCACAGCCAATATACGGATGATATCCCGCGTGGTAATGGTCGATCAGCTCCGGATGTGGGTGCTGGATGAAAAGACCATAATCACATGTTTCCCCAAGCGATACGGCACAAATAAACACGATGCGTCTGGAGTCCACAAGTCGATCAGAATGCGTATGGCTGAGGGACGACATAGTATACGCTCGGTCTTTGACATAGCCTTGGTCATCTTCGAGGAATGTTCCAACACCTTCTTCGACCGGACTCGAACTTCCGACAAGCAGCCGCAGGTACTCGATGAATTCTCGGAAGCCATAGGAAACATCGTGCGTTTCCGTATTTTCTTTTTATAACCGGCCCAGAAAGAAGCTAACAAGATCTTGTGGCAGATGCACCAGCAGACCGTGGCTTTTGAACGGCTTTGGAGATGGACCGAACGAGCCGGTAGCATGTATCGCAGCCGACCCGACGGGGGCCTACTGTCCGAGCTTCACATACCTTTGCTCGATATCAACCCTGAGGGGAAACTCGAAAAAGAGATCAAAGATATCGTAGAGGAGCTAGGTATTATGCTCTATATCAAGAAGGCAGAAAAAGATGTCCTCGGATCCTTCGTCGATCACGGATGTCGAATTTTAAATCCAGAGAATCGATCCCGACTGCGTCATCCACAGACTCAAAGCCCAACATTTCAAATAGTACCAGTGGACCGTGGTCATGGGGCTGATTCTGGTACTGTGGCTCAATTTTCTCTCAGAGTGGAAACCCCGTCTGGCGATGAGGAGCATGTCGACGCCGACGAGGAACAAAGGGATAAGGCTACGTACTCCTGGTTCAAAGCCAATGCTGATGAGCTACTGAAGAGAGCGGAGCAGCGCATATCCCTACTTGAAGAGCTGCAAAGAAGTGCGGAATCGACATCGAATATGGTGGGTTTCCATCTACTCTCACATACAAAATATGGGCCGATAGCTGCCAGTGACTAAAAGCTTATTACAGGTGAAAGACCTGCTTGACCTCAAACAGCAGCAGGCCGGGGTGGTGCAGGCATGGCAATCCGTAAACCAGAGCAACGAAGCCATCAGACAGGGAAGATCAATTATGATTTTTACAATTGTGACAATTGTCTTCGTGAGTTTCCCTGTCGAATCCTGCTCGAGCAGCAGAAGCTGTTTTTGGAGCTTCATCGTCTAAGTAGGATTGAATGACAGCTCCCATTGTCCTTCATGTCGAGCATCTTCGGTATGAACTCGATAGACTTCGGCGGCGACGGTAACACAATGCACTTGGCCGAGCAAATGACATATATGTGTAAGTCTCAAGCAGCCATCTACTCATACAAATGAACTGTAGAATCTGATTTCGGAATCATAATAGTTTCCATCTCCACCGGCGTCATTGTTTTGACCCTTCTGATATCCAACAGCACGTCCTTCCGCACGTTGCTTTGGTACATATTCACGCGCCTGTCAACATCATTTTACGTGCACACTGGGCTGTACCGCAACGTGTATCTCGGAGTGGACTTGTCGAGTGACAAAATGTACGAGCACGCTGTCAGGGCAACAGAGAGGCTGAAAGCCAAAGAAAAGGAGAAGCTTCTCCAGTTTCGGAGAAGCAAAAGGGAGAAAAGTGAAGCTCTTGGTAAAGAGGACGCCGGACCGGCGAAGAACCCAGCGGAGCACCGGTCTGGGCTGATGGATCTATTTCGCTCGGGATCTTCTCGAAAGGGAATAGTGGAAGAGTCTTCGGGGGATATCGCGTAAAAAGCCTGAGAATGTGCGACACACGGTGAGATCGTCATGTTCAATTTGGTTATTCAAGAACGCACACTGTGCATGTGCGTGAACCCGTTCCGGGAGCCACTGAAAGGTGAAGATCTCGTACAAAGGGCAACAAGACTGGACAATTTGTGGGAACCATACTATGACCCCTTACTTGGACGTTGTCATGACGCGGCTACTTAGCTGGGCAAGGGGCGTTTAGTAGGAAGAGTTGAAGTCACGGAGTACGGACGCATGCTGTTCGCCCACCGATAATGCCTTTTCATAGACATCAAATAAACCAATGATCATACTACTTGTATTAATTTGGAAGCACCATAATCTGAACCTCATTCCTTGTCCTGCTAGCGGCGTTGTTGTCGTGCGTTGTCGTTGTCACTACTAGTATAATAGAAGTACAAGCATGAAAACTGAGAAAGTACTTGGCATGGAGCGAATGTGTGAGAAAACAGGGATCAATTTATTTCAATCGACATCAGTGATCCATACTTTCTCAATTGTGCTGCTGAAATTGTTAAAACGTTTGCTGTGCAAATTGAAGGAATTCATCCATCGAAATGCAGAGTTTCAGGTGCTTGACTGTACGATGATTTGCGTGCAGGCCGTTGTGACGAGATTGACCTACGAAATCGCAATTCTGTGAGCGCAGTGCGAGATCGGGGATTGGTTTGGTAATGGACTGATTTTGGCGATGAGCGATTTTGACTTGGCATTTTCAGAACCCGATTTTGATTCTGGGTTGGGTCGGGCCAGTCAGACCTCAAAACACACACCACCAAACCCCAAACCTCTTTTGGTCCTGCATCCTGCACCATGGCGGACTACACGCTCTACCTGGTGACCGACTCCACACCCGCGATTCTTGGCGACAAGGACATCAGTGACGTCGTCGACCGCGCCATTCGCGGAGGCGTCACGGTCGTGCAGTACCGGGACAAGACGAGCGACACGGGCGACCTGGTCGCGACGGCGAGGAAGCTGCACGCCGTGACGAAGCGACACAATGTGCCGCTGCTCATCAATGACAGGGTCGACGTCGCGCTGGCCGTGGGCTGCGAGGGCGTGCATCTTGGCCAGGATGACATGGGTGAGTCAACCACCGCCACCGCCCCGAGAATAGACAGAAGTTTTGGGCCTCAGCTGAGACAGACATGCGTGCATCCAGATATAAACACCGCCAGGCAGCTGCTAGGAAGCGGCAAGATCATCGGCATCACGGCCAACACGGTCGAAGAGGCCCTCACGGCGTGCGAGCAGGGCGCCGACTACCTGGGCATAGGGACCATCTTCTCCACCCAAACGTGCGTCACATTCTCACCCACTTTTCTCTGCCAGATCACAGTACTGATCCTGGCGCTGCAGCAAGACAAACACCAAGAACGTCATCGGCCCAGAAGGGCTCAAGCACACCCTAGCCGTCCTCGCCGACAAGGGCCATGCCGGCGTCCCCGCCGTGTGCATCGGGGGCATCAACGCCTCGAACATCCCGCAGGTGCTGTTCCGCGGCAGCCCGCGCGAGAACCCCCTCGATGGCGTCGCGGTGGTCAGCGCCATCATGGCCGCCGAGGATCCGGAGGCCGAGTCGCGGAGGCTGCTGGGGCTGGTCAAGGACGCTTCCGAGCGCAACCGCCAGCGGAGGACGGGGGTATCTTCGACAGCATCCAAGGAGGAGCTATTGAAGCTTGTTCCCGGGGCTATCAGGGCGGTGCATGAGCAGAAGCCGCTGTCGCACAACATGACGAACCTGGTATGTTGCTGCCGATGATGGGCTGTGCAAGACATGGGGCTGACATGCTATTACAGGTTGTCCAGAACTTTGCGGCGAACGTGGCCCTCTCGATTGGGGCTTCGCCCATCATGGCTAACTACGGCGAGGAAGCAGAAGACCTCGCCAAGCTGGGCGCCGCGCTGGTCATCAACATGGGCACAGTGACCCCCGAAGGGCTGGACAACTACAAGAAGGCGCTCAGGGCGTACAACGCTGCAGGACGGCCGGTCATCTTCGACCCAGTAGGGTGCGTCTGAACACCAAATACTTGTTTCGGCCACCGGCCTCAGCCATTAATACTGACATCTACGCATCACAGCGCCGGAGCCACAGCCGTCCGAAGGGCAGCAGTCAAGTCGATCCTCTCAGCAGGCTACATCGACGTGATCAAGGGCAATGAGAGCGAGATCAAGACGGTGTTCGGAAGCACCGGCGACACAGAGAGTCAGCGCGGCGTCGACAGCAGCAGCACCCTGTCCGACGCAGAAAAGGCGCAACTCGTCCGCGCCCTAGCGTCGCGCGAGCAGGCCATTGTGCTGATGACGGGCAAGACGGACATCGTCTCGGACGGTTCCCGCGTCTTCGCCGTGCGCAACGGCCACGAGTACCTGGGCATGATCACGGGGACGGGTTGCACGCTGGGGACGACGGTCTCGGCCATGGTCGCTGCTTGCCCGCGCGACGGGGACAGGCTTGCTGCCGTCGTGGCTGGGATCCTGCTCTTTGAGATCGCGGCTGAGCAGGCGGCTACCAAGGGCAGCGTTGAGGGTCCTGGGACTTTTGTGCCGGCGTTCTTGGACTCGTTGTATAGTATCCGGACTGGGACTGCTGCTGGGGAGGTTGGGTGGTTGGCTGCTGAGAGGGTTTCTGCGGTGGAGTGAGCTGCTCGATGTTCTCGCCTGGCGTCAGCATGGCCAGCCTGAGCGTGGGCAAGATATTTGGGTCTTTGGAGAGATCATTTGTATCACTGCGCTGGTGCCTTGCATCGTCCTAGGGCCAAGACACATCCTTAGCCAACAATTGACCTGTCGGATACTCCAGTAGTGTCAGTGAGACAAGATATGTCGGTCATGACATGAATTCATGTTAGCCCTCGTGGTGAAAGCTCTGGAGGGTCATCTCACCTTTTATTGTTTTGCTTTCCTGCAACGATAGAGGGCCACACAGTGGATCGCTTCACATGCTGACATTTAAGCTTGACCTCAGGCTTCCGCTTCCCCGGGTCGAACCCCTGGCCACGGCTAGGGACCCCCGGTAGTTGGCTCCGATCGGCGGCCTGACGTCTTGGGAGCTACCCCGCGGGGAAGCCTCCTCCCTTCCATTGCTCCGATTGTGCTTTCGTGATGCTCATAGCAACTACACTGGCGACCATCTCGGTCTGATTTCGCACGACGCTCGGTGTTTTCTGCTCTGAAATGCTCTTTTCTAGGCTATGATCATTGCCCCTACTATCGCCCGAAGAATCGCGACTTCACAGCTCCCACGAGTGTTTCGCGCCTCAACACCGTCCACCCAAACTACGATCCGACTCGTTTCGAAAATGGCAGAGAAGCCGGCCTTTCGGCGACGGATGAGTACGCCAATTGAATCACATAGCCTCTGGTTTACATAGCTAATACGAGCAATACGCACCAGACAATCCCGCCATCTTGTCAGTGGACCCCAGACGAACATTATGCGATCATGCCATCGAGCCGCCCTGACGAACCCCCTCACAGTGTCTGCGACCTCCAAGAGAAGTTCCGCAATGCCATCTACGAATTTGACAAAGTGTAAGCACATCTGCAACCCAAATGAGGCACGCGCTCCTCCTAGAAAATGCTCTAACAGCGCCACCATCCCAGCGTCCTCACCACCCAAAAGGTCCTCCGAGCAGCCAAGGCCTTCGACATCCCAATCTACACGACCACACAGAACCGCGCGCGACTAGGCGACACCGTCTCCGAGCTGCAGCCCTACCTTGAGACGCCCCTTTGCAAGACGCACGCCGACAAGACCCTCTTCAGCATGTTCGTGCCCTCGGTGACTGAGCAGCTGGGGCCCGTCCATGCCCAGATCGTCCTGGTCGGCATCGAGTCGCACATCTGCATCACGCAGACGGCGCTGGACGCGCGTCGGGCCGGCCATACCGTATATGTGCTCGCCGACGGGGTTAGCAGCTGTAATAAGGAGGAGGTGCCGATCGCGCTGGCGCGGTTGAGGGCTGAGGGCGTTATTGTCACTACCAGCGAGAGCTGGCTTTATGAATTTGTAGGTGATGCTGGGGTGCCTGAGTTTAAGTCTGTTATTGGGATCGTGAAGGAGACGTCGACCGATACCAAGAAGGTCCTGCAGTCTCTGGCGCCGGTACAAGGGGCATCTAAGATTTAGGTAGGGTTTGGTCCATTCTCCTGCTCGATCCTAGGGGCGATACGGCAACATAGAAGGAGGGAGGATAAGTTCAGGTCTTAGATCACTTTGCGTACCGGAGACCTCGGTTCAGCACATGTTGGTCTCTGATTTAGAGGGAAATAGCGGATATAAAAGAGCCTTGTCCATTTGAACTCACGTCCACTCCATGCCGTCCTTTCCGAATGCCAGTCTTTTCACATTGAAAGCAGAGGGGTACTCGTTTCGGAGTGTCATGCCTGATTACGGTGTCTACCAAAAATGGTGTTATTGTTCGCGGCAGTTTTGACGAGTAGGTCCAGTTGACATTGAACCTCTCCCGCGGCGCTACAAGCCCCACGGCAGCTAAAACGGCAATTCTCGCCGCGGCAATACCCCAATGATACGCTTAGAGCGTCCCGGCCCCGAAGCCGAGTGAGCTCCGGTCCTCACGCCGGACAGTCACTTTGCCCCTCACGTCAGAGTTCACGCCTGTTGCGCTTCCTGGGCCCGGAAGTGACGGGCACTGCGGAAAACAAAAGCCGTACTCATCGACGGCACAATAAGACTGAGC
Organism: Diaporthe sp. HANT25; assembly: GCA_013435955.1. Classification (NCBI taxonomy): domain Eukaryota; kingdom Fungi; phylum Ascomycota; class Sordariomycetes; order Diaporthales; family Diaporthaceae; genus Diaporthe; species Diaporthe sp. HANT25. The sequence continues at coordinate 200,768 of JACBFG010000025.1, read as the reverse complement.
TCAGAGACCAAGACTTACTACATCAACTTACAACGTTTGTCCATATTCCAGCTGCCTCTCTTGACATCACCCAACAGCCAAAGCGCAGCATCCAATCGCAAACCAGCCATTAACAACAGCAACCAACAACCATGGCCACCACCACCAACTCCCAACCCACCACAGAGCCACTCATCACAGGTTTACATCACATCAATCTGACAATTCCAGAAGGCACCCTCGACCACGCCAAGTCCTTCTACGCCACCACCCTGGGCCTGACCTCGCGCCCCGTCCCCGCGGCGCAGACCCACGAGCTCGCCTGGTTCGACATCGGCTCCTCGGGCCAGCAGGTCCACATCTCCCTGCCGAAACACGACAATGACAGCATCCCAGGCGACGCCTCGCGCCACCCTTGCTTCCGCGTCGGCTCGCCAGAAGCCCTGCTCGCGCTGCAGGAGCGCGTCCACGCCCACTTCCTGCGCGGCGGGGTTGATGCCCCCGCGGCGGCGGATGCACCTGGGGTTAGTTCTGGGGCCAAGGGGCCCGAGTATCCTAAGCGGTTCTTTGCGAGGGATTTCGCGGGGAATCGACTGGAATTTACGGTCTAGGACGACGAAAGGAGGGGAGGGGCGATTTTGCTAGGTTTGGGACGACTGGTTTTCGGAAGTGATGTGTCCGGTGGATGTTGGGAGGTCTGGTCTCAAGAAATAGGCCTTGTGCAACGAGGATACCACTGTTGATTACGGAAAGGCTCTTATCAGTTTGGAATGCATGTCTGGCTACATAGGCAGGCCGGCAGATGGGAAATTAGCACGCCCACGGCTTGTCCAGAGACTCGACGGGGTAATGACTCGCTGGGAATCGCAACGAGTCAATGGTCCTGGGTGCAGATAAGCTCACAGCTCGCCCGTAATGACAACAATACATTTGATGAATGGCAGATAAAAAGACAGACTCCCTCCCCCAGGTTGATCTACTTAAACATGCATGCAGAAGCGAGACCTATGGCTGGTGTTTCTACAATGAAGCCTCCCTGTACTAAACAGGTTGAGGCTACCATTACCTACTGCCGAAAAGAGCTGGTACCACCTTTGCCGCCGGTGGTGTTCGGACGGTGAGTCGTGAATACGGTCGGGTGAAGTTGAAGGGAAAAAGCATCATGTCATTGACGCGGCTCTTACAGTGGACCGGCCAACCCTCCCATTCAGACTCCCAAGCAAGACTACCCCGTGCTAATCACAGATGTGACCGGGCACGAGGGTGACTTTCATCTCCAGACTCAGGGGATCGAGTTTGTCAGTCATGATAGCAAGCTGAAGGATGAAGAATTTGATGACGAGGAACTCGTCAAAAAGGTCTACTACCAGGAGATCTTGGACCTCACAAAACAAGTGTTGGAGAAGAATACTAAATTGTGAGTCTCCGTGGCAGGTTGCAAGTCAACAAATCTCAAAAGCCTGGCTGACACTTATCCACCTCAATCTCAGCCCCAAGAACGCCTCATTACACATCCTCCAACACCTCCGCAGGAACAGCCCAGACAAATTCCCCACCGGCCCAGTCCACGGCTGCCATGTAGACCAGCACCCAGCCGCGGTGGAAGGCTTCGCCCGGCGCTGGCTGGGCGACGAGAGAGCCGACAAGCTCCTCCGCACTCACCCCCGCTGGCAGATCATCAACGTATGGCGGCCCATCCGCGAGGTCCAGCGGGACCCCTTCGCCGTGACCGACGCTCGCTCTGTGCCGGACGAGGATATCCTCAAGGTGCGGCTGGTGTATCCAGACCACGAGATCGATATCCTAGAGGTGAAGGCGCCTTTGGACTCGGACGAGAGGCCGCACAAGTGGTATTTCAAGGACCGCATGGGGCCTGGGGATGTGGTGCTTTTTACGCAGTTTGACTCCACTGCGCGGGAGGATGTGCCTAAGCGGGTGCCGCACACTGCGTTTAAGGATCCCAGGGTGGATGAGGAGACGGCTGAGGCGAGGAAGAGTATTGAGGTGAGGGTTGCGGTTTTCTATGATAGTGACTGAGATCTGAGGCGTCTATAGGTGGTGATGATGGGTACTTGGTTAAATTGTCGCTTAATACAGATGCCAAGGTTCATTGATAAACATTTCATTCCGCGTGAAGCCGTTATATTGTGTGTTCAAATAAGAACATGAAAATGTCACAATGTAGCTGCGGATAGAATTGAGAGAATCTTTGGTTTAGCTGGCATGCACCATAATTCTCCTATGGTAATAACAACAATTTCATTAAGATATGTCGACTCGTAAACGATAAATGGAAGGCTCTGCTGCAGCGAACCAACTTCTTCGAAGAAAAAGACAGAATACTAAGATGTGACACCGGTCACAGGGGAGAAACCCTGCCCCTCCCTACTTTGCTGGGTGAGTGTCCTCGCCAGCTGCAATCTTTTCCTTGTACTCCGTGAATGTGTCGATGCCCTTCGGGACACCGTTCCACTGGAGACCCTGCCGAAAGTTAGTCAGCCTGGTGTAACAGCACCGTGAAGGCAGGTTCAAGACCGTTGGTGGGCTGAACGCACCTGCTCATCCATAAGAACCGCACGACGCTCCATGCACCGCTTCCACGACGGCAGCTCGATCATCCTCTCATGCCACGCACGAACGTGCGGCAGGCCCTCCCAGATCTCATCCCAGGACTGCATGAGGACCGCGTCGAGACGGGAGTTCCACGAGAGGAAAGCCATGTCGGCAAACGTCATCTTGTCGCCGACCAGCCACTGGGCCCCGGCCGGCTTGGCAGCCAGCACGCCCTCGATGACGCCCAGGATGCGCCTGATCTCGCCGTAGTAGCGCTCGACGGCGGACGGGATCTTCTCCGGGTGCAGGTGCGCGAACCAGCCGGCCTGCCCGAAGTAAGGGCCCTGCCCGCTCATCTGGAAGTGCAAGAATTGGTTGCAGAGGTGCCGCTCCTTCAGGGTGCTGTACGAGATGCGGTGGGCGGGGGTGTCGTACTGCTCCACTACGTACTGGTAGATGGCGCCCGACTCCCAGAGCGTGATGCCCGTGTTGGGGTCCTCGATCGCGGGGACGCGACCGTTGGGGTTGATGTCTATGAAGGGCTTCTTCTTGACGTCGTCGAAGCGGAATGACTTGATCTCGTAGTTGAGGCCGAGCTCCTCAAAGATGAAGACTCCCTGCGGGGAATGTCAGCAGTTCCATTGAACCCTAACATGGAAAATTGACTTGAATCGTCTGACGCCTCCGCACTCACCTTCCACGGGTTCGGACCGGGTGCTGGAAGATGGGATGTTAGTGCCGTTCCTTGGTAACGGTGGATTTAATGGAAACAAGCACTTACGGGTGATCCAGACGCGGATGGGCTTGGGCGGATAAGGTGTCGTCATTTTGCTGCTTCGCCAGTCGATCGTTTGGCTCCGTTTATGAGGCTGCGTTCTGTGGCTGGGACGGTTTGAAGATCTTCTGAGAAATAAAATGGCGTGAACTGACTTGGATGAGGAGCTTCTTGTGTCGGGGTGGGTTGGTCGACAAACGCATGCCAAGGGCTGTCGTTGTCTGTTGGTACCTCCCTCGCAGGATCGTGCGTCGGTCAGCAATTAGTCTGCCCGTTGGGTCGCCTTTGATGCCGAAAGGGGGAACGCACAATGCGAATAATTGGTAAGCAAGTGTATCAACCGCTGCCTAGACCATAGTCGCAGTTGTAAGTTATTTACTGGGACTAGCTTCATAGTGACTGGCTAATTCGGATTCAGGCAAGTTGTGCGAAAGACCGACCGATGAAGATAAACTATACAACAGCATGCAAGACAATACACCAATGGCTAGAGCACACAGACTTCTGATTCACATGTGACAGCATCATCGAATGACAGAAACATTCTTCAATCAGGGAAGACTTACGTGATCGAGGAGTACCATGCACGCAAACAGCCAGAATCCTTCATGAGCAAGCCCAATATTTGATCACGAATAAGAACCTCGGTGAGTTAATTACAATCTAAGTAATAGGGCAAGAAAGGCAAATGAGGCTTTTGCCCCTGGCTCGGTTACAATTTGATTTGTTGACTGCATGATGAAGTTCGGCCCTTCAACAACGTCCGAGCCTTCCGAAGCGATGTGCCTGTTGGTTGATGATGTTGTTGTCTACAATCCGCCAGCATTGGTCAGGGATAGGAGCTTTGAAGATGGTGTTGCTCCAGGGTAGAAGGTCGTCGGCATAGGCGGGATGGTGAACTCCGTGTTGTTGGGCAAGGGCGAGGCGAAGTCATTGGGCATGGTGGCCGTAGCAATGTTCCTAGTTTGTGGCACTTGGGTTAGCAACCTGGAGGGAAAGATCAGACTGTGATGGTCGGCATATTGGCAGACATGCTACAGGGCTCACTCACGGGGCAGAGGTCAGAGTGGTCGAGGTGGTATAGGCCTCCAGATCCGTCGTCTTTTCGCTCTCCTCCAGACAGGCGCCAGAGCCGTAGGCGTTCGAGCACGACCATTTGGCGTCCTCATTGTCGGGAGCCCCCAAGTTGACATTGTCGAGCACGATTTCATAACAAGGAACGTCCTCGTCACATTCAATGCGGATGACAGGACGGCTTCCACTTTCAGCTTCCCCGCGCCAGTTCTGAGAATCATGTTAGTACTGTTACCTCGGCGGGAGAGATGATTTTGTATGTTCAAAAGGCATTGAACTTACCTGGAATGTCAAATTGGAAATCTCAACACCCGTGCTTTCGAGGTCGGCACCCCATGCCGCATTGACGGCAAGGGGGTAGGGACCACCATGTACGATTACTTCATCCCACAGTACGTTCTTCACATACCCATCACCATTGTGCGTCTTGAGGTAGCATGCATCGGCCTGGTTCATGTAGAGCCTGTGATACTCGATGTTTTCAACGGTAGTGTTGAGACCCAGGGAGCCAATGGCCGTGCCGCCGCTCAAGTTACAGTAAATGCTCTCAATAAGGAAGTTCTTGGCCGGTGACTTGACAGTCACGCACTCGTCGCCGTTACTGACTTCGATATCGTGGACCCATATATTGTCGCCGGAGATGTCAAAGGCATCTGTGGCACCAAGGGTCGTAACACCGCGAACAAGGAGGTTGTATATCTCGCCATTAGTACACTCCTCAAAGACATAGTAGTAGGCCGCCGAGTCAATGGTGGCGAATCCATGGACGCTGAAGTTGGTGACGTATTTGAAGCGGAAGAACCGTGGACCGTAATTTCCATCCTGAAGGAGCTTATACCCATAACCTTGCAATGCTCCCTGGGAGTTACCGCTGAACATCTCTAGGTCATTGGTATCCTGGAAGACAATCATATGTCCACACTCGTCCGTATCCCGGGCGATCACACCGTCAATCTGAACGGCGACGGCCTCTCCATGCTTGAGTGTCATGCATGTAGCCAAGGCGTAGTTCTCATCGGCAGGAGGAATGTAGATTAGTCCGCCAGTGCTGCAGTCATCCCAGGCCTCCTGCAGAGCATCGCCTATGTCGGTTTTGCCATCTGCAACGGCACCATAGTCGGTTATGTTGCAGACTTTGACGCTAGCTTTGTCTTTGAACGAGGTCAGGGGTCCGACGCGCCCTGAAAGCTGGGCCTGACCCAGCGACGCAAGGCTGAGAAGCTGTAAAAGAGAGGTTCTATGCATTTTGCTTTAAGAATCTGATGCTAGGGATCAAAGAGCAGAAAACAAGCTTTCGAAACAAACGAAGGACTATTGCTATTTCATAGCCATGAGCTGAGGTTATATTCCAAAAACATGTTGTTCGAGGGACGGCATTCACCCGAGTCCCGACATCTGCAGGCTTCTTCGTCTCCTGCCCCTCGCTGGAGAAAACGTGAGACAGACAGATACAAAGCCACCCAACAACATCTGCAGAGAGAAAATCAGGAGGGGAAGGGATAGCCCGGCCTGTCACACGGTGCAAATCCCAAGTGTCGATCCCGGGTGGCCGGGTGTTGCCTTCGGGCATTCGGTAGAGTTTGAACGAAATGACGAAACGAGCGATCAAAAAGTAAATGTTCTCTCGAAAGAGGATGTGCTAAGATGGCAAATAAGCGAGGCAGTACATTTGTGGGGTGCAGGCCACCAGCCGGCGGATCTATTGCCGACTTTGGCAACCGTTGCGCCGACTGACGGGAATTTTACAGGCTCCCGCACGAGTGGAAAGACCCTTGCAAAGTATTCTGGCAGTCTCATTCGCCATCCCATCTTGGTTGTGGCCCAAGAGGGCTATACAGCACACGTACGCGCCCCAAGCCCCTTTCATGGGCCTGATGGGCTTGCCCCTTCATTTGAGAGACAGTCGTGCGATTCCGAGCACGCGAATGGCGAACCGGCCGAGGACTTTTTGCATTCACGCTTTACTGGTGGGACTGAGGGAGCACACTGTTAATATCCCAGGTGCCCCATCTCGGTTGATCATCGTGATACTCGAAGCAATCTTGGCTCGGTTAGGGAAAAGGCCGCATATTTGGACACTGAGCAACCTCATTTGCACCCCACAACCCGTCACGTTCAACAACATTTTGTTCTACCACCACAACACTGATTTATTTTCCCCCCTTTCTGACCTCGACTGGCACTTTCAATATGCGCATTTTGTTGATTTTCGACTAAGTGATGATGAATTCGGGGGGCGGGGGCAGCTGTGAGCCAACATACTTGGCATGACCGCCCAGGGGCTGCTGTGACCCAGGTTAGCTTAGAGAAAACAGATGTTCGCAGAGCAAATGATGGAGGACACAGAAGTATACGCAGGCCACAGTGCACGACTATATCCCACTGCCACAGAATCACCTGCGGCCCATCTCACACCCGAACAACATGCCCACTTCGAGCACCTAATTCAAGTACCCATTCACGCATGTAATAAAGACTTATTTTTAAAAATTCTATACGGAGATAAGAACAGAGTTTTGAGCCTTGAGGTATAGGCTATGTATAGTCTATAATATTGCGATTTTAAGTATGTTGGTACGGTCACGTATGTGAATACAAATTGGTCTGGCGTGGTGTGGTTGAGTCGATTGTGTAGGAAGGAGGAAGCAGTCAGGGCGCTGCCCCACAGCCCTCAGTGGCTAAATGTTAAATACGGCTGACTGCAAACGCTCCTAGTCCCACAAAGTATTTCGTATAGTTTGCTTGAAGACTGTTTGCAGGCTAGGAGTAGCTAGTGAGAAGAAAGCATTCCGATTGTAGGGCTGTGTAGAGTGTATTATTTCAGATAGCTGAGAAATTGTCAGCTCACGCTGCTGAGATACCCTCAAGACGATCAAAACAATACATTCAAGGGCTTAAGATCAATATTACCAGGGTTCAGATGTCTTTTTGATATCAAGCCGTTATTGCTATGTCTGTGGATCAATCCTTGACGTTAGGCGCGTTTCGCACAGTTTGGCCATGCCAAGCTCCAGAAACACCACACCAATCAGCCTCACGAACCGGGTTGGGGAAACCTTGGAAACAACCTTAACATGACGTCGGATGATCAGCATCCCGGACCACCGACCTCATATCATTGATAGCAACCGCATGCCTGAGGGAGATATAGCCAGGTGACGTCGCTGGAAATAGTGTCCCGCCGCTGCTTCGCTACAAAAGCAAAGCAGAACTCAGTTCAAAAGCTGCTCGTGTCCCTTGTCAATCCAAGTCGGTTCCCTGCTCCTTTTATCAGAGAGAGCCAGGCCAGGTTTCAAATTTGGCAAGCATGATTCCCCCCTCATACTTCGTCGCACTGCCTCTGGCGGCCCTCGCAGCCGCTCAGACCAGCAACACGACGACGTACAACGTGACCATCTCCTGGTACGGGACCAACGATCCCAAGGGCTCGCCCAACTGCAACAGCAACACAGTAGCCTGCGGGTTCTACACCTATGTATGTAGGACACAAATCAGATACACAGATTCCGAAACCCACCAGCACTGACAACAACATCCTTCAAAACCAGCCCGGCTACGCAGCAGCCGTATCGCAAAACCTCTTCGGAGCAGGACCCGGCGAGGGCAAAGGCCCCGCCTGCGGGACCTGCTACCGCGTCACAGTCGAGACGGACGCGCAGAGCGGCAAGGCCGTGCCCAACGCGGGGAGCAGCATCGTGGTCAAAGTGAACAACCTGTGCCCCGCGGACGCGGACGACCAGATCTGCGCGCAGCCCGACCTGCAGACGCCGAACCAGTACGGCGGGGTGGTGGACTTCAACCTGTGCAACGACGACGGGGCACACGCGGCGCTGCTGGCGCCTGCGAATACCGGGCTGGCGAGGGGCACGGCAGTAGAGGTTGGCTGTGGGGAGTGGAATGGGACTGAGAAGACGGACTGTGGGAGTTTGTGTGGGCAGGATGGAAAGGACGGGCAGGGACTGGGAGGTGGTGTGAGGCAGGAGGTTGGTTGGTGGGGGCTGTTGGTTCCGCTGGGGATGATGTTGGGTATATGAATTCTGTGGGGTGGGATGCAGAGGCTGCAATAGGATATTCGTTTTCAGAGTCTCATCAAGGTACTGAAGTATAATCTGCCGAGTAGCAACAACGTTCTTCACACGAAGCAAGCCCCGTACCATGATATGGAGCTCTCTCAGGGCGGGGCAGCGGAGATGACGATTATTGCTGACAGTGAGAAGGGGAGAGACTCAAAGAGATGTGGTGAAAAGTTCAAATGATCACGGAAGGTGGGCGATGAATGATATATATAAATTTGCGTGGGTCAAACCTAATATGTAACGTCCTAGGAACGCAGTGGCATGTAGTCATTTGATTGTCTAACGAAAATACCTCTAGTCCCAGAGATATGGAGATTGATCAACTTCCACTTTTCTCACTCGTGGCCATAGGAGTTAATTCCGGCCCATAGCACGCTCGACTTCAGCAAGTGCAGCGAGAACCTTCTCGTCATATTGCCTGCGTCCAACAATCTGTAGGCTTACAGGAGCGCCCGCGAACTTTTCTGGGCTGTACATCTCGTATATGAATCGATCTTGGTCGTTAAGGGGCTCGTACTGTGAGTCCTTCGGATCCTTCTCCGGGTCCACTGTCGTGACAGGGAACACGACGCCTGGGTAATCCAGCAAATTCCAGATAGCTGTGTATCCCCAATACCGTGACTGATCGTGGGGGGTGGCCGCCCCAAAGGACGGGGGGCAGATGATAAAATCTATTTCCCGTCCATCTTTCGAGCCAGTCTGAGTCCAGGCTCGGGCATATGCTGTTCGAAACTGTTCTCTCTCAGAGGTTCGCTGCGAGCACTGTTAGCGATTATTTAAGACAGAAATTGAAGACTGCTCGGACTCACCTCCCAAAGTTCCGCTTGCGTCAGATTCTTCACGCTTGGTTGCTCTTGTATGATGAATTTTGTCAGTGGCAGAATCGGCTCGCCACTTTCTTCGAGCAACCCAAGAACTTGCTCGCCCCCATCTGGCCAGTATAGTGAGGAGATGATCTCCCAGCCCTTTTGATGATCCAAAGACTCGCACTCCCAGTCCACGACTTCCATACCTGCTTTGCGGCAGGCACTCGCGACTTCTTCCAGAGCACGTCGCATGGGAGGGTGAGGCCTCACAACTCCGTCCCACCACTGTATGGCTACCTTGGGAGGCCTTGCGAACTTATAAGGCGTCCATTCTTTGGCGGAAATTGATGGATCGAGTCGCCATGGCTTCTTTGCGAGTGCAACCTTCATGAACAGTTCAAGCGCCTCCCGATCGACAGTCATCGGACCAGGGGTGCCCATAATTGATTCCTTGCCTGCCATGAAGCCTCTCACTCCCAGGTACGAAAGGCGCTTGGTGGTAGGTCTGGGTGTCATGATCAGTCTCGAAGTTTCTTTTCGCAAATACATGACGCTGACAAAAGGATTTCGTACTTGAACGCGTAAACACCGACGTGTGCTCCCGGACAGCGGACGCTGCCGCCAATATCACCGCCAATGCCCTGCTATTGTCAGATCCCGGAGTCAAGAAAAAGGAAGGGAAAGATTGTTGAAACTCACGAGGATGCTTCCCCGCATACCAAGCAACGCACTTTCTCCACCACTACTTCCACCTGGGGTCAAGTTTCGGTTGTAGGGATTGACCGTTCGGCCGTACACATTGCTGTTGGTTTCCAAGTGCATTATGAGCTGAGGCTGTGCAGTCCTGGCATAGTAGACACAGCCCTCGTCCCACAATGTCTCGATGAGCGTCGTACATCCGCCAGGCTTGTCAATCCAGCTGACGCAGGACGCGTTAGTGACGACTCCGGGGCCAACCATGCCGTGGTGCTCTTTGGTTGAGATAGGCAAGCCAAACAGGGCACCCTTCGGTTCCGGCAGAGAGTCGAGCCATTTCGCCCGAGCAATTGCCTCGTCCCATAATAGCTCTGTGAGGCAGTTTGTCTTGTGTGGTTGTCAGCATTTCGCTCGGAGGTCCGACTCGGTGGTTGTCCAGCTTACCGCTAGATGCGCCACTGCCGCGCGACGCAGGAATGCTCTCGTGACTTCTTCGACCGAGATAGTTCTCTCTCTCAACACGGCAAGTAGCTGGGTCACGGTGTACGACTCGGTGATCTCCATCTCGCGCTCAGTGAGGATTACAGCCGGCAGGCCCCGAGAATTCACCGGTAGGTCATCCGGCATGCCCTCGATCTTCGGGTCAACTTTGCGTAGTGAGGCATCGCGCTTGGCCCTCTCCCCCGCCACCTTGTCTTGCCAAGTTGTCATATTTGTTGTAGTGCCAGGATACGGATCTCGTTGTCAGGGGATGAAGGACACGTCAATGTGAGAGAGGAGAGACTGCAATGTACGATGCGTACTTGATGAGAAACTGTGTAGATAATTGATGCGCAGTTGTGTTAAGAAGCGCGGTTATGGTTAGGTGCGGCTCAGTGATTAAGTTAGCTTACGGACACTCTCGGCTCTCGGCACTCGGTGCTGCCTAGGAATGCCCGAGTTATCAAGAAAGATAAGTAGGCCAGCCCCTCAAGTCGCACCTTATCTATCTCACTGCCTCCGTAGTCGCAATTACTTCATGCCAGCCCCGGCACTCATGCACGCCCAACACGCTGGCAACGGCACAGATACATCGAGGGGAAGTGGATGAGATCTTGCAGGTTTATCGGTCTCTGCCGAAGACTTTTACATTCTGTTATCGCAATCCTATGGTCGGGGACCCGGAAGAAGCCACTGGCATGATTGTCCCGTGATTTTTGAGTTACCAGCCAGCTCACTCATCGACGACATACGGCGGCCGTTCCTGCTTCTTCTTGTCCGGCTGTAACCTACAAATCTCAGCCTCGCATCAGGCCAATATCAGGAGGAAGGGGTTATCCGCCTCAAGCGTTCCTTCGCCACAGAAATCTCGCCCTCTTCGACATACTCTTCTCCCGTATCCATCCTTCTCAATGTATGCACCTCAGCAAGTTGCAGCTAATCTTTACTCCTAATACTACGGTTCCGCACATCAAACTCGCATAAGGGCAGATTCCTCTCATGTCAATCCCAGAATATCTACCTAGGTAGTAAGTTACCATGGCCTCATATACCTAGGTACCTCCTAGTACCACCTGTTAGCAAGGGTAATAGCAATAAGAAGAAATGCCTAAGTACTTTCCAAGTTTTAAAAAGTAGTAATAATACAAGTGAACTACGTAATGCCAAGGTACAAGTAGCTTACTACCCCCTCCCCTTTATACTTGTCTAGAATTCAGATAGATTTATTCTCTCTATATTCCTTTTCTGTGCAGACAGCTTCACAGTCTACCTACATATCTGCTTGTTTGCGGGTGCAGTTTTGCGCCCCGGCGTCTTTTGGGCGCACATATGTAGGCTGCCGAAAAGCATTCCGATATCCCATTTCAATCAACTTTAGGGTGGAGTAATTTTGCTATCTGAGCTCCTGGACCAAGACCCAGCAAAATATGAGTGTTTGATAACGCCATGCCAACAAACATTCGATCCACCCAGAGGCCTCCGAGGACATGCATCAATTGTACGAGGCGAAAAGTCCGATGCGACAAGAGATTGCCATGCCAGCAATGCATTGAACGAGGACACGCACACCAGTGCAAACGGGAGCTTGTTCGAGTGAGGGGTAATCTGGTCAAGGACTCAGCATCGGAGGACTTCGGCAATCGTAACTACGCAGAGCTTCTGCAGGAGAATGCAATTCTTCGCGCCCTACTCGGCGGCCAAGATGCGCTCACAATTGCTGGCACCGAGACCGACAGGGAAGAGACGCCGAAGCTACGTGCACATGGCAGGAGTCGCACCGAAGATGTTGAAAGGCGTCTGTTCGACGAGATTGGGGCCTCGTCAAAGCCGCGGACTGTGTGTGAGCTAGAAGACATCATTTTACCTTCTCGAGATTTCAGTCAGAGTTTGATCGAAAATGCTTTCAAGTGGACATTTTGGATTCACTTCGCGCTCTTCATCCCGAAGTTCCGGCGCGAACACGAAGAGTTTTGCGAGAGGCTACGAGCCAATCACTCTATTGCAGAGATGGATCCGGCGTGGATGGCAATCTACTTCAGCGTCTTGGCCTCGACACTTATGTTTATGGATGAAAGGGAGACCGACGACAAGCGGCCGGCCGGTGTCGATTTTACGAGCCTTCTTCGAAACTGGTACGAATCTGCGCTATTGTTTCTCGACAGGGCTGACTACATGAAGAAGCCAGACGTGCGCACGCCTCAAGCCATCGCCATCCTGCACATCGTATTCAACAACGTGGGTGACGTGCACCGCCATGAGAGTATGTGGACAGTCGCAATTCGTCAGGCCCAGCAGCTAGGTCTGGGCTCGGACGAAGACAATGCAGATGAATCATATTGCGAGCAGCAGATAAGACGCAGACTCTGGTGGACCCTGGCGATTTGCGAATGGTTGCCTGTCCCCCATAGACATCCCTGTCTGCATGAGATTGATTTCTCATGCAGGCTTCCAGATGAGGTCGACGATGATGAGTTGGAGACCGTATCGGGAAGTTCGAGGCTTCCCAGGTCCAAGCCGCGACCGGTGAGATACCACATCGCAATGGCGGAGGTCTCCAAAATCTACTACAGACTTCGTTATATGCTCAGACTACGCCAGTGGGAGACAGAAGATGTCGCCCGTTTCGTCTTCACTGCAGATGAGCAGCTAGCGAACCTAATCACCGACCTACCTTCGTATCTGCAATTCGACGAGAAGTCGACAGCAGCCACTGAGTCACGCGACCGCCAATATCCCTTCATTCCTTGGCAGAAGAGAAGTTTAGCAAAGGTACTACTCTACTACCGGATGGCAATCAGCAGCCAGCTGCAGGAACATTGGCTAGACGGGTCAACTGACGGTGCTCGGACGAGGGCCATCTGTATGTCTTCAGCGAGAGGGCTTATACACTCAACTCTCACGGAGACTGCTGACGGATCGAAGCTCCGGCCCTGGTAAGTCCTTCGTAGTCAACGTCATCAACCGAAGTGCTGATATTTTACAGGGCAATCACGATGAACATCTTCTCTGCCTCTGCTGTCCTGGCGCTGGAATCTTCGCACACAGAAGAGGACTTCTCTGCCGAGATACAACAGGGCCTGGGATTCCTCAAGGGAGTCCAGGCTCAAAATCTCGTTGCTGAGAAAGCGATCAGGTTTTTGGAGGGCATCATCCAAAACAGCTAGGTCCTGTGGTAGTCATTCCTCTCGCCGATTTGGTGACAGTCGTTACTGTTCTCGCCATGTTCCACGTCACAAATGTAAACTTGAAAAGACAAAGAATTCGCCAGTCCAGGCTTATTTGGAATGGGTGTTCTTGGAACCAAGGGATGTTTTACACTGATCCAGCTGAAAATATGGATTGCTTGTACGGGGTCAGGCGCTGATAGAGATCCCCTCCGAGTCGTGGTGAAGTTCAGGTTTCGCTGCGCCTCAGGCGATCTTTACCTAAGTCTCAATTAATCAATGGGCATACATAGCTGTCAGTCAATTTTGATTGTGGACTCTGGCTAGAAATGCTTAACACTGTATATCATCACAGCCCATAAGGTACCACACCTGCAAGCTTTAGCAGCTTATCAGTCTCCACAGGTTCGCTAACCGGTCTGTCTCTCTTGTACGTTTCTTCCTGCCCAAGTCGAATTACCTTGCGCTCATCACGGTAGATGTTGGCGTGAGGCCAATGGGTCTGTGTCAAGAAAGTGTCAGAGGCGTTTTGCTGCCCCCCTGGTTTTTTTTTTATGAATCGACTTACCGTGCCCTTTCGGTCTTTGAACAACTGCGCCTTTTTCTCTAGATCGCCTGCGCTAGCGTAGGAGGCAGGCGAGTAGCACACATCTATCAGAGAAGAGTTCAATCAATTGAGTTCCATGTGAAAGAGTTAGACTTCGGTTTCTTACACAGTACAGAGCGGACCGCACCGCTCTCCGGCAAGCAGTTGTAATGAACAGTTCTGGAATCCCACAGGATAAGATCTCCCGGCTCAGCGCAGACCTTGATCGCCTCGCAACCTCTATCCTTAAACCACTCGACTTCTTCCGGGGTGAATCCGAACCAGTCGGCCGGGCCCCAGGTCTTTCGCTCGGTGTCATGAGTCTTGAAGAAGGCCTCGTTCAGTGCACTCGACCCCTTCAGGACAATGAGACCTCCGTCCTTGGGACCGTTCGGAGCAAGGTTGAGTATCCCTTGGACGCACTGCATCCCTTTACGGTGAGGACTCTGGTCGACGTGCGGCCACGCGGCGACGGGCTCTCGGTCTTTCGTTGGAAGGGTCAGGTTGGCACCATCGAATGAGACAAGAAGGTCTTCGGTTTGCCAGAGCTTCGCGAAGGCATTGATTATCGCAGGCTCCCTGTAGTACGCGGTCAGTAATGGTCTTTGGCTTTGGGGAATGAATGAAGTCGGCGCACATTCGAGCTTCCCAGAAGAATTTCTCGTGAGATACCGAGTAAGAGTGGTACATTCCGCCCCTGTAGTCAAATTAATATCGACAGGGAGTCACTGATTGCTTTGGAAACTAACTTGATGTGTGCCGGCAAGTTCTGGGGCCCCCAGGTCGTGCGATCGTCTTTACAGAAACCGTAAGGAAAGGTTTCAAGCCAGTCAAAGAGGCTATCGAGATAGTACCCTGCTCTTTCTGGCGAGATAACGCCCTTCAAAACAACATAACCGTCATTGATGAGCTGATCTCTCCAGTCTCCGTACTTGCTCGAAGTGTCGAGCTGAGGCTCGGTCTCATAACTGATGCTGCCCATTGTATAAACCTTTTGATGGAGACAAGAATGGAATAATTGACTGCTTTGCGGGGTTGTGACCAGAAAGGCAGCGGCGGCCGCGTTATGTATCCTCAACAAGTTGGCGACATGTTGCCATCCGATGCCACCGGTGTGTCATATCAATAATTGGGGTAGCATTTGATCTGAAGACGGCAGAGATTGACATCCGGCTGGGTGACTCTCGGGCGAGACCCTGAACTTCATGCAGCCTTATCGCCCCGGCCGGGCGAGTCACGGGCGAGTTTTGGATGCCTGTAGCCGTACTAAGCAATGAGAGACCTCCAATTGATAATGAATTTCCAACAACAATTATTTGAACTTCGCAACCACCCATAAGAATGGCTTTCTTGCGGCACTTGCCAATCGAATCCTTCGTATTGCTACGCCATCTCAGATCTTCTCCGTTCAATCTCCGCGACCATGACAAATAATCCGACGATCACGGCAGAACCTGGGCTGCTGGATCTCACAGGCACTCCCACTTTGCCCTGGTGGAGAGACGGCGGCCTGAGAAAACTCATCTTCTGGCAGACATGCATTTTAGCTGCTCAAATCACCGTCGGGTACGACGAGGTCATCATTGGTTCATTCCAGGCGCTGCAGCCCTGGCAGGATGGTAAGCTGCGACTCACCCCTTCTTGCTATTAGCCTCTGCTCAAATAACCTTGCAGCCATGGGGAATCCATCTACTGAGATTTTGGGTCTCATCACCTGCACGGTCTTCGTGGGCGGCTTTGTTGGTGCACTTCTTGCCGCGGCACCGGCCGATCGCTATGGCCGGCGCTGTGCAATGCAGATTGGGTCTTTCTTAGGAGTTGTTGGATCATGTATGCAAGCGGCTGCTCCTAGCCGGGGCGTCTTCATCGGTGGACGTGCTGTTCTTGGTGTTGGCCTGTCCTTCACCACGACGGCTGGCCCCAACCTGTTGAACGAGCTAGCCCATCCTCGGTTGCGCGGAAAGATGGCTTCGATGGTAAAGCGATCACCCTGTCTTTGCTCTGCGCTTATGAATAGCTGCTGACTCATCTGGTGGGACAGTTCAATGTGCTCTGGTATGCCGGCTCTATCATCGCCTCGTGGCTGACATTTGGAACTGGCCACCTCTCGACTTCGTGGTCCTGGCGTATTCCATCCATCGTGCAGGCCATATTTCCCTTTCTCCTCATGATCGCCACTGTCTTTATTCCGGAGTCGCCTCGATGGCTCTGCTCTAAAGGGCGCCAGAAGGAAGCAAGAGCTTTCCTGGCCAAGTACCACGCCAATGGCAATCAAGACGACCCTACAATTGAGCTGGAAATGCACGAAATTTCCACAGCTCTGGCACTGGAGGAGCAGAGAAAGATGCACACCTGGTCCAGCCTGTTGAAGTCCAAGGCTAACCGACGACGCCTCGGTATCTGCCTCTCGGTGTCCGTCCTCACACTCTGGAATGGACAAGGCGTCATATCATACTACTTCTCACCCATCCTAGACTCTGTCGGGATCACAAGCACAACCCAGCAGACCGGAATCAACGGTGGTATGGCAATATGGAACCTCATCTGCTCTGTCACCGGCGCCTTCCTGGCAGATAGACTCGGCCGGCGGAGACTGTGGCTCACTTCCTTCACTGGAATGATATGCGCCAATGTTCCCTTGACTATCACAAGCGCCATGTACGCGAACCACGGCTCTCAGGCCGCAGCCCACGGGACAGTCGTCTTCTTATTCCTGTACAATGCCGCTTTCAATATCGCATGCAACCCGTTGCTGTATTGTTACACCCCAGAGATCCTGCCATACAGCATCCGCAGCAAGGGGCTGGCGCTGCAAATTCTGTCCAGCCAGGTCATGCTGACGGTGAATCAGTACGTTAACCCCATCGCCCTGGAACGGATCGGGTACTACTATTTCATTTTCTACCTCGGCATGTTGTTTCTCGGCTTGGCACTCATCTACTTCACGTTTCCCGAGACCAAAGGATATTCTTTGGAAGAGTTGGGCATCCTTTTCGATGGTGAATTTGACGTCAGGCCGCCCGTTCTCCATGGGAAGGATGTTGAGAATATCGGTGGCATAGCTGGAACCGAAGCGAGTAAAGATACTGTAAAAGTCATTGAGAGTTAAGATGAAGTAAGAATTGCATCATATCTAAATACGTCGCAACAGGTAGCTCAGGTGATCAATCTTCAAGATTTCATTTTGGGGTCTTCCAGCTGAATCATAAATCCGCTCACTGCTGGGATGCTTCATTTTCCAGATTCACAATATTCATTTCATGTCGGCGGTCAGACCTTGTGTCAGCTCAGCGGGCTTTGTAGGAAATACTCCATCAATTGATGTCACCAAACTATCCGGTGCAGCTACCAGAGGCAAAGTCACCACTGATAAATACCACCAGCACAGCTGAATATGCCGCACATGCAGCGAAGATCTCCGATCGGCTGGCAGTCGTCAACACAGCCAACGCCCCCGCAAAGATTATCGTGAACATCGCAATTAAGCCCAACGTTAGCGATGGCCGCGACGCCGATACAGTATAGAGTGTAAATACAGGTGTGAAGAGGAGGAGGGCCGCCGCTATGGTAGTAGTCGATAATGCTGCAAGACGCACCCGCTCGTACGAGTAGTACTTGACTGGTGTCGGGCTGAAATGCGAAATAGTGGGCTGGGGGAGCCCGATTTGATATAGAGGCAGTGTCGGCGGAGTAGGCGTGATCCTGAAAAGCCATGATAGCTTGGTTCGTAGCAGGTATGTGAGGAGGTCTGGCTCTGTTCGATTGGATAAGGTTATATAGTCTGAAGCGCGGATGTCTGACGCGCTGGAGCTTATGTCGGGCGGGTAGAGGGAGGAGCTAGCTCCCGAGAGCACGGAGTAATGCGCTTGCGCTGCGAGTCCTCCGGTGGGAGACTGTGTATTACCATGGAAATAACGGGACATTGCAGTCATGGTCTGGGGCGATGGAGTCGGTGTAGCCAGAAGAGCTGTTTCCTGGAGGATAGCTTCTCTATAGTCCTTCAACGTTGTGCGTATCCTCATCGCGAGGTCCATTCTTTTCTTCCATTTCTCGCTAGATGTTCCGGCAGCGGAGTCTTGAGCCGGAGAAACCGAGTGCAAGGCATTATGCTGAAAGCATTTCCAGTCTTGAACGCAGTCCCGTATCCGGTCACGATGCTCTTCTCCACCCTCAGTGCTATCAATGTTGATCCTGTCCTGGATATCTAATTCGTCTTGCTCCGCTTGCAGTTCGCATAGCTGACTCTGGTAATATATAAAGTCTCGTGCTGTGAGTCTGTCGAAGCGCCTGAAGATGTAAGGGCTCTGATCGCTGTCACTGGCCATGAAACTCGCCAGCGACCCGAAGCCAGACACGTAGTCGTAATGAGAGCTTGTTTTCTCGGAGCGAAAATTCATTTTGTGACGTCTTTCATGTCATTAACGGGAGATTGATCAAGTTCTGAGACGATTTCAATATTTTTCCCGACCTTCCAACTTGACAAGAGCGATTGTTATTCTGTAGACTATCCTCCGATCTGGGGGGCGCTCGCCATCAGGTCCTTCATAATGAGCTGCCAAACCAAGTGTGACCGCACTTCTCGGTCAAGAACCTTCTTATGCATCTGTGAGACACCAAAGATGGCGGAGGCGCAGGGCCAAGTAGATTAAGTCACGTAGATGCGCAGACCCTGCATTGCACTGTTGCCTTGTCCTACCTCGCCGGGTGACATTGCGCGCAAGGAGTCGGCAAAGAGTAGGTCGCGTCCCAGTCACACTTTAACATATAACAAGCTACCTGTTTCATCCTCAAATTTGCAATTTTCGGTGACAAAATCCGCGCCACCTTCCCCAAAGTCTGAATCCCGCTCAGTGTCGAGCCCGGTCTCATGAACGAATTGCATCAACAGTCTTGATCAAACTTTTCATCCACGTCAGGATGCAGCGGAATATATTGGATTTTTGAAGCTGTACAAACTTCGAAAGCGATTGAAAATGGCAAATTTAGCCCAAGGTTGGATCAATCATCTGTACGTAGGAAACTGATTTTCTCATCGCGGAGCTTGGATTATTAACCGCACCTTTTGCAGACGCTATCAGGCGATGAACGATCAAGTCCGCCATCTCGACGGAAATGTGGAATTTTCTTCTACAAGACCGATGCCTCGACCTGCGCGACCAACAGCAAAAACAAAAGGCCGCTTATGGATTGAAAATGACCCTATCCCGACCCACAACTTGCCGGCGCAGCCAGCTCCTCAACAACATCCTCGCCAATCCCGACGCCGTGACAACCGACAAGCCGGTAGTCAGACGGTGGAGGAGGAGGATCCTTCCGTAAATAAAATGATTGGCCAGCCTGAAACTCGTCCAATCAGTCAGGAGCAGCTGGTTGCTGAGGTGAAGGGAATTTATGCGGGTTTAGTCATGGGTGAATCTAAGTGTATCGAGACGGAAAAGTCACTTACAGCCAAGGAACTAACAGCCAAAGAACTCGGATTTCCTCCCAGGGTGCGATCTTCGCTGGGTATGTCGTACAAGACACGGGAAAGGAGATTTATGCCCTTAGAAATCAACTCTAAGCCGGCACATGCGCTGCTCGACAGTGGAGTCATTAACAACGCGATCTGCGAGGACTACGCACAGGCCATTGGTGCAGTAATCGAGCGCCCATCTTCCAAACATTATTTCATCAATGCCAAAATGGAAGCCTTCGAATCAGTGGGCACAACGACGTGAACGTTTTCAATTCCAGCAGATCGATTTGAGACTTTTCCGAAAACCGAGTGGACGTGCGCCTTTGCTGTGGTCCAGCATCTAGCGGCACCTTTAGTGCTTGGCAACCAATTCATACGCAAGACTGGTGCTCTCATCAACTTCGCCCACCTCATGGTCAGGAAGACTCTGTCAGTCATGAGCGACGAGATCACCCAGTTCAAAAAAGTCTGGATGTTCATGCATATGAACCTGCCGACTCAGAAGCTTGGCTGCTCCTTAGACGCCGAGCCAGCCTTTGCCGCCCTGGACAGTGGTTCAGATATTGACGCTGTGTCTTTGAGCTACGCGAAATTTCGTGAGTGGCAGATAGAACTACTGCCCGAGGATGAGGGATTTGTGTTGCTGGCAAACAACGAGTTAGTGAAGCTTGCAGGCTACGTTGAGACGACGCTGGGGATCCAAGGAGGCTGTATTCGCAGGAGACTTTACGTTCTAGACGGTCTCGTCTGCGATGTCGTGCTAGGCGATCCAACCATCGAAGCCCTCGATATCTTCAACAAATTCAAAGGCTCTCTCGTCGAGACGACGGCTACAGAAGACACGGACCCCTTCCACATGATACAGTGGGTTGAGGAATTGGACGAAACGGAGCACGAACTGGAAGAAATAATAGCAGAGTACCCCAACGCCGCGGCCAGCGGCACGGCAAGAACCGGCTGGAGGTCTATCTTACTCGAGTGGCTTTTAAGAAAGGATAAATCTATTGAAGGTGAAGGTAAGCAAGCTCTTGTCCCAGCAAATCTTCGTCTTCTTGCTTACTCGCAACGGCAGGGACTGTAAACAGGCTCACCAATTTGCTTGAATATGTCGAGGTTCGCGCAGCAAACTGGAGGAGGGCTTCTGAAGTTGAACTTCTCAAACTGATCGGCGACGAATATACCCGCAAGAAGGAAGAATTTGCCAGATCCAAGAAACAGAATGATGAACTTCTGGCCAAGATCCGACAGAACATCAAAGCACGGCCGCGGATGCCAAAACCTGACTCGGGACCGAAATCTGAACAATCGAGCGTGGTAGCCATCATGCAGGTCATGTTTCGGTCCATCGCAAATTATGGAAACACGGGAGTGATCTTGGAATCTCTGGTGTCGTCCTTTTGGGTTTTCTTAAGTTCGAAGGGGGAGGGGCCAGCATATCGCGCCACCGTTAGACCCCTCTACTTACCACACCATCAATATGCAGGACTCGGCCTTCAATGTTCACAAAGCACTGCCACAGCCTGCTTCGATCTATATGCTAAGTTCAAATGGGTCTTTCAAATTAAGCGATTTTTTGTATTGAAAGTGGTTGTACGGCTGCTTTCTGAGAGTGGAAAGCGTTTAAGGCGCCCTGTCTACAGTGCATACCCTTAAATGACTGACCCGCTCTTCAATTGGACCCCCAGTTGCTGTCATAGTGAGGACCACGATGCCACCAGCTGAGAAGTTCCAACTCAGTCCTGTCCAAGGACTCAGACACAGTGGAAATACAAGTTGGAAAGAAAAGGTTATCCATATATCCAAAATTTTCGTCTCTGCTCCGCTGCCCCAGGGTGTCCAGAGTCCATGCTTCCGTGCACATTGCCCCAGAAGGACGGCCCTCGTGTGCTGAGGGTATATTTGCATAGATCCACGATTCCCCCGCGGTCCTTACACTTCACTTAACACTTGCTGTTCTCGCTGCAGCCGCAGTTCGGCGCGCAGCCCAGGACGCAAACACCAACGCCGAACGGGTTTGTGGCGAAGCCATTCTGGCAGTTCTTCTGGCACGCGACATTGCAGGCGCAGTCGCAGGGCTTTTCGAGGAGGGCCGTGTCCTCGGTGGCTGGAGTGATTGCTGGGACGCCCAGGGTGTGGCCGGATAGAACAGCAAGGAGGAGGGCGGTGATGCTGGTGGTGAAGAACTGCATATCGATGATAGTTCGAAGACTTTGGGGAAACGTGATGATGACAGGTGTATTTTTGAAACAAGTGTGGAGTACAAAGTATTATAGCGGTCTGATATTAATTGCTGACTGGGACTTTTTGAGTGTTTGAGCTTGAGATGGAGAGGGTGAAGCACGCAGCTATCTCAGTTTGTACGACGAGAACGGAGACCTTTTATACTCGAAAATCTTATGGCAGCCTCAGCCAGCCCGAGATTTGCGACACGGGGCAGGTTGTATAGCGAAACGTCACAGCCGCTTTTTGGTAACCGTCATTGAGATGCCCAACCTCACAAAGACCTGTTGGTAATCGAGACAAAGTTTCTGTTTACTTGCGAGAAATCCTTAATTGTAACTTTGAAGTATTTTTAACAGATTTGATCCAGGTCTCTTGGTGTTCCGCTGCTCAATCGGAAACTAGACGCTTCCTTCGTCAACGTATTGGTTCCGTTACCCCTAGGGGTTCATACAACTTCTTGTGGAGAGGGCTGAAGATTTTGCAGTGGTCGTAGACGTTGGCACCAACGTGTTTCTAAGCCACGTATCGTTTTCATGCAGATCCGTCACATCCTGTACCCAAATGGAGTTTTGCGCGTTTCTGCGCCGCTCACGGGAGGCAGCAGGGGGCTGGCACTTCGGAGCCAACGGCGAAGACCATCATGTGCCCTGATGAAAGTATAGCTCGTGTCCTGAAAGCACCAGACTTGACAGTTGATCTAGCTCATGCTCAGCTCAACTCGTAATTCATCATAATTAATTCTTTTGTGGATGATATGGGATCCTAAGCTTTGTGGTAAGCATACTTTTGCTATCAGGGGATGACTGGAACAACCATTAGCTACATTGAAGTTATTGAAGTGCTTTCTGCCATGTTGGTTTCGATAGCTCGGTACGATTATCCGGCAAGAACAACGACATACAAGATTCTTGCAACTTCAGGGACTTCAGCGGGCCGAGTCTTTGCGCATCATTTCAGCTGGCTAGATATGGCCATTTTCAGGCCGTGGATATGTACTAAAATACGATTTTCCAACAGTTCAGTCTTCGAGCAGGCGTGTGTTCGGCACCCTGGTATTCGGGACCCGGCTCACCTTACAGCAGTTGAGCGTGCTGCGCTTTTTGCCAAGACGATCACATCTGTCAGACGTTCAGCTAAGCTTTTTGCCAAAAGCTTAGTTTCCTGCTAGTTCCTTCGTTGGTTTCATTTCCTTGAATGCAGGGCGTGGGCCCCCTGGTTGCGGGGTTAAGTGTGTATATCAAACGTTGCATTTGCGCAGACTGGAAATGGTTGGGTTTGCCCATGATGAACATGGATGCAGAAATAGGATCTTAATCAGATCCTTGCCCTCTTGGAGAAGCGCGTCTATTCATCAGCTTTGCTGTTGTTGGTTTCACTCGCAGTGTTGTTGGACTGATTCCGTTGCTTCTGTGGCCAGAGTTTGACCCTAGCCTCGCATTGGAATGATTCTTTGTTTCAGTGATCCATGTTAGGCCAAACAAATGGTACGACCTAAAAGCTTCTAGCCATCCTGCTAACAAATCATATTCGACATGTTGGCTGCCTCTACCAACAAAGACCACGGTTCTACCATTATGACCTCTCCACGTCTAAATAGGACGTTGCACTACGCCTCTTACGTACACTGATCGACCAGGTCGGTCCGACAAACACCGGAACGGTAGTGACTGACCCGCTCACACGGTCAGATGATGCGTTGCTGAGCCTCTCTGAATCCTTCGGATCAGCAGCGAATCAGCTTTGAAAAGTATCCTTGATCAACGTCTCACAGCATCCTACATCATTTTGGGAGTTTGCATCGGCTACATCATACCCGTTTTGCTCTCATTGCTGCCTCCCGACACTTCATCTTAACAAGCCTATCTTAACAAGACCAGTCACTGAAAGCGGTTTCTGCACTTGACATCTTCCAAGCTCAACTTACTTGCTGCACCCGCAAATCTGACTGCCAAGCTCCACTTTTGAGTTCCACTTCCTAACTCCTTTGGTAAGCTCACTGCTAAACTCGCCTCGCACACTCGACTTACACACTCGACCCGCAGACGCAACACAACGAGCCAAAATGACCTCTCAAGACTCCGCCGACAAAGACCAGGGCAAGAAGTCCCTCTACCAGCGCTACAAGGACGCTAAAGCCAGCAAGCCCATTCCCGAGGAAGACCTGAAGAAATACACAGGCATGAACAGCGACGAGCTCAAAGACTGGGCCAAGGACCGGGATGGAGTCGCGGGCAACCAGGTTGCAGGCAAGATCGACGCCGGCCCGGCCAGTGGCTTTGCTGGCTACGAGGCTGCACACGGTGTTGGCGGTTGGGGACCCGATGCCAAGGGTAAGGCGAAGTTCCCGCCGCAGGAGAGCAAGGAGTAGTGAGGCGCCCATTGCTGCTGTGGTTTTCTTGAATTGGACCGGCCCGGCTGGCCGTGTGCCTCGCGGGGGTTTGAGGTCTCACAGGATCGTCTGATATCCTGAAGAAGATTGCCGTGCAGACCGTCCTTCACCATGCAATGAAGATCATATTAAAAAAGCCCTTTTCTGATCGTTCCTTAATGTGACGTTTTCTCACAGAATCCGAGAGATATCATCTTACGTCTTGAGCTACCTGAATGGCGCAAGGTCTCCTCCCTATCAAGATGATAAGCCGCCCAATATATCAGAGGCCAAACAGGAGTGTCATGAAATCAAACAGATGAGCCATTCCTACTGCCCACAAAACCTGGCAATGAAGTTCTCTTGTAACCTGACATCCTGACCGGAGCAGTCCTCTGATTCATAGTATGAGACATTGCTAGTTGGATTGCGGTGAGAGCAAGATATGATTTGTGCATCTACGCAGTGGACGACCTAACCGACATATGGAGACAAAAAGAATTGCTCGTCGCGTTGCGAACAGGCATCACCATGCGATGGGTGATATTGTTATCCAAGTATATTTGTAGCAATATCTAACTATAGACATTGGGAATACGAGCTCTAGGCCGAGCCAGTTTCTGTCCCTCACATAGTCTATGTACATGAATGTTGAAGCTCCTCTTGTCAAGCTTTTGTCCCGTCTCCAAGTACCTTCCTAAGACCAGGGATACCATCAGCACTCCACCATTTCAGGCTGCCCATCAAATTTAACCAGTGTAGGAGCAGGTGAGGTCGTTGCCAGAGGTGGCGCAGTTGGTCAGGACGTTGCCGTTAGAGTCCTGGATGTCAATGATGGTACCGCCACGAGGGGTAACAGTGCCAGCCGAGCCGGAGGCGGAGGCATCGGTGAAGGTGACCGTGCCGAAGTCGGCGAGGGGAACGAGGCTGGAACCAGACTCAAAGTCCTCGACGATCCACTCGGCGTTGGTCTCGCAGAGGGTGGAGGGAGGGCTGCTGAAGGAGTGGGTGACCTTCTGGCCGGTGGTCAGGTTCTCGAGGGTGGCGACGCCGGCGGTCTTGGAGGAGGCGTCGACCTCCATGTAGATCGAGTCACCCTCACTAATCTCGAAGTTCGAGAACGAGTGCGAGTAGTCGGGGATCCACTCGTACCAGGCGTCGTAGGAGCCGTCTCCGTAGAAGGAGATACCGGTCTGCAGGATGGCGGAGCTGCAGGTGTCGCCGTCGATGCCGACCCAGGCAGAGGCAGCGGCGGAGCTGCCACCGGTGGCCCTGGGGGCGACGATGGTGCCCTGAACTTTGTTGAAGCCCTTGCCGATCTGGACGGAGCCGGACCAGTTGGTGGAGTACTCAGGGTAGGTGTTGTTCCTCATGTTGGGGGCAGAGACGTGCTGAGGGTGGGCGACATCCCGAGTGGGACGCCTGGCAGCGGCGGCAATGCCAGCGAGGGCAGCGATGACGGCTGAGTGCTTCATGTTGACTGGGGTTTGGCTGCAAACGGCAACGAAGAGCGAAAGGCAGAAGAGTCAGGGACTTTGACAAGAGGGCGACTTGGATCTCGAGGCTGATGATCTGAGGCTGTCAACATCTTGGCAAAAAGGGAGCCGTCTTCAGTTCTTATAGAAATTGGCTTGGCATCAGATCTCAGCATTCTCTATGTTGACATTATAATATTGCTCCCGACTCGATTTCCAGACTATTCTGTAAATCGTAGGTGTGATTTGTGGGAAGAGATGATAGAGCGCGAAAGACTGGCAGAGGCAGGTTACACTGGGCCGACATAGGCAGGTTACAACTTGACAATCAATATAGATGTGGTTGATATCTTACGAGAAAGAACAATGGGAACCTTTTTCCTCGGTGAAATACCGACACGCTGCTCCAAAATGCCGTTTGTTTGGTCCAGCGGGAAAGAGAGTAATGTTTACCCAGCTTCCAAAAAGAGACTGGATGGCGAATACTGATTACCAGTTCTGGAGCACATGCCGATACCCACTATTACAACACACTGAAATCCCCATATGCCTCGCATAGATGGAGACCCTCGAGTGATAATGAAGTTGACATCGGTCCCAGTCTCGTTGAGCGAGCTTCCTGAACAGGCTTGGCAGCGGTGTTTTGCAGAACAAGTCTAATTTCTCCTGTCGTGCTACAGGGATTGCCCCTATTTCTTTGCGCAGTCATCTCTAGACCCAACTAGCTCAGCGTGTATAATGCGCGGATTTAATCCACTCCGCAGCTGGCCTGTGTGGGGCCGGGCGCCCGTTGCGCTTGAGCTCAACGGTTAGGGCACTCCAGAAGCAGTTTTTGTGATCAATGTGGGTTTCGGTAGATATAGCTCACTTGAACATATGCCACTCGGAATCTGTCGATCATCAGTGTCTGGTTGTGACCAGCTGCTGCAAGGCACAATTCGAATGGTTACTCAACGTTGCTGAAGATCTTCCGAATGATTTCCCATGGCAGTCCGAGTCAATCTCGCTCGGATGTAACCGTTGGGTAGGATCGACTCGGTCAGATGCAACCCACTAAAAAAGCTTGTTGAAAGCTTGTTCAGACTAGTTTAAGCTTGTTTTGGATAGAACTGCCGTGTGACTCCCCTCTCACCCCTGTCTCTGGCTTTACTGCACGGAAATAAAACCCACTGCAGATCTCGTAAATTATCAGCACCTTCTCTTTTGGTCCTTAGGTGGGTTCCGAGACTGGAGTCTGGCCGGGCTTTATGCGTACAGAATAACAGGTTTACTAGGAAGATCCACATCAAACACATCGCTGGTTATTCCGAATCTGCAGATGAAGCGGCAATATTCCCGCACCACAATCGTTCTCGTCACACTCTCCTCAATGATAACTTGGTCGAATGAAAAGAGTTGTCGTCCACATGCCTGAGTGGGATGCCCACAAGTGCCCTTGCCTCCTTGCCATAATTCTTGAAGAACTTCAGCTGCTTGTCGTTAGGCAGCATCTTCTGCGGCTTCCAGATCCGCTGGCGGTCTTGGTTGCTGAAGCAGTCCCTGATGCCAGACATGACCAGCTTGATGCGTGCGTGCTCCATCACGACTGTCCAGGCGGGGTAGATCCCCAGTGGCACGAGGGCCATGCGGTCGCCGGGCCTCAAAGACCTAAGGTACGCCCTGTCGGAATTGTTATCCGCGGAGAAATTGGCAGAGTCGTCCGCGTGTCCCCATTTGCCTCTGTGAAAGAGCTGCCGGTCAAGCCATGGCACCACCCGTCCGCTGCCTCCCTCAACCTTCTCCGCCTTGAGCCAAGCCCACTCGCCGAGGCCCGACCGCGCCTCGACGACGAGTCTTTCTACCGGATATCTGCTGCTGCTCGGTATTACTGGCGGGGTCTGGAGATAAAGAATGCCCGGCGTGCGTTCTTCAAATCTGTACCCGTCGTGACGCTCCACCTCGAGGACCTCGTAGATGTCGCACTCGCGGAGGATGCGGGCCACGATGGGCAGGGGGAAATCTGGTCGGCCTGGCTTCCTCGTGTACGACCTTATGCAAGCTGCGTAGAAGAGCCAATTAGACCTCCGCACCTCAATATTGAACTCTTGCGAGGCGTCTTCGTGGAGGATGCTGAACTGTTCACGAATATTGTCTGAAACTTTATCAAGGCTTGCGCCTTTGCGGAGGAGGACCTTGGCCGCCTCCAGATGGTGCAGTTGTAGAGCTATGGCCAACGGTGTCTTGCCCTCGTTGTTCATTTTGTCCCATTCATTGTGACATTGTGTCAGTCTCGAGACAGTTGCTTCGGATCCGCGATATGCAGCAAGGTGAATTGGCAGGTTGCCAGCCTGATCCGCAAGGTCTGGATCCGACGAGAGCTCTAGAAGCGTGCTGACACCATGATCTTCCGCCTGAATGATCTTCACCGTGGTAAGCCATTCATTTTGCCGTCCTTTCTTTTGCCTCAGGCTTTCGAGTCCTCTCTGCGCCGCACAATGCATGGGTGTCCAGTGATTGCGGCCAACAAGGTTGGAAAGGCGCCCAGCGAACTCGGACGGGCAAAGCAGACGGAGCGAGCGCGAGTCGTTGTTGAGACCCGCGAGATGCATCGCGCTAATCCATCGCTCGTGGCGACCCGACGCGGCCCCCAGCATAGCCATGAAGTAGTCCGGGCTTTCTCGTAACTTGGTATTTTCGGCGATGTGCTCCCTCAAGGTCGGAGTTCCTCTTGCCAGGTTTTCCAGGAGTCTCTTATCTTTGGCGAAGGCTGCCAGAATTTGTGACTGGCCTGCAAAGACGGCGTAGTTGATGGTGCCGCCGAGCGAGTCTTCGTGGAAAGTGAAGGCGTTCGGGATTTGCAAGACGCGTTCGACGAGCTCCCTTGCGCCCGGTGAGTCGGGCGCTGAACTGAGGAGCGCGATCTCGAAGCCGTCTGAGATCCGACAGCCGTGATCTAAGAGCATCATAGCCGTGGGATATGTACCGGGGCGTGACTCCATGTTCTCGCGCAGTCGCACCGCTTCGAGCAGAGGCGAGGGATGGCTCGCTTCCCTATTAGTTGGATTGCGAAAGAACGGGAATTTGTTGATATAATCTTTGCTGAGCAGCAGTGCCATCGAATCGGTGGCGTCACCATAGGCAGCCCAGAATACTGCACTAGGCCTGGTCACGCGCCCGTAATGTAGAGTCTTGTCTTTCCTTGCCAGCGACTCGAGGGCATCGCGGAAGTTGAAGAAGGAAGCGAGGAGCGTTGCGCTGAAGCACGGCGGAATGGGGCTTTCAAGGAGTTGCTGCCAGCGGAGAAAACGGCCGCCGTCCGAATAGCCGAGATGCACTTTGATATCTGGATACCTCTCATCAAGAAGTATCTGAAGTGGCCTACGAGTTGCTGAGTCTTTATCCCGAAACGCCTCGAGTATAGCCGAGTATGCTTCGCTTGCACCTCTGCGGTTCGTGAGCCGGAGGTAGCAGAACATCTGGAGCCACCTTAGCAGGTTCTGGTGCTCCTCAAGGCGGAAGAAGTCGTCCAATGCACTTTCAAGTTCTTCTGGGAACAGCTCAGCCTCGGCGACCTGAGATAGGTGATGCACCAAGCCGACGCATGAACATTCCATTGCATCGTATCCTCGGAGAACCTCCTCAAAACGCTCTTCAGTCTCGCGCCCCACTGGAGTTGCGTCCAAGAATTGGCGATCGGGGTCATTCCAGAACGAAAGGCAAGCCAAGAGCATATCCAAGTCGATCTCAGCTAACTGGTCGGGAATCAGTTGGAAGCCATCTGCGCACCTGTAACGAGGTGTGGCAGTGAGAAACTCAGTCGCGGTGTGGTGCGTCATTGTGATTATCTCGGTCTCAAAGTCGACGTAGACAAGGTCTGTCAGATGTCTGTCCAGCATGTCGCGCAACTCATTCGATGGATCTTGAGCTTCAATGGCTAGAGCTGCTGCGAGCTCCTTCACCCTCAGCGGGCGATAGTTGCGGAGCACCCACTGCAAAATGCGAGACACTTGGCGCTTCTCCTCGTCGTCCTCGATCATAGAAATATTGTCGAGTGCCCGCTGGTAGATCTCCT
This sequence comes from Diaporthe sp. HANT25, assembly GCA_013435955.1. Classification (NCBI taxonomy): domain Eukaryota; kingdom Fungi; phylum Ascomycota; class Sordariomycetes; order Diaporthales; family Diaporthaceae; genus Diaporthe; species Diaporthe sp. HANT25. The sequence continues at coordinate 171,007 of JACBFG010000025.1, read as the reverse complement.
CCAGGCCACGGGGCACACCGTCGAGCGTTGCTCTTGCAGCGTCCATGTCGCCCTTCGCCTTGCGGGTGCTCAGGTCTTTGACGACGAGCTCTGTCCACTTGAACATACCTCCAGAGCGTTCGATAATCTCGCCCTCGAGATCGTCTCGGAAATTCTCTTGCCATTTGCACATTTTGTCTCCAGTGACCTTGTCCATGGCGCTTAGCACGTACTCAGCGATGTCTTGTGTGATATCATCCTTTGTGAGGAATTTCGGAGATGGGAGCTCTGCTATCACGTCCCCTATTGTGTTCTCAAACCATGGGTGTGGCCGCGAAGTAAGGAGCACCTTGCACGTGGGCGGGAGGTGTGTAATGGCTGAAAAGAGCTCCTCAAGCTGATACTGGGTGCTTTCATTGTTGGAGCACTGGTCGAGTGCATCGATTATGATAGTAGTAGGCTTACTCTGCTCCCTCAGTGTCTCCTTGAGCACAGAGACGTAAGAAAGGATGTCCGTTTGGCGGAAGGCTCCTGCGTTGCGGATCGTCGACGGCTTGATCTCGAAATGTGGCTCGTTTGTTATGGGGTCGTCAGTGAAGAGCTGGTCAAGGATAGTCCGCAGCAGTGCAGGCACGGTTGAAGTGTCTGTCTCGTTGCTCGTAGTGTCGACGGAGAAATAGGCAACGCCGGTGGTGACTGTGCGACGGAGATAGTGGGCGAGGAATGCTGCCAGTGACGATTTTCCGAAACCAGGACCTGCGGTCAACCAAAGCACCGAGTGCGAGTCGTTGGAAGACTCTCCATTCATCCAAGAACGGAAGGGCTTATTCTGAAAGATCCAACTGCCTGTGCCTGGGGTTCTCTTCTTCAGCAGCGTCTTCATCTTCTCGTTCATATCGACGGGTGCAACCCATTGCCTGAACTCGCGACGATCCCGTTCGAAACATTTCTTATCCTGTTCCGACATCTCTGCCAGAATTTTCTCGATCCCTTCCTGCAACGTGGCATTCTCATCATCCCGTTTCTGCTCAGATGCCAATTGTATCTCTTTATTCGCCGTGTTGCACACCGCTTGAAAGCGGTTGATGTGAGATTCGACCTCTGCAACTTGTCCAGTAATGAAATCCTTTAGATGCGACCTCATGCTCTTCGGCCTATGGTGCTTTGTAGAGTAGAGAAGCGAGTATACATCTTCGAAGAAGGCCCAGTATGCCTTGAAAACCTTATATAATGCGTCGTTGAGGCGTTTCGAGGGCTTCGCTTTGAATCTGTTTTCATGGGCAAGCAGCCTTCCAAGCTCATCGTGGATGTATCCGAAAGACGAGCTGATTTTCTCGAAAGCTGACATGTAGCTAGACGCAAGCTAAGGAATCGATCACAAATCAGCACTGATCGGGGTTTCTGGTCCGCATTATTCTCACCTTGATAACTATCCTGAAACTTCCGACAACGATCGAAGCGATTCCGTGCGGGTCGAGAGATGCGAGCGTGCCCGCAAACTCGGCAAACCCGTCGAGAACATTCAGTAGCGGTTTCACTTTCTGTAGGGCCTTCCAACTCGTACTGTCATGAGTTTGAGATTCCAGCTCTTCGAGCTCTTGGGTGGTAACCTCGAGGGTGGCATTCTTGAGGAGGTTGCGGTGATCCTTGAATTTGGACTCGGGGTCGTCGCGCAGCTCAGATATAACACGGGACCACTGCGGCGATAATTCCGACATCTTCGGTAGCTGACACATGCATTTATGCTGTGCTCTGGAGGACTCTTAGGACTCCTTGAAGGCGTCTACGTAGGAAATCGTCTCCCAAGGTGTCGATGACGGAGAATGCAGTTATGTGCTTATCAGAAGCTCATCAAGAGACTGTCCAGGTGAGCCACCTCTCTCTCCAGGGCAGCCTCTCTTTATCAAGGGGGCCTTGCGATGGGATGATTCTATCAAAATTACTCTAAATGTGATCTTTGGAAGTCCCCATTTCTGACACCGACAGTCGTTGTGTCATAGGCCTGGGATGCGGCCTCATGATCCAACGTACATAGGACCAAGATTGTCAGTTAGCCGGGCGGATTTATCAAAATTTGAAGGTACCTGTGAGAATTGTCCTGTATGATTTGACCAGCCCCGGATTTCACTGTCAGCACTTGTCTGCAATTCGGTCCGGATACTAACATTGCCGTGGTCGCTGACCTCAAGGCCCGATGAGGTCATGGCCATTAGGCTGTGGCAACATTCTCCAATGAAAGGATTGGCATAAACCGTAGTGTCAGGGATGTATTTCAGCTATTTCAGCTCGACCGATCCTGCGGATTTAAGTACTCAGTTGCGCGTGTATTTACGCCTGGGAAAGGTTTTACTTCTCTCCGGTGGTTGCTTTTGACGAGGCTCCGATACACTGCCCACTGCAGGTGGGGTCGGGTTCATGGTGCACAGCGATGATATTACAACCCCTAATTCAATACTCACTAGCGGCCGAAAGTCGAACAATTTGCGAAAAAGACATGCACAAGATCGAAATCACCACTAGTACGGATTCACCGAAACTAGGTGGCTTGAGACTGGCCAGCCCCGCGGACGAGTTACGAGTCTTGATTCAAAACAGAGGCCATGGTAGCTGAGGTGCCACAGGTGGTGTGATGTCTCAAGTACTACAGTAAGCACAGCACAAAGTAAATGATCAGGCTTTTCCTTAAGAGGTAGATAGCAATATTGCCTGAACATCTGCAGAGTAGGATTCGGTATTTCTCAGCCCCCAATGTCGCCCTTTCCGGTCACCGGTAAGACAAATCTCTCAGTGCACTGGACACCAGCGACGACGTTCAAAATTGTATCCAGAGGTACTACGCGCCTCAGATCCAAATAAACCAAACTTCCGATATGGAAATCAATCTTTCCCCGCAAAGTCTTTATGGTGACACATTGTTGAATTGGAGCCGTCGGCTTGGAATCATTCATGCGCGTCCTCGCCTCGGAGGACCAACACTAATAAGCGACGGAGGAGGGAAAGGTTAACCGAAAAACTTCAGAGAGAAAGCCTGGTATTCTGCCGACCCTGTATAGATTCATCATTGACATTCAGGCTATCCGGCGACAAGCTTCGACATGCTGATCAAATGGTATTAGTCGCACAACACACCGTGGGCATGACAACTCAGCAACACCCCCACCCCCCTTTTGTCTTGGTGCCTCGCACTGCATATGCGCCCGCCGTTGCATTTTTCCAGGCAGCTGCAAGACAGTAACAGGTTCACAAGCTGTCGATCAAATTCCTGGTTCCTTTCGGCCCTACTTTGAGGGCAGTAGAATGCGCAAATAGGAGGAAGACGTTTTCTGCAGATTGTACCATTGCGCGTAGGTACATTCACCTGTTGGGTGGGAAAAAGCGGTTGCTAATACGAACATCATTTGCTTTCCAGGGTGAACAAGAGGCTCATTCTTTGATTTCATTCTCCTTGTCCCTGGCTTCAGCCTCCCAACTTCGTGCTCGAGATTCATAGAGCATGACCCTGATAGTCTGTGTGTGAGCAAGAGGAGTTGAATACCGTGATCTTGAGCTTATTTAAATTGACGACACTGAATTGTAGAGGAGAGACTGGACGACGCAACTACTACGAGGAAATCGCCGCAGGCATATCCTCCCTCATGCTGGCCT
>JACBFG010000025.1:48669-167366 GCA_013435955.1 Diaporthe sp. HANT25 | reverse complement strand
CCCCCCCCCCTGATCGACCACAACGTATATGTACGCCATATGATCAGCCCGAAGTCTCTGAGGTGCCTTGGGCGGTCCAGCCAGATTCGCCCGGCTTCTCATGCAGTGAAACGATCAGAAATTTATTGAGTAGAATTTCCCTGCCGACCAGGGCGCAGAACAGGCTGGTGCTGGCATTGATAGGCTCCAGGCGTGGATTAAAACCAGGGCTGCACTGCATCAAGCTTTTCTTGTTCGGTGCTCATACCCTGAACCTCTTTTACCACTTGTTTCCAAGTCGCTTGAAGTCTGGGGCAGGGGATTGTCATTCAGCATGACATTGATATTGATGCTCGTCTTGACATTCGCTACGTCACTAATTGAAGCCACCGGCCTGGACCCAATCAACAACTACTGCAAGTAAGTCATGTTGGAAAAGCTCTGGTTTCCACGCATCCAAGCCGGTGCTCCATCATTTGATCCGAGCTGAAAATGCGCGGTAGCCGATGGTACCATCAAACTCAAGTCAAGAATGGCGTTCTCTTCATCGACGGGGGAATCGAAACCTTCTCCGATCGAGCATCCTTTCCCGATTCCAATGTGAGCCGACCAAACCCGAATCCACTCTCCAATCCATATTTGGAGAGATCGAGTACGCATGAGGTACTCACCGACGTCAATTTACTTTGTGACAGGGGCCTGTTAACGACAACCTGAATTACACTGGCCCAAAAATTGCCGGTCCAAGTAAGTTACATAAAATTCGATTTTCATGATATTTCATTGACGATAGTCAAGACCAACATGTCATTGCGGTAAACGTGAGCGCTTCGTGGGATTGGAAAACCAACATCACGGAAACGGCATTGGATAAGACTGTAGCGCTGGGGACCTCAAACAATGTGCCGGTTGTGCAGTCCGGTGCCTTATTCCACGGACACCCAAGTGACAGTCAAATATATCTATTTGGCGGTGTCACATCCGATGTCAATACCTCCTTCCCTGGGTTTCAACAGCCCACCACATCCCAATACGTGCTGTAAGAGCCTTCCTAAAAGCAGCGACTCTTCGAGACCTTCGGCTTAGTACTGAATCTTTTTAGGTGGGGTTTTGATACTGAAACGTATGGTTGGACTCAATATGATGTCTTAATGAATGTTTCCAACAGGCCGAGCTGGGGATCATACACCGAAATACCGGAGCAAGGCCTGGCCTTCTACCTCAACGGTGCAATCGATAACATGTCCAGTTGGCAGGATTACTCCAGTGATGCTGAAGCGCAGACTCTGCAAGGCATGATTGTTCTTGATCTTCGGAATCATAAGGTAGACCTCTCACTCATCTCGACCACCGCATCGTATCTATGACGCTAAGATCGGAATTAACAGGCCAAAAACATATCGACTGACATCTTTAATGATGGTGATCCGATCGTGCGAGGTGGAATGGCTGCGATATCCCGCTTTGGCAGTATGGGTATCATAGTCTCCTTTGGTGGAGCGACAGGGCTTGATCAGAACATGAGACTGAGTAGGTAGAGAGTGATGCACTATTCTGTACTTGCTTGTTTTTGTGTGGCTAACGAGATGTCATAACAGTCAGCATGAGCCAAGTCAATGTGTTTGATGTCGAGTCCGCTTTCAATCCGGCTTCCGCTAACTCGAACGACGGATGGTACACTCAAACATTAACCGGGGAAGCCCCGAAGCCTCGCGTGGACTTTTGTGTCGTTGTGGCCGTAGCCCCTGACGAGTCCAGCTTTAATATCCACGTTTATGGAGGTAAATTAGGTCCCCTCTCACTCAGCCCGCGTGTCAGACACTGAGCGAGGACAGGGTGGAATCCCACAACAAATGAATTCTATGACGAAATCTGGGTTCTGAGTATTCCTTCATTCAAATGGATTCAGGTGAGTCAGTTCCACAAAACGAGAGACACCTTTGGGCTAACAACCAGTGTATGCAGGTCTTCACGGGCACTGCAAATCGGTTTGGCCATACGTGCCATATTGTCGGCAACCGTCAGATGATAACAGTGGGAGGCATTGCCAGTCCGAACATTACAGGATCCTGCGATTGGGAAGGCATGGGCGTAGCGGTTCTCGACCTGACCTTGATGGGCTGGGGAAGTGTCTTCAACAGCAGCGCGGCCCCCTACCAGGTGAACACGATAATATCAGACGTGATCGGCGGAGGGCTGGACGGCAACGCCACTAAGCTGCTTCCTGAGGGTGGATGGACAAGCACCGGCCTTGCGAAATTATTTTCTGGGACCACCAACCAGACACAACCATACTCTCCCCCAGGGAGTGTCCCTAACAACTCTGGGTCAGGCAGCGCAGGTTCCACAAAGACGGGAGCTATTGTTGGGGGTGTCGTCGGGGGTGTTGCCTTTTTGGCCTTGATCGGTCTGGCCGGCTGGGCGATCAAAAAGAGGCGCTTCAGCTGGTTGGGTAGTACAAAGGGGGCCAAAGTTGAAGAAGCAAGAGTCGACAAGCATGAGCTGCAGTCGATCCCTACAAGCTCAAGCGCGAAGCCAGCTGCGTTGACCAGAGAGCCCTCAGGGATCCCGTCTGAAATCACGGGGACGCCTGTGGGTGAGCTGCCAGCGGGCGGGCGCGAGCCGATTCCTGAGCTGGATGGGGGGCGCTGAGGAACGCCGGAGTTGGAGAATCACCAAGAGTGCCTGTGGAGTCGAGGGCGTTGGAAGGCTCTGGCAGGGAATGACCTTGAGCGGGAAGTTGGTACAGAACGACGTGGTATCTCGGGTTCTGGGCAAAGTTAGCGAAGTAATACAACATTTTGGAATTAACCAATGACATCTTGTTATGAGTGCTGATGGTGTAATTCATCCTGCGATTGAGTTCGTGGGGGGCGAAGGTGCAGAAATGATCCTGTAGGCTGTAAACTGTCAATATAATCCAATGTTACCTACCCCCTCTGCCATCGACTGGTGCCCATGTGCATTTTGCTCCGGTCGATGCACTGGCACTGAAAAATCAGCCGAAAACCTTGAACGACTGGTGTCATCAATATGTCGTCCGAACTCATCAGTAACATTATTATGCAGGGTCGGCTGCTGGCATCGCACAGCTGGGAATATGGCGCATTTTCCGAAGCCTTGCTCGAGTGGTACAACCCTGAATTTTCTGTTTTCAGCAAGGATGCATTTCCGGACGGTAAAATCCCAGTTCTGCAGGTCAACGACATTGAGTCGCTGTCATACGCACAACCGAACATTAGAACAAACTCTACTACTCTTATCGACGGCGACGGTAAGTGACTGTTGTGTGAGTGTGTTCGGCAACCGGAGATGGAGATTGACAGCCTTAATAGGTGCCGCCGGTGACCCAGCCTCTCTAGCTGTCTCAGCAATCCTCATTGGGCAAACGCAGCCCGATTACCTGTCAGCAGCAGAAAGACAGGTGAATCATCTACTAAACGATGTGCCGCGGTTTTCAAACGGCGCCATCAGCCACCGAGACTCCAACGTGGAACTCTGGGCTGACTTCGTCTACATGGTGCCGCCGGCACTGGCGTACTGGGCCGTGCAAACCAACAATGTTTCCCTGCTCGACATAGCCGTACAGCAGTGCATCCTGTACGGCGATGTTCTGGGCGTTCCTGCCAGTGGGAGTGGTGACAATAGCTCATGGGATGCAGCAGGGCTCTGGCATCACATCATCGGACCGCCGGAGGGGAACAACGACAATGGAATTTGGAGCACAGGGAACGCCTGGGCGGCAGCAGGCATGAGCCGCGTCCTGGCCACGGCGAAGAATTCGAAACTGGAGGCCGATAATCTGCTCCTCGAGGGGCTGGGCGACAGCATCCAGAGAATCCTCGATGGCGCCATCGCCTTAGATGATGCCGAACCAGATCAGCCACTTCTTCGCAACTACCTCAACGACACCACCTGGTTCGCGGAACTGGCGGGGACTACGCTTCTTGCAGCCACAGCATACCGCGCAGTCCAGCTCCAACCCGAGAAATATGGGGAGAAATACACGGATTGGGCAGACGGAAAGAGAGAGGCAGTCACGGCCATGATTGGAGATGACGGTGTCCTTGCTCCTGTAGTCAACCCACTGAATTGGAACGACAGGACACCTTCGACGAAGTCACCAGAGGCACAGAGCTTTGCGATACTCATGTTCTCGGCTTATCGAGACTCCAAGGGCTCACAGTACATTAAGAAGACGGATATTCACAGGATGAAGATGGATAGCACAGGGCAAGATAATTAGTTAGTAAGCACTCATACTGCATCTAATTAAGGGCCGCTATTTACCCTACTCTGGCCCTCAATTTACCTATTTATAATACTTCTAGTCTTTTCATGGTGTGATAAGCACATACTGCCCGGCCTCGGAGCCGGCCGCCGTGGCGCGGAAGCACTCGTCGATGTCTTCCAACTTGTACTTCCCGCGGAGCTCGTAACCACCCTCGGCGCCGAGCCGCAGCAGTCCCTTCTCCACCAGCTGGATCAACCCCCGGACGTCTGCCCGCTCGTACATAAACTGGCCCCGGACGGTCTGGTTCTGCATGCCAAAATGCAGATACGACACGGGCAGGTCCCCCGTGAGCAGCCCCATCATCACCGCCCGTCCGTGCTTGCCCAACGCCAGGAAGCAGCTGCGGAGGTGGGTCGAGGAAGCGGCCTGGGGCGGCGAGAAGTCGACGAAGGCATCGATGTTCCCCTTTGCCGCGGCCCGCAGCGCCGCGGCGTCGGCCTGCACGTCGCCCGTGTTGGACACGGGGCGCACCGCGCCCTGCGGGAACTGGGAGGCGATGCGCTCCAGCACGGCGGCGTTGCGGCTCATGGCCAGCACGGTGGCGCCCATTGCGCGTGCGACGTTGACGGCGGCGCCGCTGAACCCGCCCGTGGCGGGCGCCACGACGACGGTCTCCCCCGCCTGCAGGGCGAGGCTGCGCAGGCCGCCGTAGGGCACCAGCGCCTCGGGGATCACGGCGAGGTCCTCGATGGCGTAGCCCAGCCCGCCGTCTGCGGGTGAGCCGCACAGCCGCGCCTCGTCCAGGGCCCAGGTGTTCTCGAGCGGGGCGCGGACGAACTCGGCGTACGAGCCCATGGACCAGTTTTCTGCCGCGAACTTTTTTGAGGCCGGGGTGGGACCGTCCCAGAAGCCCCAGAGGATCTGGACGGACGGGTCGTCGCGCGCGCGGATCAAGGTGTCGAGCATGACGAGCTGCCCCACGGCGAGGCTGGTCGTGTCTGGCCCGACGGCGGCCACGCGCCCGATGCCTGTGTTTCCCGGGGTGATGGGCTGGGGGAAAGTGAAGGGGGTCTTCCCGCTCAGGATGGACTGCAGGCTGCGCTGAGACTGGACACACAGCACCTTCACAATGACGCTTCCCATCGTGGGCTGCGGAGTGGGCATCGTCTTGACAACTAGAGGCTGGCCAGGCCCGTCGCAGACTAAGGCACCCATTGTCTCAGGAAGAGGTTGAGCCATGATGCTTGGCCGTCTCCCTGTGAAATCCAGAGGCAGAGATTTCTTTCCCCTTTTGATATGAAAAAGGCGCGCTGAGTAGATGTGTGGACGTCCAGGTTGAATTCCAGGGCTTGGCTTGATGGACGGAGTTTGGAGCAAGTTATGCACTGCCTCAAGAAGCCCGTTCAGACGATCTATTTTCTGGAAGAGAGTGAAGCCTATTCATCATGTACTCACTTTCTAAGGAGGTGGGAGACATGAGAACAAATATATACACAAAATGGACTGCTTCCATTGACACTCTCTCGGTCCCACAAGGCTCTCCTCTTACACAAATACAGATCTGGGTAAGCGTCCTTGATGAATACGTATTAGGGTTAGCTTCGTCAGACGTAGTATACATGAACGTACCTGGATTAGTGCCATCTGTCAATACGCTTTGAGGTTAGAGCGTTCTGCAAGTCATCCCACCCCATCCATTAATAACAGCTGCAGCTTGGGTCAGGCTACCAGATGACACTTCGCTCCCCTGCGTCTTGCTTCGTCCTCCTCCTTTACATTTCTCGCACTTGTCGCTATCTGGGCAGAGTCTCTCCAGAACTGGTCCAGGCTGGGCCTGCTCTGAGTGTTTAACCCCTTCTTGTTCCTGTCGCGACAATGCACACACCTCCAGGGTCTCCGTCACTGGCAGAGACAGGCGTTCGACGGCGAAAGGCACATACCAAATCCCGCAAGGGCTGTGGTAACTGCAAGGTGCGCCACACCAAGGTATATATAATTTTTCAACTGCTCTTTTTCATCGTTTACTGAGGTTCAGTCTGCGTGGTTCGATTTTCCAGGGCAAGACCGCTTATGACTTGTACAGTGCGACGAGGCCAAGCCAAGCTGCAAGAAGTGCCTGAGCTTCCGAGTGTTGTGCAGCTACGGTCGTCGCCCCACCAGCACGGGCGAGGGTATCCTCCAGCCATCGGTCGGGAAAATGTATCATCTCGAAGTGTTGACGGCTCCGTCCCTTCGAACCACAATCCTTGGCGCCCTGAACGGTTCATTGATGGTGGGCCGCATCTCCCACGCGGCGGATCCTTTCGATGACTTGACGAGCGGCGACGTTGATATCCTCAGTCGCTTCCACACTAGGACTATTCCCACTTTAGAGACCTCACATACAGGGGATCTGTACCAAGCCGAAATATTAGGCCTTACTGGTCAGGTGTGTAATTCCCCGCACGCACGTTCAAGGCTGCCAGACTCTAACGTCACTGCTGGGGCATCGTAGCACGACTTCCTTATGCACATCGCCCTAGGATTCACCTTGATGCATGACCGCCATCTCATCTCCTCTCCACCTCACCCTCCCTCTATGGCCGAGCTGGCCCACTTTGCCAGGGGCACTGCTCTGTTCAACATGAAGCTGTCTGGGACCTTGACGCCATCAGAGAAAGATGCCATCTGGGCGGCAGCCACCCTCCTCGGGACATCCACGCTCGCTGGTGTCGATGCCCTGTCGCCGGAAGAGGCGTGGCCGCTTCGGAAGTCGTCCCGCAGCGACCTGGACTGGCTACGCATGTACGATGGCAAGCGTGAGATCTGGCGCATCGCTGATCCTACCCGTCCTGACTGCTGCCTGCGTCTCCTGTGCCAAGAAATCGAGTTGGTCTGCCAAAACATGTCGATGACAGAGCCTGGGCTAAAGCGGCTCCCTGTTGAGTTCCGCCGGTTGCTCGGCCTACACGGCCATGCCGATCTTGAATTCAATCCATATCGCTTTCCCGCGAACATGTTGAATAACCTGATGGATATGAAGAGCAGCAAAGCTAGCATTCTGCCCTATCTTTCCTTCATTACCCTTATGCAAGCAGACTTCAGGCAGTTGGTGGTGGACAAGGACCCGTACGCACTCATCCTGCTGGCGTACTGGTGGGCCGAATTCAGCCAGCACCACGCGTGGTTCATCTGGCGGCGATCCGTTGTGGAATGTCAGGCTATCTGTCTCTATCTAGCTCGGCACCACGGTGGTATTGACCACCTGGATACCATTTTGGAGCATCCGCGCAGTATATGTGGATTGATCGCGTCGGACAGCTCCAGAGATTAACGCCTGGACTGCTGAGGTAGTATTAAATCATGACGATATTGTCGCAAGTCAGGCGGAGAGACTCGGGGTCCGAAGGATATTCGACTCCAGGTCAGATCGTTCTTTGCATTGAGAGCCCCAAGCAAGTGGGCGCATTGAGGGAGACAGACAACGCAAAGTTCGAGACCAATTTCCATATAAGTCCAAAATAAAGCGATGGAGACGACGCCTATGGCGATGGCTTAGCGAAGTCCACCTTGGCCCTACCAGTCCGTAAATACACAGACCTTCTTGATCGCCATTAGGCAGATCTGTCCCAAAAGCGCTAGCCATGGGGATGTGGCGGGGTTATACGAGGTCTTGGATCCAAACTATCATTCTCAGTAGCCGGGCAGTGACGGCACTTCGGAGGGTCATATTCTGGGCCTTTGCGGTTTGCAATCTGACCAAATACTCGATGGACTCAGGAGACACGAAAATGAAAGACGAGACATGCCTGTACTTTCCGCCTAGTCCTCAGGTTCAAAGTCGAAATCTGTGAAGTTATACGGCATTAGTAGACAGGTAAAACCACTTCGCTCGAGAGACACGAATACACCGCGGATGACTGACCATGCATGGTTAAATGAAGATAATGATATCCACGAGCCAACCAAGGACTGCAAAACATGTCCTCATTCCAAAGCCGTCTAGACAGGCACTCTGTTGAGTGTGCAGACTGCACCAATCATTGGTTGCCCCCCTTCCCTCGCAGCACACACAAATACTAGAAAGTAAAAGTAAGCCCGCCACTGTCCATGCAGCTGTCAGAGAGATGCGAGCCCAGTTGGCATAGTCGAAAGCAGTTTTAAGCGCCCAGACTAAAACATTTAAATTGACCAGGATCCGAAGGGAGCTCTTCACTATAAGGGACGAAAAGAACGCACAACCTGCCTCTCACCGGTACGGCGCACGGAGAAGCAATAATGACGCTGTTCAAGTTAGGATATGAAAATACACAGGAATTTCAGCCTTTCGCCAAACGCTTGAACCTATGTAATTTTCCCTCAAATCTACTACATCGAAGTTCTCTACGGCCCGACATCCCGTATGGTGTCGACCGTATTGTCACAAGTCTTGGTCTCTGATTGTCCGGCCGGATTTCTCCTAGGTAATTGAATTACAAACTGAGGGGCTTCCTTGACGCATGGATGATCCTAAACCTGGTGTGCTGGCTGAGGGTGCTGCCTATAGCTAGTGCATTTGCTGATCTGCACCTCTCAATTGATGCACCCCGAGTGCTCTGCCACATAAAAGGTGCCTTGGTATCATGGCCCGCGCGGGCTAATCTTCCTCCGTCTCCGCTTTCGGTTAAGTACCTAAGTATCTAACATCAGGATGTCAGCATCAGGATGTCAGCATCACACCGGATACCAATCCCTACATTCTGTTCATTTTGTGGAAATCGCCGCCTTGTTCTTCCTCTTTCGGCCATTGCTTCGTTCTGAATTGGAAGATGATGTGCTCCAAAATCGCTTGCTTCATAGGGTCGGCGCTCACTGTTGCATCGTTTGCGACGAGGCAATCGCTGGACAGCTTCAGCGATGCTCATTTCGACTACGTAATCCTAGGCGGGGGTACTGCTGGCATGGTGATTGCGAACAGACTGTCCGAGAATCCGAATAATACTGTCCTCGTCGTTGAGGCCGGTACTTTTCAATACGACAATCCCCTTGTCAAGAACACCACTGTGTTGGGCATAGCCACGAACACTGATGTCGATTGGCAATACGAGAGCGCGCCGCAGATCTATGCTGCCAATCAGACCATCGGATGGAGTTCGGGTAAAGGTCTCGGTGGCTCGAGTCTGATCAATGGGATGACATTTATCCGCCCGGCCAGCTCTCAGATAGATCTCTGGCCTTCTTTGGGTCTGGATCTCGACTGGAACAAGCTGTTCGCGTATGGAAAGAAGTCCGAACGCTTCACGATTCCCCCGCCGAGCATTCAAGCTCTAGGGGGGAGATATGTTGCGGCAAACCATGGCTTCGATGGTCTTTTGGATACATGCATCAGCCAGCATATGCCCTCCAGTGATATCCATACTGTGTTCAACGATACAATGAAGAACTTGGGGATTCCTCCAATCGCGGACTTTGACGGGGGAGAGTTGAGAGGGTTCGGGTGCCAGCCAGTCACTCAGGACAGTGTGCTGGACGTACGAGAGGATGCCGCCAGAGCATACTATTATCCGATCCAGGATCGCGAGAACCTCCACGTCATGGTCAATACGACGGCTACTCGCATCATCTGGTCTGAGAAAAATGAGGACGGGAAGGCAGTTGCCTTGGCAGCCAGCGTCGTCCGCCAGGACGGCCAGGTATCAACCATCTATGCTGATCGCGAAGTCATTCTTTCGGCGGGCGCTATCAGAAGCCCAGCCATCCTGGAGTACTCTGGTGTCGGAAACCCATCAGTGTTATCGAAATACAACATTAACACCACAATCAACTTACCGGCCGTAGGTGAGAACTTCCAGGACCAGACCGTGCTTGGTGTCACGGCCAACTTCACCAGCCGGCTTGAGACGGGTTTTCCCAATTTCGTCTCACATACATCATTGCAAGATCTTTTCGGCGACAACACCACGTCGGTATATAACACGGCTATAGCACAGCTCCCAGGTTATGCTGAACAAATCGCAGCGCAGAATGGAGGGGCGAGCAGCGCCAGCGTTCAACATCGTCTGCTCAAAAGCCAGTTGGATCTCCTTTACAACTCGAATACGCCAACCTCGGAGGTCGTACCTGCAGGCTTGGGGAACCTGGCCGGTGTCTTCTTCTGGCCCCTGCAACCACTCAGCCGAGGGAATGTGCACATCGTCAATGAAAATGAGACTACGGCGCCATCCATCAATCCCAACTTTTTCCAGTCGGATTTTGACGGTCTGACTGCGGTGCAGACGGCGAGGTTTAGCCGCAGAATATTGACCACCGCGCCGCTGTCTGACTTTATTGATCTGGCAAGTCTCGCACCCAGCTTCGAAGAAGTTCCGGAGGATGCGGGCGATGAGTTATGGCTCAACTGGATCAAGAACTCCGGTTTTGGGCCCAATTCCCATCATCTCGGCTCGTGTGCCATGTTGCCTCGGGATATGGGAGGCGTGGTGGACAACAATTTCATGGTCTACGGAACAAGTAATGTGCGTGTCATCGATCTGAGCGTGATCCCACTTCAGGTAGCCGGCCACTCGACATCATTACTATATGCTGTCGCAGAGTGGGCCGCAACGAAGTTTACATAATCCGTAATGCGTATATACTTTTCATGGCTTAAACTCATGTATGAAATTGAGAAGTCCTGTCCATCTTTCAAATACGAGCACCGGAGGTGCAGATCAGGCCCAATCCAGCCACCCATCCAGTCTCCATTACTGACTAGATGCTTGGTAATGTCGTTATTCCGCAGCCTCTCCGCGGGATACCAAGCCCTATACACCGCGTATCCACAAGACTTGAGGTAACCCTCGAAGCCCAGTACAATCTTCCGACCGGGCGACCGGACTCCTTCAGTAGCGAATACTACGTCGGCAGTCAGACGCTCGCCGTTGGCCATGATGCCTGCCTGCTCGTCATCCTCAAAGTAGTCCGTGACTCTATGGCCCAGACGTATGTCAATACCGCGGTCTACGGCGTGATTGTACACAGCGGCATGCATTTCGCCACGAGAGCGGCATCGCGGACCGTGTCACAAGTATTACAGCGTGAAGCATGCAATCCTTCATTCCTTCGCTCCTGCACGACTAGGCTGGCTGCCCGCACTCGGCGGATCGGCGGGTATAGTCCGCTACAGCAGACTCGGCGGCCTTACTAGATGGGCTGAGCGGTCCGATAACCGATATAATCCATCAGTGTGCGGATGTTTCGTGAACTATATAAAGTCAGTGGCAACTGGCACTTACCAGACAGGAAGCTTGACCAGGCGCGACAAGTGAATTTGTGGTTTCGTCACCCAGTCCTTCTTCAAGCACACACCAACACTTCCATGAATTTTTGATTCATCTTCACAATATTCCAAAACTTAGTCCAAATCGTCTTCATCATCGTCTTCGTCAAGATGCAGTTCACCAAGATCGTCGTCGCCCTCGCTCTTCAGACCGTAGCTGTCTTGGCAGCCCCTCCCGTGTCCCCAGAGGATGCTGCAGTCAATGCCGCGGTGCCCCAAGGGGTAAGTAATCCCCTCTGAAAGATGCTTTCCAGAATATCGTGCTCATGCGTGGCGGTAAAAATATAGTGCTACGTCTGCTGCCTGGGACCACCCACTGGTTGTGTGACTTGCTGCAATTAGGATGTACTTCGTTCAGAGACGCCGCAAGCGCTCCCATTGGGATTTTGAAGTCCGCGGGCAGAAAAGATAGAGTCACACTCAGCAAGATGATCTGAACGATGTTTCAGGAATTTGTGGCACATTTGAAGTGCTGCCGTCATACTGGAAGGGACGTGGATCTTCGGATCACCCATTGTGTTCTTTTCGAGGAACCTGGACAGTCTAGAAACTCTGGAATATCTACTAAGTCTTGGCTCTTACCTTCCCAAACTTATCATAAGCCCCAAGTATTACCCAGTATGAGACCAAGAAGGTCCGCGTCTGTCACTCCCGGTTGCCCCAACGCGCATATGGGCTGGACATGTCACCCATGTGGAAGATAGGACATGGCCAAAAAGAAAATGCGTACTTCTACATCTTCAGGGGTAAAAGAATTGGAAAAGCTCCCAGGGAAAATAAACGAGTCCACTTGTAGAACGAAAGCTTGATGCTATGCTGTAGCCACACGTCTTCCAAAACGGCTGAAGCTATTCACATGTTGAGGGCCTCACTCCCTGTAAAGCCTCTCCAGGGATGATGGGCTTTACTTAGTACATGTTACGAGAATTCTGAGAGAAATGAGCAGAACAACGAGTTCAGTGTCTGGAAAAATCGATACTGTTTCACTCTCGCGCCCAATTATATTCCAGGACATGCTCGTCGGTTATCGGTGATTCGCTCGAGGGGTGTTTCAGCTGCCCCTGCCTGCAAGAGAGCGTTGGTCCATTATTCTTCTTCAAGCCCTCTTCTTCAAAACGCACACCAGTCCCTTTTGTCTTGGGAACCAGCTGCCCGTAACCTCCCATTCTCTATGTGGATCAGCCAGCTGGATCTCATAGCGACCCACCAACGTCGCCACGATCTTGTAAACCTCCATGTTCGCCAGATTCCTCCCGATACAGACCCTCGAGCCTCCTCCGAACGTCAAGTCACACGCGTTGAACCGCCTCAGCCGTTTCTGGTAATCCTCGTCTGACTCGGCCGGGCGCTGGAGCCACCTCTCGGGTCGGAACTCGTCCGCGTCGTCACCCCAAATGGACTTGTTGCGGCCTGCTACGTACGGGTTGATGCCGACGGCCGTGTTTGGTGGGACGAATGATCCGTCGGGAAGGGTGAGCCCGGAAGAAGGTACGTAGCGCTCCAGGAGCATGCACACGCCGGGGTGCATCCTCATAGCTTCGCGAGCGACAGCCTCGAGGTCTTGAGGGGTTGACGAATCAGCACAAATTTTGTTATAAGTAAGAAGACGCAGACCATCAATTCCGACTTACAGGGTAGTGCACGAGCAGTGTTGTACGGCGCAATCTTGCCGAGGTCGGCGGCGACTATCTCAGCCTCCAGCTTCTTGTATACCTCCGGGTTCCGCAGCGCATAGTAGAATATCGCACGGATGGTGATGGCTGTGGTGTCGGCCCCGGCGAGGAGGTTCACCAACAGATACCCCATGATGATGCCGTCATCAACGAGGTCCGGGTGGGTGTTCTTGGCGTTGAGGAAGTGCTGCAGGAAGTCCGGAACTTTTGGGTTGAAGTTGGGGTCGTTGCCGGAAGACCGAGCAATGAGATGTTCCACTGCAGCGGATTGGAGTCAGCGATGCGCTCTTGTTGAAATCGTGGTGGTAAGGGGATCACTTACATGCGATTCGCGTGATGTTGCCCAGATTTGGCGGGCCGATGCGCACCACTGGATTCTTGTCCATGAGGAAGTCCAGAAAGGGCATCTGTCCGACTGCTGCGAAGTAGTCCAGAGCCTTGTCTGCGATCTCGATGGTCTTGTCGTGATCCCGGCCTGTGTCCATATAACCGAAACGCTGGCTAAAAGAAGCAGCGCCATTCATATCCCATGAGTCTGTGTTTGGATAGACATGGTCAGTGTGGTGTCCATGTATGATCACTAATAGCTTGAACTGCTTACAGAATCCAATCCATTGACCCAGATCGCACTCCTGATTCTGTTTGCCATTCATGAATCTGGTTTCGAGGTGATCACAAAAGTCTCCAATGACGGTATCCATCAGAGGCTCCAGAGTTAATACGCTTCCTTGGGAGTAATATTTGACTATCGGCCTTTTCATGCGAGCGTGTTCTTCCTGGTCCGTGGTACTGAAGAGATGGTAGGTGATTTTTCCCTGCGACGTGTTCTCCCATCAGCACGTGTGAAATGCACAACCTTCTTACAAAATAGTAACTGAGACCACAGCATCTATCCGCTCGTGCTATAGATGGTGATTAAAACTAACGTGGGACAAAATCATGGCTTACGTTGATCACAGTGCTGTTATTGTGATAGAACTCGGTCTGCTCACTCAATCTTAGCATTAAAAATTTCGAGTCATTCTCACCGCTGGTATTTTGGACAACCTCGCACCTTACGCCATTTGCCATCCGTGCTGTAGAGCACTTTGGCCAACTCAGGAATATCAAGATCGAGTGTGTTAGGTCCTATACGTAAGACAGGACCGTACTTCTCATGAAGCTTTTTGATCTGTACGTGGTAATCACCCCTGCGCACGAGGAGCAACCGCCAAAAGTTCGTATAGCCTGTTTTCTAGTTAGCGGCACACGAGACACAGTGACCTTCATACCACGTGAATGCGTATAAACCATAAGATACTGGGCGAAACAAAACTTACGAGCCAGCCATGGTCCAGGATATTGTCTTATAGATGATCCGAGGTCGGAGAGGAGACACCATGTCAGGAAGACCAGTACCGTCAAGACCACCAGGAACAGAGCCGTTATTGGCAAGGGCTTTCCTATCAGCAATGCTGTGCCTACTGGGATGGTCGTAGTCTTGGCATCCATTTGGAAGAGGTGACGCGGGATTCAGGGTTGTACGGTGTTGCTGTTGGACTCGATGAAGGAATCCATGAGTTTGAAGGCGGTTTCTCTAAGGAAAGAATCGCATCGAGGGAAATGCATCATTGCAGATAGTAGTGTAATGGCTGCTTTCCAAGTGGCAGGCCGTACGGAATAACTATGGATCGATACTACGTAGGATCCACAGCCCTAGTGATCCTTGGAATCGCAATCGTCTGGGTTGCTGGGACCAGACCCTACGGAAATAATCATGCACATTGAGATCGTATGATACTATGCAGGACTCCTAGCGATACTCCGGTTTTCTCTACTGCAAACTGGTCTTTGGATGCAGCTGAACTACCAACTGCAAGCAACTCCGACCCAAGTAGCAATAGGCCTTACTCGATCTCCACTTCATCTTCGCGGATAGGCTGAGATTCTCAGGTCAATGTCTAAGCCCTGGAGAGATTTATGTTTCTTACACTAGTCCCACTATATGAAGATTATGAGCAACACTGGATTGCGACGATCCATTTTTCTGGCGTTGGTCAATTGTCGGATGTGTAGCCTGCTCCCGCGAGGGCGTCCAGAGTCGCCGGGAACCCCAAGGCCCACGGATGTGATACAACCTTACTGCGTCGAAATACGGGCACCGGGTCCACTTGCGGATCCGGGAAACCCAACATGCATCGCCTTCCATACTACATTGGGTGACCGGTGTGGAAATCAAGGGGAGTTTGACTCGCAGGCGTTTAGACAATGTTAAGATTTGGCTGGATACAAATGTGATGCATACTGCGACGAATAATATTACGAAAGACTGTGGGATTGCGTGTCCCTGGAAGTGGGCATATCCTATGCTTTTGCTAATATAGTATTCTCAGCAGCATGGGGTTTTACCCCGTACGAATGACACATGGAAAGACTTGCCTCAACCCCCACAAGCTGGGTGCTTTCCCGCCACGACTGATTGGAAGATCAGTCCATGAATCTTAGACTGAGTGATGTTCCTTTGATCCTTCAGAGGGCCTCAAGAGTTCTTCCCCCACCACTTAGTCTCGTCATACTCTCGTCGTTGTCAGCCACGGCGACGGCGGCTCGACTATTTCCAATGGCCATGGGCGGGCAAGGCCCTATGGCCGTCCTGGTCATGTGGATTATGGTGGTTCCGACTCTCCTATGCGTGGTCCTCCGTTTCTACACCCGAGTCTTCGTGATTCAGTCCCACGGCGCCGACGACCACGTCTACAATCTTGCCTTCGTGAGTCCGGGGATGATCTTTTTTGCTCCGTCACTACTTTGCTAAGTCTCTTTGATAACCTTGTTGACACTTGCTCCGCGCAGATATGTTTGCTCTGCTACACCATCTTCATAACTATCGCCGCCAATTATGGCTTTGGACAGAGCGCATTGAAACTGGAACCAGGCAGTCTCTCCAATGCGATCCTTTTCGAGGCTATAGGGCAGACATTTGCAGTCATAGGGATGGCGGTTGCAAAGTGGTCTTTGGGGCTGTTCCTGTTGCGCATCATCCACCTGAGGATGCATAAGACTCTGATCTGGATCGTCATGGCTTCGCTTATGGGGGCGAGCGTGTCGACGTGTTTTGTCTTTTGGCTGCAGTGCACGCCACCGAGGTACCTATGGGACCGCAGCATCCCAGGAGGATACTGCCAGGTTGATTCAACACCTGTCTCCATGTTGCTTTGCAGTACGTTGTCCAGTCAACTATCGATGTTAGAAAGACCTGGTATTGAAAACTTCCAGTTCTTTGCGTCATAGCCGATTTCTTCTTCGCCATTTCACCATGGTTCTTCATTTGGAACCTCCAGATGGGTCGCCGAGAAAAGATGGTGACTCTCATCAGTCTGAGTCTTGGAGTCATGTAAGACTTCCTTCCCGAAAGCTTTTCACTTGAGCTTCTCGGCCGTTACTAACGATGTGGGCACAGAGCTGGAGCGTTTGGCATAAAAAGGACGATTGACGTACCCCAGTTGTCGAGTCCAAATTACACAGGTTAGTTGAACAGGCTCTTGTTGCCCTATTTTTTTCCACGTATACTCCGAATACCATGTATTATGTTCAGATA
The DNA here is from genome assembly GCA_013435955.1 of Diaporthe sp. HANT25. Lineage (NCBI taxonomy): Eukaryota > Fungi > Ascomycota > Sordariomycetes > Diaporthales > Diaporthaceae > Diaporthe > Diaporthe sp. HANT25. The sequence continues at coordinate 150,627 of JACBFG010000025.1, read as the reverse complement.
AATCAGCTCCCAAAGAAGCTCGAGCGCAAGCGCTCGCTAACAAAATTTCACACCCTGCAGAAGACACAGTCGGCCTCATAATCTGGTCAGCCGCCGAGATCGCCGTTACGATGATCTGCATAGCCGTGCCCGTCTGCCGGCCGTTGTATAACCGTTTCCTCGACAAGTTCACATCCCGAGGCACGGGCAGCTACCATAGACAGAACGGATCCGGTCAGAGCCCCGGGTTCGCGCTTCACACTTTCGGCGGGAGCACCTTGCTGCCCCGGGGTGGGCAAGAGAGACAGCTCCCAGGGAAGAGGCGGACTTCTCGGGGCGAGGGAGAGGGTGGCGAGCAGCCGCGCCTTGGGGACCTAAAGATGGGCAGTACCTCGACGTATGCTGTGGCCATGGGCGCCAGACATGAGGAGAATCACAGCGATGAGGAAATTCTGGGCGCCGAAGAGAGAAGTTGCGAACGAGTGAATCGATCCGGGGCGAACGCAATCCATGTTACGGAGGAGATCAAGGTGACTAGAAGTACATTTCCAGGTGGAACTTGATGGGGGGAAGATACCTATGAAATGAAAGCCCATCGTCGTTGCACATCCGGCCAGATGTGTCGGAAGAGATCTCCACACGTGCCATCTGATTGTGACCCAACCCATCTTATGAAAACGACCATTAGGCGCAAAAAAGAGAGCCTAGTAGTGGCAAGGTCGGGAAAATTGCAGGTCCCCAACTCGAACACGCTGTCTTTTCCTCAAGAGCCTCGTGAGCAGTTGCCGATAGTCCGGACCAGTATCAGCTTCTTTTGGGCCTATTGGCCTCCGTCCCACTGCCACCCATGCCCACATCAGAGATGAATGCAGCCCTCATGCTGGCACCTAGGTAGACAAAGGGGATGTTGCCCCAATCGATGGCGTTCCACTGGGTAAAGTTCCACGGCAAGTAGACATCCAAACCCAGCTTTCTGACGGTCCAGAGGTGGCCCAGGTCAGCGACCAGGAGGCCGAACAGCACGGTCTTCCAGACCCGCAGGTCTGAGGTAGAGCGCAGGACGAGGGCCTCATTGAGGGCGAAGAGCAGGTACAGGTTCGCCAATTGGGACATGACGATGGAGGTCCCGGTTGGGATTTGGCCGGGGGCCGGCGCGGAGACAGCGTGAGTCAAGAGGATATAGTCATCTTGGCGGAAGTGGGCGAAGAAGGCACCGACGAGGGCGGAGACGGGCTCTATATAGAGAAAGAAGAGGCGGTACAGCGCTGGGAACTGGCTAAGGCCTGCTTCTTGGTGCTGCGGTTGGGGGGCCATGATGAATTATTTGGAGAGAAGGTGGCCTCTGTCGGTTCCGTAAATGTGCTCTCGGCGTGATCGACCCCTTTGGAATTCGTAGTGTGTACTTGAAGATCTCCGGCAACGTCTGTATTGAGGTTGAGATGCAGCACTGCGATGAGGTGAGGTTGAAGCTCTCCACAATGACGGCACCAACCAGTTCTGGAAACAGCCAAACGACCCCGAGTTCAGGCCCACTGCTTCAGGGCAGGGGTATCCTTGGGGCGATCCATCTCCTCTCGCCGGACGCTGACCAGCAAGCCGACTGCCAAAACACCAACCCCAACAACAAATTTGCTCATGGACTCGAACGCAACAAAATTGTCAGGTGCCCGGCAAACACAAGCATGATCAAGCCGACCTCAGGAGGAGACCTTGCGCGTTACCAATTTCCCTTAGGTCTGATTCTTGGCCACCATGCACTGGCCTCGGGAGTCGGGCCCAATGCCGAGTCAAGCATCTGTTAGAGACGTCTTGTGTGAAGTTGCACAAGTGCAGCAAATAGCACGCAACATCAAGTTCAGTCCATCAGCCAAGATCTCCAAAACATCGACGCTGGCAGCATAAACGATGAGGTCCGATGTTTCTGCTTTAATAACAAGGCTCACCGAGACTCTGCTCCTGAAAACAATGATGTCCACGGCTCGACAAGAATGTCTGTGGACCCCTGGAATCCTAAAACACCAAGACACCCCCTAACCGTGGCCGTGGCCAGGGGAAACCGCACTAGCACCCCGTCTGATCGCCGTCCCAAAACACCGGCCCAGAGCCGACATTGGCGTTTGAGCATGGCTTGAACGACACTTCGACATTTGTTCTCTGCTTGACCTGAGATTTCTATCGTCTTTTGTATTTCACCCCGGATTTCTGAGAGCCAGTTCGAAGAACTAGAGCCCAAAGGCTGTAATATTTCACCATTAAGCCGAACGCACATCTCCCTACTCGAGGCACAGTTCGAAGAAGCACGCCCGCCGAGCGGGAACGAGGCGTGGCGCAAGGAGATCACCACAACCATCCGAGCTCGGGCGGAAGAAGACTTCTAGCCACACGCATCAGACACAATCCGGCGTTGTATCGCCGGTACGAAACTCACGGGACCGTAGTGCACTGCGCATCATTCCTGCCGGCATCGTCCCATCACACCAGAGCCCGCCATGGTTAAACGACCGCGTCCCCTCATCGAGTACTGGCCGGGCTACGGGAGACTTCCATTCTACTACTCCGTGAGTGCATCTTATCATGACGATCATCTTGAGCAAGCCAAAATTGACCGTATGGTTTGAAGCGTCCTGATCTCAGGCCACCACGCCTGAACATCCTCACTGCTGACCGCGAGCGGGCCACGCCGGGCTATATTTTCGTCTCGCCGTCTTTCGACAGCCCGTATCGACCGGACTCTGGCCCGTATATCTTTGATACCGATGGTGTAAGCTCGACTTTGCTGACTATCATTCATCTCTCCAAATTCTTCTATTTCAACCACTTTCATCTGCTACGTACATTGACATAACGCTGATACTCATTTCAGAATTTGGTATGGTCGGGCATAACCGCCGCTGGAGGCGCCGGCAGCTCAGATGTACATGGCCTCTATGTCTGCCAGTACCGTAATGCACCACATCTATGCTTCTGGAGAGGTCAACAGCGGGGGACTCATGGCGGCGGCATGGGCGTGATCATGGATACGTCCTACAATATCGTGCGCACCTTTGCCGCCTCCAACCAAGCTCCAGTCGACTTCCACGAGTTCCTTTTGACGTCTGACAACACAGCCTTAATCACAACATACCCACCAAAATATATCGATGCGCTGTGGGTCCTGGACTCGTGTATCGAAGACATCCCCCTCTTTACTGATGATGGTCGCAAGCCTTTTCAATGGTGTGCATCCGACCACTTGGACTTGAATGAGAACCCCAGCCGCAAAGATTTCATTGCAGCTCACAAGGGCCAAACACCAGACCGGGCATGGGACCCTGTGCACTTGAATAGTGCGGACAAGACTCCAGCGGGTGACTACTTGATCTCGGCGCGCCACTTGGACTCGATCATGCTTATCTCGCACCTTGACGGGAGCATTATATGGCGTCTGGGAGGAGTGAAGTCGTCATTCAAGATGGAAGGTTTCAACCTTACCCGACAACACGACGCCAGATTCCTCTCATACATCAATAGTTCAGGGATGATTCTTTCGGTGTTTAACAACAATAATGACGGTACAACTCTAAAAGGCAACCCGTCGAGAGCCCTGGTAATTGAGCTCGACACGCAGAGCATGACAGCAACGCAATTATCCGAATATGGTCGAGTCCCCCAAGGGGCAGCTGGGTTCAATGGGACGGAGCTGGACACTCGGCGATATATCGACTCTAACGGCATGGGGAATGTTCAGCTCCTCCCCAACGGCCACATCCTCACCCACTTCGGTCGCCACGGCGCCATTGCCGAGTACCCTCCCGAAGGCGACAGCGAGCCCGTCTTCTTCGCCAACCTTCTACCGGCACAACAGACACCCTCCCCACCGTCAGAGGCCCTGTCATGGACTGCAAACAACTACCGTGCCTTCTTCTACCCGAACAGCACCAACACAACCGACACGGGCACAAATGTCAACTCGACAACTGACACCACCACCCTCCCAATAAAATGGGAAGGCAAGCCCACCTCGCGCCCCGAGCTCTGGGCCTACTCCCGCACCCCATCGACCCTGATGACAATGTACGTCTCCTGGAATGGCGACACCCGCGCCGCTACCTACCGCTTCCACGTCTCCATCCTCGAGTCCGCCGCCGCCCAGTCGGGCAGCCTCGAGCCCCCGCCCGACGAGGACTTCCAGTGGGCCGGCGACTGGCCCCGGACCGGGTTCGAGACGAACATGACCGTCGGTGGTGCGAGGCCGTGGTCCTTTGCCGAGGCGCTCGACTCCGAGGGGAGGTCGCTTGCCAACAGCTCCAAGGTGCGCACGTACGTCCCTGCTAAGGAGGACTGGAAGACTTGTGGGAAGTGGCATTGTTTCCCTGAGATTACTGGGGACGCGGATGTCCTGCCGCTTGTAGAGGGGCTTGGGGGGTCGGATCGTCCTGCTGCTGGTGGTGGCCAGACGTCGGGAGTTGTGAGTGCGGGAGATGTCTCTGTTGGGGTGCTTGGGCTTTTAGAGCACGTATTCGCGCTCCTTGGGCTTGGGTTTTGCGCGTGGCTGGTTTGGAGCCGTGTTTCTTGTGGTCGAAAGGGTTGGCGGGCTTCGTCAAGGGGGTATAGACGTGTTGGCAAAGATGAGCATGAAATTGTCGTTTAAAGGCAGATAATTATCCTGGCGTTCTGATGGACATCATAGCCCTGGGGCCAACCAAGCAATCAACCTTACTGTAGACTTGACAGCACGGACGGAATGCTCAGACCTCATCAGCGTTATGATTGAAGCTATACCCAATATGAGCATCAAATGCACGCTGAATTAGTGAGCGTCATGCTGCTGATATGATGTATCTTCCCGCGGCGCGTCAAGGTTTACACAGACGTCAAGGCCCTACATGAGCCGTAAACCCCGCGATACAATTTGGACAGCTGGCCAGCTGAAGGATGATTGAACAGGCGAGGAGTGATTTGCGGTCTGGTCTGAATTCATGATCAAGACAGTCAAGGCTTCGGCTGGTTCGATCAACTCCTCAAAGCCAGATCCCTCAATGACACGTCCCCATTCAGTTCCACTAGGAAGGCTCAGAAACTGAAGATTTGATGGCAATTTGGATGTCTTTCCTTGCCGTGTAGACAATTTAGGCGGAAGAGAGGCTGGGAACACTCGCTGCATACTATGAGGTCAATGTTAGGGAGGGGGGTCGCTCACAGGGACCCTGTAAGATGTGCGAAGGGGCTGGGGTTAATGGCGGAAAGATCGAGACCGCTGATACTGTGTGTGTTTTTTCTCATCGCCCTCACACCAAAGGTGCAGTACTCCAGCGGCATGATTACAGCGACCGTCTTTGAAGTTTCGGAACAACAATATCAAGAATTGATTTCCCTATATATTTCATTGTGTAGGAACGAGAGTTCCATTGTAGAATGTCTCAACCTACAATATTAATCATCTTCTTCACCAACGAAACCCGTACCCCTGCCTAGGTAATACATACAGAAAGCTGGAGGTAAACTTACAAGTCAAAGAGAACTCCAACTCAAACGCTGGAGGCCCTACTAAATCCACGGGAAAACATGCCGTTCTTGTGGCACATACACATCTGCATGTCCTACCACGCTAATACTGTATCATGCAGATATTACGACAACGCCCGCAGGCCGCTAGCCTTCGCTGGCGAATGGAAAGACGCAATGTATGTGGGATGATATACGTCGGGCGGGGTTGTGAGCTGAGGCAGATGCAGGACCTAGGTAAATCAGCAGGCTGTGAAATTCGTGCAACAGCCCCAGACACTTATGACAAGTTGGTACTCGGCGCCTGGATCCGTGATTCTGCAAGCCCGAACTCTGTCCTTCTCATCAACGCTCAGATTTCAATGCGTCTGCCTAAGTAGCCACAAGATGTCGGATTTCGCAACCGTGCATCGCATCAAGGGTGCTGTCGCGGAGGTCAGGAAAATCAGGACGATATACGAGACCATCAAGGACACGGAAGACCTCCCGAGCGCCTTCCATGAAGTCAGCGAGCAACTGCCTCACGCGGAAAGCATCCTGGAAGCCGCTCACAAGACTGCCTTCGACGCAGCTCGGGAGGTCGCCTTCGCCGCACCTCTTGAATCTGAGCGCGACGCAGTAATCGCTCGCAACGAAGTCCTCGCCAATGAATTAAGGTCGATGCGTGCGACAATCACTGGCTTCAGAAATAAGACCGAAGAGCTTAGAAAAACTTTCCGCAAGGCGCGTGAGCTGCGCGAGGATGGGCACCGTTACCGCACTGGGGACCGCGGCGTCGTCGGGGTACCGGATGGCGTGGACCATCGACTGAAGATCTTGACGCGCGGTATCTTGGACGACCTCCTGAGTTTTAGTCTTAGTGCGAATCAGGTCTTTCCCTCCGTCATGCAGGACCAGGTCGACAAAATTAAGCAGGCCCTGGAAGCGTTGAATGTGGTGGGGCCCTCTATGGAAGAGGGCAACCAGGAAGCTGGGAACTCATTTGTTCACTCCGATAGCTCCCGGATGAAATATCCCCATTCCAAGGCTTTGATACGGAATTTAGCTCTACATTTGTACGGAAAAGCTAAGTCTTTTAGCAGAGATGAGAGCGTGCTTGGTCGGATCCCAGCTGCGCTGCCCGATCTAGTGAGAGCCCTTGCTCTCAGGCTTGGGTATAGCCCTCGAACACTAGATGATCGAGATATCGCCTTGTTCCTGCTCAGGAATCGACTGTAAGACCGAGATACAGGGCTGAGCAACATGGGCACTGTATTTCTAACCAAAAACACAGGCTTATCGGAGACGCCTTCATCTTGCATGAAATGGAACACGAGGATGCCCTACATGATTCGGAGTTGGGGAGGATGAAGGCACAGCGAATGGAGCAGTGGCAGTCTCAAGTGAAATCCCATGACCCAGCTGACATCGAGGCATCGAACCATCCAGATTACGATGACCCTTCCAAAGACGCAATGGATTTGAACGAAATTGACAACGTAGACGACATTGCACCTCAAGACATCACCAAATACCGAAAGATCATAACTGGATCTGCACAGTACGCCTGGCTGCTGGCTGATATGAGACGGCTGTGTACCTTGACGCCGGGGCTACCAGAAGACCTGATGGAGAAAGTCAGGGATGCGGTCCGAACCGTACTGCCTCGCAATATCCCTGCCAGTAAGCAAGGCCCAATGCCGGGATGCCAAGCTACCTTCGAAATACCCTGGGATCCCTGTGGATTTTGGGAGAAGGAGAAGTTCCGCCAGAATATAAGTCTAGGACTTGAGAATGCCATCACTATTACAGGCTCAGCCGAGGATGCTCAAGCTACAACCGTGGGAGAATATTTGACCCAGACCTGGCCTGTCACTGCAAAGCATGCCATGAAGCTTGTGAAGAAGCTTGTTAACGGGCTTGAAATACCTAGCACAGCAAGTAAGTCATATACATTCTCATGCTCAATTTGGAACAAAGCAGGGCGGCACAATCGTGCAAATGTCTACGTTCGATGGGATCGAGACGCACTTGGAGACTCTTCTATTCAAGTCATACTGAAATTTAATAGGCGAATCTCTTCTTGATGGCACATCGATGTACGCACAAATGGAAGGTGGAAGGCTCCGGATCACTACTACCGGGGCTGAAGATACTATTGTGGAAATTGGGCAGCAGTTCGTCTGGCTCGCAGCAGCTCTTCGATCCTCGCCGCATGAAGATGGTATTGCGGAATGTCTCCCGACCATCGGGAGGACACCCGGTCTGTTGAGCTCTTCGCCCACAATCAGCATCGACTTTTCATTCAAGAAAATAGCTTCCGGAGCACAGGGCCTGGACCGCGCGCCTGGTTTCTGCTGGCAGGATATGTTCCGGAATCCTGTGATAGTGGGCGGATTCCCAATCCTGGAAAAGCCTGGTCGTGGCCTGGGCCTCGAGATGCCTCTCCGACTCATGGCAGCTCTAGCAGGGTCAAAAAGACTGAGCGAGTTCAGTGGGCGAACCTACATCAAAGGGTACTCGGCTATGGTTGTTGCTACAGCAGTACTAACAAATACAGTTGTTTGGCACTACTGCTATAATAAGCAGGGGGGAAGAATAGCCTACGGAGACCATGACTTGCAGTCTTGTCCTCAGATTAGTATGCAACAGCTGACAACATCCCGACACATAGTTGGGTGGTGTTCAACGTGCAAGGTTTATGCAGGTAAGAGCCCGGAGATGTGCTGATGAGCCCGACTTTAAGGGCCTAGAAGACCAAAGGACATGATTAACTGATGATGCACTTTCAATAGGAGCTGCCAACGCCTTGTACGAATCTATTGGGCCATCTGACGCTGATTGTCCTCCTTCTGGCATGATCCTTGATAGAATCAACCTCTCATTTAGCCACTTTGGTATTGGCGGCGGGGCATCACTAGCAATGTGCACACGAGTTAAGCCAAAGCATTACAGACCCAAGGATTATGTTGGAATGATCAAATGGGTCAAAACGACCTATGTGGTCATGTGGGATGAAGAAGTCAAAATCGGCTGGCTTGTTAACGGCACGAACGCAATCTTGCACCTCGCACGCGCCAAACTTCATGATTGGCACAAAAGCAAGATTTTGGCGAAGCTACTTCTGACCAAACCCGAGGAAGTGAAGGACGACGAAGATCAAGACGCCGAATGTGCTGCCCGCACACTCCTGGACATCGAGAACAGGAGGCTCAAGATCTGGATAGCCTCGGACGAAATCAAGGAGACCCATGGCAGCAAGGCGAAGCGGGAACCGCGAGGCTCAAATGTTGATGATGACCGCTACATTAAGTCAGACGACGATGAAATTTCGTCGACTTACCTTCTCTTTGCCGACGTCGTTGAAGAACTGGTCGATGAGTTTGAGATTTTGTTCGACGAACAAGCCGATAAAGCTGGTCGCAATGGCATCAACTTGCGACGTCAAGTCCGCCGGCATTTAGAAGGCTGGGATTTTGGGGACGTTCTGCGGGGGTCATATATCTCTCCTCGCCAAGTCACACTCGGATTTGGTGGCTGGGGCTGGGTGGACTTCGCTCGTTCAATCAACGCTGTGACCTTAATTGGCAGGAGGTTCGGTCAACTCATCCGGCCAGCCCAGTCTGACGAAGTCTGCACAGAGTGGCAAACTGTCAAGAAAGATAAGTACTACCTGGCTGCAAGCATTTTTGATCTCAAAGAGATAAGAAGGGATAATTCACCAAAGATCTCTCACCTCTTATGGCATTCCCCGCAAGATCCCTTTGCGAAGTGCCCACGTTGTGGGAAATTGGATCACCAAGGTAAACCAGTTTCCAAGCGGGCTTCCAACGATACTCAGGAGCACCATGCCCCGGTTCAGGCTTTCTGGCCAACACAAATACCCTCATGCGTCAGAAAGTTGAAGGAGCCGCAGTACCTCAAACAGGTTCATTCTGATGGCGGAGCTGTCATCTTCGAAAATGTCGTGACTCCGTGGTTTAGTTGGGCGGCTGGTGCAGACTTGAATGAAGGAAGCCCCTCGACCCCAGTACCGCAACCCAGGAACTCAGCCAACGAAGATGTCGACCCTGAAACGTCGTATATGGATACAAAAACTCTGCCCCGGCGGGTGAAGCAAAAGTTCAGCCACTTTTTCCATCCATCATCGCCGCAACAATCAGGAGGGGAGAGCACAACAGACACTCGAGCAGGCTCAGCGTCTGTTTCAGAGGCCGCCGGACAAGGGCAACTTTCAGGCTCCGTCAATACATCCGACACGAGTCTGGCCTCAGAGCCCGCGCAAGAATTTCTATATTTTGAAGGGGTTGTTCAGAAACGGAGAAGGCTGGAAAATCATATCTATAAGTGATGGCTAGACAAAGATTGATAGTTCGTACATCCTTGGTTGTGACACTGGCCTTGTAAGCACGATTCCACATTCAATAACCTGGCATCTTTCTCTCAAGACAAGACTGTCTTGAATTTCGATTAAAGAACAGAGTACATTTTATATACGAAGCTAGAAGAACTCGACGCAGAGGAGTTGCAGCGGATATGGCTGACTCTTTCAGAAATGTCCCAAGTCATACAAGCGATAGATTGGTCACACTTTACCCCGACTTTGTCAACACGCATTCATAGTACGTACTTGTCGGTATATCATCAGATATCACTTGCTGTGCCGTTTTGTGTTGGAGCTGAAGTGAGATACTACTTACAGTATATAAGTTCCAACCAACTCCATTGGCACTGTTTCGCCCCCATGGGATCAGCAACCTTGCTCGCCAAACCACTGCCAATGCATGAACACTGCCAATGCATGAAACCACCCCTCGCCCTCCGGAAGAAAATTAGCACACCCTCTCTAGAAAAGGTATTGTGGCAATTCTCTGCCAGGAGGAGGGTGAGAGAATTCAAAATCATGATTGATACATCTCACGGGTAGATTCATGCTCATTTGCAAGACAGTGCTATTTAAACTATTGTGATGTATGTGCACTGTGTGCTCGATCGACCCCTGACGTTTGGCGGCCCAGTTGATCGACCCAAGTCAGCCGCGCGGCTAGGACGATAGAGGGGCTCTGATCCCCGTCACGGCGCGAGTCCCGTACGAGGCTCCTGTGCCTACCTAGGTATGCGGCGCGGATCAGGCAGTTGCGGATAAATAGTGATGTCGTCTTTTTGGTACACGATCTATCTTCAGACGTGTCGTTGTTGATGAATAGTCCCTTGAGCAAGCATCTCAGAATCGGTGTCGTTTGGAATAGTTCCCGTTGCAGTCCTCTTTTGACCTCCAAAGTCAAACTATTTATTTGCGCTTCATATCTTAACAAATTTTTAGATGGAAGGCAAACTTAAAAATGCAGTTAAATCAGCCGGAAGTGGTGATACGGCCGGGAAACGATTCCTTCGGGTCGACGCCATGTACAGCCAGTAAGCCTGCCTCTAGCATATCTTCCACGGCTTCGCACCCTGCTCATTTGCCACAGAAGCGATCGCCAGATGCATTTGTTCAGAACAGCCCAGGAGCTGGACTCGCCAAAGAAGTTGCATGAGTACGCATTCATTGTCAAGCGCAACATCAGTAGCAAGGGTATAACGACCAGCACTCACGTCGAGATCAACTCTCAACGTCTATCTCGCGTTCTGCAGGATGTCTTTCCGGACGTCGAGTCCATAGAACTCGATAATGGGAAGCCCGAGTTCACATGCGAGACTCTCTGGCACGCGAGACCGGCTCTCCACAAACGACTTGACCAAGAACGTGCAAAGAAAGGCCAGACACGGGACGACGTGGTCATCAGCGACATCGAGGCCGCGCTGGAATTTGTGCAGGAGGAGTACGCGACGATGACGTCTCAATTCACAGCCCTTCAACAGAAGAAACTCATCAGCTACGACCTACTATTTTGTCTCTTCGCGCCGCGCATCGAGGTTTACACGCACGCGAACGCCCTCAACGAGCCCCAGATCATGCGGTGCAAGTCGTCCAGCTACAAGGAGGACGAACGAACGGGCCAGAAGTGGTTAGAGATTAAGTCCGAGTGCCTCAACCAAGGCGGTCAAATCTTCGGCTGGTCCGAGCAGCTTCTCAAGATCCCAATTTTCAGGGGCACGGAGAATATTACGTCCCTGCTCGCGTATCCCCTCGCGTACCACCCAGAAGGAAAGAAACTGTGCGACAGGCTGCGAGCCCGAGGGAAGACCTTCGTTGAGCTGCTGGCACAGCCAACGTGCCGCAAATATGAGGCCATGGCGCTCATCCCACACCGCGCGGGCGGCGAGTGGGAGCAGGAGATCTTTTCCGTTACTGGGCGGGTCATGGTCGACCCCTACCGCTTTCCCAAATCAAGCTCTTCGTCAGACCTGTTGTCTTGTCCATCATACAAAGTCTTCACACCGGAAAAGGCGCCCGAAAAGGACCTCATGTTCTGCCACCACAGCATCGTCGGCTTCAGCTTCGACCAGAAAAGATGGGGTGCGCTTGCCGTCAGCCAGCTGCGGGATCCGCAGTGGGACGACAAAGCCCTCGACAGGGTCATGATGACGCTTGCTAGGCGCGAGCTGCTGCGCAGCCTCGTTTCTGCTTACTGGGTAGAGAACGCACGGCCCAGAAGATCCGACGACGCTGCCAAGGGCAAGGACCAAGGCATGGTCGGGCTACTGAGCGGGCCCCCTGGCGTCGGCAAGACGCTGACGGCCGAGGCGATCGCCGAGGTATCGCGGCACCCGCTATACGTTGTCAGCGCGGGCGACCTGGGGACCGAGGTTTCGGATGTTGACAGACGTCTCGGCAAGGTGCTCGCCGTCGCGAGCTCGTGGGGGTGCTTGCTGTTGATCGAGGACTGCGACTTGTTTGTACGGCAGCGGGACCGCGTCAGCGTGGTCAATAATGCCCTTGTGAGCATTTTCCTCAGACGTTTAGAGTATGTTCCTTCTTAGACTTGCCGCTATCCTGAATATTTCTTAGCTCGACTGACCCATATGCAGGTGCTTTCAAGGGCTTGCTATCCTTACCACAAATAAAAATGATGGTATCGACAAGGCCTTGCTGAGCCGTCTCCACTTCAAGTTCGACTACGAAGGCTTAGGAACCGAGCAGCGTTTAGCCTTGTGGAAGTCCTTCTTGGGTGGCGCGAGGAGTCTAGACGAGGCGAAGCTCAAGAAGATTGCCACAGATTATCGCGTGAATGGACATGAGGTATGCCGGATCATGCAATGAATACTACATAAGATTAGCGTTTAGTGGCTAACACCAACCGTGTAAAGATCAAAAAGGCCGTTTCTTGTGCTAAGACCATTGCCCAAGGCCGTCGTATTACATTGACGGTTGATCTGCTTAAAGAGGCTTTGGATGAGCTTTCTCCACAATGCGATAACATCAAGGACACGCAAGGCACCGCCGCCACTTTCGAAGAGGTCAGCAAGCTGCTACTACTCGCCCAAAGCACCCTTGCAACCGTCCAGCGGGTCAGCCAGGACATAGGCACTAGTGGCAAAGGGGATGTGAAGAACTTCGCCCATGAAGTCGATTCTATGGCTGCGCCATTCTCTGACTACAATGAGAAGGACGAGGGGCCGATAAAGGTCTTTCACAAGTCAAGGGACTCGCGCGAGAGAGGGTATCCCTCCGGCAAGTGGTCCTGCGCCAACGTTGACCGACTGGGTGGCACAAATGGTCCGGATGAGGCATTGATGCGCCGCATCAAGGACAATAATCTGAGCTTTGGCGCGAACCAGACTCTCCGGCTAGCCACCCAAGACCAGGTCGACAAGTTCAATCAGGCGCTGGAAGGCCTGGATTTGATGGAGCCTTCGATCGGAGAGAACAAGCTGGCGGCTGGGGTCACATTTATTTACGCAGGGAGCCGTGATCTCAACATTCAACTTGGTAATGGCGACATGTTCCATGTAGGTAGCGGTGGCACATTGAACAAGGCCGAACGCATGTCTGTTGGGCACATGCCGAGTTCTGCTGTATAGATTATGATATTGATGAGCCGAGGGCTCTGATGAAGATAGGGGAGGACATGCTTTCTATGCCTAGGATATACTCCTCGGCGGTTATGTTGAGACTGAATTGTGAGCTTACATGAGTGTATCGTTCACCAGTAATCTGAATTGCCTAACTGGGTTTGCTGCAACACCGCGTCCATCGTGAAGAAAACGAAAGAGCGTGAATGTGGTTTAACCACCTTGGCGTAGTCGCGGCCTCCTGTTACATACAATATAGACAGCCTAGAGCCATTTCTCGGACTCTGTCAAACTACTCAGCTCGACCTAATAGTCGTTGATCTATATACAGCGTACGTATTCGTAGCTGGGCTATGAGTCGGATGTTGGGTCATTGGATGCATTCGGGAGCTGATCTAGGGGTGGATCAAGATCTGACTTGCTCTCGAACAATCCTGGCAGATATCCCGGTGGGGCCGTTCAGTATACCTCACATTTCCAGATACCACATCGGTGAATCAGAAATCGAATCGTTAAGTATGTCGTTTTACTCGTTGCACACACGGAAGGTGTTCCGGCCGATGACGAGGTCCACCCCTTCCCTTGGCCGCATGCCATGTGTACTTTGTGGGATTCATGTGCAGGTCCATCCCTAGAGATTGATCCCGCACACACGATCGCTCACAGAGTGCTTTGCTGGGGAACTGAAGAACGACAATCTTGTACTGCCACTCGTGATGAGTTTCCCACAATTTGGCTTTGCTTTCCCATGGCTAGTCTAGGTAGCTTCAAGTTGATCTTCCAAACAATTACGACCCCATCTTATCATGGTGTGGCCCATCAAAGTCGATAAAATATCAACAGCAGCAGATTCCTGAATGATGTATCAGTTTCCTGGCGTCTCGCTTATACGTTAGTGGGCAGTGTGCAACACCAGATGGTCATCATGGGCAACACGTCGTTTTTCAGCGCACTGGCTTCGCTTACACATGCCACCGGTGGCCAATGATGATGCCCAATACCACCGTGTGTGCAGTGCCGACGGGGCTCTTTGGTCGGCAAAGGCCTCGCAAAGGAACGGTGGGGCCATTTCAGATTTCACCACTGAACTTTACCCCGGGGCCATGACACAGTGCGCATGCAGTTCGGAGAGTGATTGCTACCCTAGACTGCCACTGTTGGCACCATACCCCTGCACCAACTGCAGCTCGGCCCCTTGGCCGTTCCTCTATCCAGCTTGCCAGGATTCCCTCCTGGACCGTTTTTTCCAACCCCTGACCGGGGGATGCCATCCGGTCTGCCCACAGCTGAGGAGCTCAGACATCACCACACTCGTGCTTTGAACCTCTTGCTTGCCGTCGCCTCGGGAGTTCGAGTGAGAGTCTTGGACTCCGCTTTCTTTCTGTTGTGCATTGAATTACTTTTCTTTTCAATGTCGTAACATCGAAAGAGAGACTGCTCGCCCATGTAGTTACGTTTCCTCAGTTCACCGCAGCCACTTGCCGGAGATCACGACACGTGGAGACACAGCCAAGGGGATAATCATCGCGCACCAGAACGAGCTCAACATCGTTGAAATCCAGGTCTCGGGCTAGGCCACACCTGGCCAGCCTCTCATTACACTGCCAATTCAAGGCCTGGTAGCTCATAAACCGGCTGATCGCCCAGCATGACCGGTTCGAACGTGCAAGGGACGCCAGTCCTGGTCCGGGACGGCACAAACATCGACAGGCGGCAATGCCGGCGTGTCGTCCCCATGAAGGTATTAGTGCTGGGTCTTTGTCGGACTGGAACAATGTGTGAGTCTCCGATGGCAATCGACTCCTATGACACCTTTCCACCGCCGGCCGACTGACACAGTCCAACTTCAGCCGTGCGGACGGCCCTGAGGTCCCTGGGGTATCTGGAGACATACCACATGCGCGCAGCCAGCACAGAGACGCCACGTGACTGCGAGCTGTGGATGCAAGCCATCAAGGCTAAGTGGGACGGCGAGGGCAAGTTCGACAAAGAGGACTGGGACCAGCTGCTCGGCCACTGCCAGGCCGTGTGCGACCTGCCCGCCGCCGCCTTCGCACCAGAGCTGATAGCCGCGTACCCCAAAGCCAAGGTCATCCTCACAATCCGGGACCCTGAATCTTGGCACAAGTAAGTCTCCCCGCCACCAATCCAGAGCCTCTCCTTGGCCCAAGCCTGCCGTTGCTTACGACTTCTTCCAGATCCACTGCCAAAACCATATACCAGGGCATCACAGACCCAACCGCCCAGGTAGTCTCGCACTTTGACTGGGCCTTCTCGCTTTACCGGCCCATGCTGGTGGCCCTCTGGGAACGGCTGTTCGAGGGCGACTTTGAGAACCGCGGCGTCGAGGTCTTCAAGCGGCACTACGACCAGGTCCGCGAGCTCGTGCCGCCGGAGCGGTTGCTCGAGTACGACGTCAGCCAGGGCTGGGGCCCGCTCTGCGAGTTCCTGGGCGAGGAGGCCCCAGCAGCGCCGTTCCCCTTTACCAACACCATCAGCGATTTCCAGAGGGGCTTCCGGGGACACAACACCCGGAAGATCAGGGGTGCGGTCATCAAGGCTTGCTTGCTGGTGCTCGCCATGGCGACCATCTGGATGAGCTTTGGGTATATCGCGAAATGGACTGATGGCATATGAGAGTTTTCGTTGATGCTTATTCCATTGCCGAGCGGAGACGGGTGAAATGTGTCAGCGGACGACGAGCACGCGAGGGATTCACGCAGTTCAAGAGGGCTGCCGGGTCAGAGATTGGACGAGTCAAGTCGGGAGATTTCAGCAGTGAGCGAGGATCATCCGAGGCTATGTTCGAGGAGCCAGAGAGTACTATCTGTACTTCATGGGCAGTGGGCGAGCTGATTCGTCCATCATCAGAGTTATTTACGGCTGGGAAGGTTCACGGGCGTATCGGGTCAAACTAATCGGGCAGCGTTGTTTTTGGGTTTCCATTCTTAACGATGAAGTGTACGGGCAAGTATAGTTAATGTAAGTTTACGGTACAGAACGATGGTACGCATATCCGCATCAAGCCAGTGTGAAAGGCCTCTTTTGCGCTGCTCGAGCAATCGGTTTCGGAGTTGTTACCAAAGTTGTGAACGGATAGGATTGGGTACTGCCGAAAAGATCTAGTCGAATGAACAGCAGAGACATCACGATGAGTAGTCGACAAATTTCCTCGCAACCGACCGCGTCCGCTTCCATCCTAACATCACAAGTGCCACTCCACAACAGACAGCCAACACCCCGATAGAAATCATCCAGACCACCTTACGCGCCCAGGCCCGTCCAAATGCGTCCCAGTCACCTCGAGCGAAGCCCTCCAGATCATCCACATTCATCACGCCCACTCCTTCGCGCTCCAGTACGCTCCACACGTAGTCGCGATACGCCACGGGCCAGTCGGGGGTGTCCCAGTAGCGGCTCTTCAGACCCAGTCTGGCTGCAGTGGCGATTTGGGTGCGCAGGGTGGAAAGTTGTGACCGGGAGAAGCCCGTGATCACGGATCCGATGGTGGTTTTGAAGGAGGCTGAGGCGTAGTAGGCTGTGTTGTTGGTCCATGTCTGCTCTGCCTCATCTGGGAGGGTGGAGACAGCCTTTACGTTGCCCAATATGTCAGCAGGCTGAGCGGGGGAGGCCAACGGTGCGTCGAGGAAGGTATCGTGGTACTCGTCAAACGGTCGAGTTGAGTCAACACCTGTGCTGAAAAACACACTCTGATCGGAGGCAATATTGCCCGTTCCCACAACTGTGATGGGGCCGGAATCGAGGATCCCGTTCTTGTAGCGCGTGAGATATTGCTTGTCACGCAGGGCAGACAGCTGTTCCACAACCAGCGGCCAGGTCTCGCTGCTTCGAGTCTTGACGTCGATGAGCAGCACGAGCGTCGTGTCAGGTTCTGTCCTGAAAACCCCCTTGGGCTTGGCAGGCTTCAAACCGCCTGGATCTTCGGAACCCGCTGTTATGCTATCCACAATGTTGACAAGAGGATTGAGGTACATGCTCGTGAGGGTGCGGTCCACCGTGAGTGAAGCCTCGTCGTGCCCAACCATGAGGTCTGTTCCGTCCTCCGTGAGCCACACGTCTGCCTCGACGCTGGAACAGCCGGCCGCGAGGGCCGAGAACAGAGGATATTGTCTCAGATAATCGTTGTGTGAGTGGCATGCCCTGGGCTTGACTGAAAAAGAAAGATCGTCTAGCCACTTCTGCGCGCTGTCGGTTGGCTGGCCCTTCGTTAGGATGGGATTGGAGGAAATGGGGTCGTGTGGGCCAATTCCAGTTGACGAGGGCTTGAAGAAGACTGTTAGAACGAATATGAAGCTGCTGTTTTGGCTCTTGTTAGCGAAATCTGTTCAAAGCATGTAGGACGAACGATTATGGGAGATATCATGGGTGATGGGCACCCACATAACGACCAGGGCTCCGACTGTCCAAGCCGCGCATCTTTGGATTGAGCCGCATTTCACACCAGCAAAGGGTTTCTCTGCGAATGAGTGCCCACAGTACTTTCTTTCTTTGATTCCCATGTTCGGTCGTATAGCATCGTGCGATACATTGGCCATGCTTTCGTGAGCGGAGCTGGCAAGCGCCTCGCTGTCGTCGATTTGACCATAGCTTGAGGTTGATCGTCCGGTCGGAGGAAATCTACACATCATACACGAGAGTTCTTGCATCTCGGATGGTCCAATTTTTGGATAGAGTGTTGCCGCTGTGGCACCTTGAAAAAAAAGAGATTTGGCAAGATCAAAGTCGGCATGAGTGGAAAGTACGTCGAAGCACAGCACTCAAGTGAAGAAGTGGCCATCGACAAGCCAAGCATGGCCCATCAGGTTTATGTGCTAGATAAAATCTGATTGAGGAATTCTCAAATTCACCCATGGCCTTATAATCTCATTCACTACTAAATCTGTTGCATTGCTTGGACTGGAACTCCGCTGGACGAACCTTGCAGACCTCATTTCCGATGATGATGACCACTGGTGAAAATAATGCGTATACAATAGTTGTTATCATTCCTTCATTTCTGAGACTTCAGATGTAAAATCATATGGCCTCGAGGAGTATCGACACGTAGACTTGGACAGAACCTCATAACCGAGCTGACTAGACACCATCAGTGATTTATTTTTAGTGTTGGACACGAGCGCCAATATAGTTCTCTGCACACCGTAGTTCGCGATGTTCTAAACCCTTGGACTTCTAAGAGCTGTCAATTTCTCTTGACCAAGAGGTGGCGAATGAATCCAAACTATCAATCCTCTCCAGCGCGACATCCCAGGCAACAGCCGTGACTCCTAGTGATCTCAAGACTTTACAAGCTTGCAGGTTAATGAACCGCCCGTCTGTGATAGATGGCACAAAGCGGCCGGTGGGAAACCCTAGGATTTATTTTGGTCCCCTTGAACAACGGCCATGATACAAACTAAGCCACTTCCGGGTTTACCGCAGGTCTTTGAACATTACTCTAAGTTAACTATCGTTTCTTTCTCATAGGAATCGCTAGTACTCTCTCGTGCATCACTCTAAGGGCTGCTCCATCCTCTGCTTCAACAATTGATTCATAATTTGTGTTTCAATTGAGATACCCAAACATGTCTAACCCTCGATCCAATCCTCGATCCAATGCTCTTTCAAGCGCGGCGTCAAGGCCCAGTTCAAGCTCTTTTGTCAGCGCGCGTTCACACATTAGTTCACAGTCTTTTGTGTCTGCCCGTTCCAACGCTCGTTCAATTGCCTTGCCAAGATCTGGCTCAAATGTTCGCTCAAGCGCTGGCAGTGGTTCAGGCGCTGGCACACGTCCAGCCGCCGGACGCTCGGACAACCTGTACCCCGAACTTATCAAAGAAATAAAAAGGACGTATGTATGCTATGGTGAACACAAGAGTTCGAGTCACTTGCTCAGTATTGTTTTTACAGTTATGCACATTTCGATGCCTTTCACGCAGGCCATCTCGCATTCTGGCGACACCTCGAAGACACTATGCCAGGGATAATAGAAGAGGGTTATCAACACATGAGAGTCCCGAGGACAAACTTAGTCCAAGTTGCGGTAGCAGAAGACACGAAGAGGGAACCGTACCACGCGAACCCGTCCCGGGATGTGGACCCCGAAATCAGACGCCAACTCGAGGAAGAACTGCGAGGCGGCACGCACCCAACAACTCAGGCGCTGATTCCCCTGGGCCTAAGGTTCATCAAGATCCTCGGCGCAGGGTCTCAAGGGACGGCCGTTCTATTTGAGATGGACCTTGATGATGGTACAACGCGAAAGATTGTCGCCAAATATGACACGGGCGAGGAGGAGGAGGGTGTTGAGGACGAGGGCTTAGCCATGGAGAAAGAATGGATGAGGGTGAGTGATAGCGGAAAGGACATCCAGTATATTGTCGCCTCGCTACTCTCCTATTTGGTTGTTGATGGACTCAGTCTCCCGGTCTGAAGACTAATCTAAGCCACGTTCCCAGGCCATGGTTGGCGCAAGACACATTATCCAACGACAGTTTCTCCGCGGCTACGATGTTATGGAGAATGAGGATGAATATGAAGACGATCCACAGATGTATTTGATGGAGTTCATGTGAGTAGGATGTCCCCGTCGACTGCGAAAAGCTTCACAGCATGTACTCGTGAGCAATGATGAGGGCCTTGCTAATTGGGAGGTCCTAGGAAACACGGTACTATCGACAGGCTTTTGCGCAAGATTTCGACCAGTGAACCTAAGGTACAGTTGAAGAGCAGTGATTTGTGGAGGATCTTGCTTTGCCGTAAGTAGCAAGGGTTAGACCTACTCACTTCATCACACTAAAAGCAACGATAGTATTTCGAGCATGTGTCGCTATGTCCTACCCATATCGATGGGCATTCGGCCTCAGTCCCATAGAAGGTGATCAAGTGCCACTTAGCGAAGAGCTGGTCCCTACGCGACGCAACGGTCTTTTCGTACCACCGGGAGACGATGCCTTGGTAAATATGGATATCAACTACAATAATGGTGAGGAAACCTTTGGGTGAGGTCGAAAGTGCAAGCTAAAAAGGACATCTAGTTATGATCGGCGATTATGATGTTGACCCTGGGGTACATCCCCACGACGAGGCGCCCATTTTCAAGGTATGTATACATTTTCATTGATTGTTCTTCAGGTTACATTAATCGGGCAGAAATACGTATTGTCACGGGACAATGTCCAGCCCTGATACATTTCCCTGCGCCTTCATTCTTAGGTTTATGACATAGAAATTTTTTGTGAATCGTCGGGAACGCCACAAGTGACTTGGCAGGATCTTCAGAAGATACCTAGGCCATTATGCCTCCATATCTGATAGCACTCAAACTGGCCTGGCTCTCCAAGATCCAAAGAACACAGGCCTGAGTTTTCAGAGAGCAAGGGCCACGACAATTTTGACAGACTCAACTGACATATCCAAGGTTGGGGATCTTGGAATCGCTTATCAATTTCCTTCTGATGAGGAATATAAATTGTAAGTGAAAATCGCCAGCTCACAAGGACTTAAGAAAGGCCATCCTGAATGCATGTACGTAGTGATCGTCTAGTGTGCACCAGATGCTGTGGAAACGAGGGCACACACTCGCCAGTAAGTTGAACTGCTCACTCCCATCTCCGTTTGACCGGGTATATTGTGACCCAATCAGCCATTAATTTGACCCAGGAACAATTCACCACCGCATGGGATGCCTTTACAGACTGTGATACGATGTTTGAACAAGATGACACCGCTGGACGATTTGGATGGTGGACGAACCTGTACCAGATTGGAGTTGTAAGAAAACGCTGGCGTTACTACTTTTCTCTCTTGGACAGACAAGTTGACTGGAATCAACCGAGCTTTAGATTATGGTCAGCCTCGTTACACAAAATATGTACGACAGACCGCCACTGGGAACCACACAGACGATTTCTGGATTACTGGAGAATGATTTCGACGTGTTCACGGTAAGGACAGCCAATCGACTGGCTTTCTCGCGGCCCATGTTGCGCGCTCGAGCCCAATATAGCACTAGGAACTTCCTGCCTCAGATGCTGACTGTTCTCGCGGTAGTATGGAGGTTATGTCCTCAACGAGGCGTTCGACCACTATGATAAGGGTTTGCGCATGGCAATTGCTTGGATTATGGCGCATTCCCCCGGCAAGCGGCCTACAATGCTGCAATTAGAGCGCATCCTCATGAACGCCGTCGTGAAGGACTACGGTGAAGATGGCAGGACCTCAGTCGCGGAGCTTTTCGAAAGTCCTCCGCCGCCACCGTGAGTACCCTAAGAAGATCCTTATGCGAAGCTGGGGCAGTCTTGCAGATTTACAACCTCACACCTACCTCCAACCCGGATAAGGAAAGCACCGAAGGCAGACTACTGATCAGACACTAGGCGTGATCCCATGGTTGGAGTTGGTGACCTAGTCACAGTAGAAAATGTTCGGTTGGGTAGTGCGCGCCGCACTCGGATCACTGGAACGACGGCCGGAGACTCACCACTGAGCTCAAGGCAGCAAAGCAGCCGTGTCACCAGGGGCCATAGACGGGATGCTCAAAGCGGGGCTGTAAGAAGGGGGACGGCCGCGTGGTTTGGGATGCCTAGCATGCCAATGCGGATTTTGAGACTTCAGCGCGCGATCACAACGCTGATCCCGTCGTTTGTGAGAGGCGACGCTGGGGACGCTGGCGGCGGCGGCGGCGGCGGCGACCAATTGGCGGAGAGGATGGCGGAGTTGGACCTTTGACTGCTCGATTGACATCGTGATATACTTGAACTGACTTTCATTTGTAAATTGTACTCTATAGTCCGATTCTCGTTGGTGCGAAATGAAAAGTCCAGCGGGACGAATTCATGTCGGGCAGGCCGATCTCCGGCCCCGTCCCGGAGGCGCGTAGTCTAATCAACCCGTTCAAAAAGTCGCCGACGTATATTTGGTAGAACGCCCCACTCCATAGCGATCGGGCAGAATTTGACTGGCCCGGTCCCGCAGAGGTTTCATGGGCAGGGGTGGTCGTGCGACACGAACGTCTGATTTGTAACATTTGAATTTTGCCGAGGCACAATGACAGCGACGGGGCATCATGGGACAGGAAATTGTACTGCGGCTTATCTAGCAAAACACGAGTCTTAATGTTCTGGAAGAGTCTGTTGTTGTCCAAAGTGGAAAATGGATATTTATTACTTCGCTGTGCCTCTTGCTTAACCCATCACGACTTGATATTGAATGTGGCTGCATTTTAACGACCAATTGGGAAGAGCCGCCATCCTTCGACGGTAATTTTTCAGCTGTCGACATCTGGAACACAGCCCTGATACCAAAACCAGCATCATAGAATCCTCAACAACGAGCGCAGCATATCATGTCTTTGGAAATCTCAAAACCTATCACCCTGCCTTCGGGCCTCGTCCTGCCAAATAGGCTTGTCAAAGCAGCCATGGCAGAAGCCATGTCCGGCCCCGCGACGGACTACCTGCCCAGCGATGCCATGAACCGCTCCTACACGGCCTGGGCAGACGCCGGCTGGGGTATGATCCTGACGGGAAACGTGCAGGTCGACACAAAGTACCTCGGCCAGCCAACGGACACATCCATCATCGACAACGAGGCGAAGCAACTTGAGTCATGGAGGGCATGGGCAAAGACCATCAAGGGCCCCACGGGCTCGACACCGGCGGTCGTGCAGCTCAATCACCCGGGGCGCCAGTCACCCGTCGGGGCGGGCACCAAGGGCTTCTTCACCAAGAACGTGGCGCCGTCGCCCGTGCCGCTTGACCTGGGCTCAAACCTGCTGGCGAAGCTGGCTTCCGCCCTCGTCATGGGCACGCCGCGCGAGATGAGCGTCGCCGACATCGAGGAGGTGGTGGCTCAGTTCGCGAGGGCAGCTAAGCTCAGCGCCGACGCGGGTTTCGATGGCGTCGAGCTGCATGCGGCCCACGGGTACCTGCTCGCTCAGTTCCTCAGCCCTAAGTCGAACCTCCGGACCGATGCGTACGGTGGGAGCCCGGAGAAGTCGGCCAAGATCGTTGCTGACATCGTCCGAGCAGCGCGTGCTGCGACGCCTAAGGGGTTCACTATCGGAATCAAGCTCAACAGTGTCGACCACCAGTCCGAGTCGGCTCTGGCGGACTGCATTGAGCAGTTGCGGGTGATTACGGAGGCTGGGATTGACTTCTTAGAAGTATCTGGCGGCACATATGAGGACCCTGTGGTAAGCGCGATACAAAACACCCCCTTTTTTCTCGTAGATGAAGTCTCCATTAAGGTCTCTGAGCTCACTCAAAGCCTGCTGGGTGCCAAAGTTTGGGAGAACATGAGATCTGACTCCAAGACCCTAGATGATGAACGGCGGCAAAGATTTCGCAGAAAAGTCCGACAGGACCAAAGCCCGCGAGGCCTTCTTCCTCGAGTTCGCAAAGGCCATCCGCCACAGGTTTCCCAACCTCCCACTCATCGTCACCGGCGGCTTCCGCACACGACGGGGTATGGAGACCGCGGTGGCAGAAGGCGGCTGCGACATGGTTGGCATCGGCAGACCAGCGATTGCCAATCCCAGTTTGCCAAGCAACATAATCTTCAACAAGGAGGTCAGCGACGATGATGCCAGGTTGTATCTGCAGAAAGTCAAGGTGCCTTGGATCGCCAAGATGATCTCGCCTGCTGTTGGTGCCGGCGCTGAGAGTGTAAGTTCACGAGGTGCCCTTTTAGGATCTATTGTGACCTTTACCCGATCTATGATGCTAATGCTCGATCAATCATAGGCTTATTGGTGCGCGCAAATTCCCAAGATGGCTCAGCTATAGATTCTTGTTTTTAGAGGCGTGTTGAGAAAAGAAGTATACATCAGAGATCATGGACGGCGTTTTTGGGCTGTAAATGCAATCAGCCATAAATTTGGACTCTATCCGTGGTGGTTCTGCGTGTTTATTATTCCAGTCCTACTAGCTGTACGGAGTCTTCGAGACCTGGTCGATCAACATAAACTGATGCTTTCGGAGGAGTAACTAAATGTTTGTACACCTCAGATGATTTCGCAAAGACGGGACTGTTTAGAACTCTTGTGTTTCATGAGACTCAAAATATCATCAGTCAAGGAAGCCATCAGTATTGAAGATAGCATGAATGCATTAACACTACCTGGATAGACATATTGCAAAATTCTACCAGGTGCTCCCTCACTGCGTTCACGCTTCGTATACCGCTCGCAGGAGGACATGACAAACACTGTATTTCCACTTGGCAGAGCAAGAATACAGCATACAGAGACAACATAGGTAGCCGAAATAGTGGCCGCCATCGACAGCTTGGAAGAGAGAAAATGAAACACTGCCTGGTGAGTTGGGGCTAGCTATTTACCACCAGTTAGCGACCGTAACCGGATGTGTACCTAGGTACGTAGGAGCCTCATCCCTACTAATGCACATGTGATCCTATGGCACAGTATACGCATTTGTTTTTCCATGAATTTATCGAGCATAAATATTGAAGCTCGTTTGGATAATTGAGTGCCGGCCTGCACAAATTGTTACGATGGCCATACCAGAAAATAAATAATTCCCATGGAAAGGCAAGTTCACATGAGGCATGGCGATATTTGCAACTGCTGTTCGTGATCGCCTTTTGCCCATGTCTTCAGAGATCTCCTTGATGGTACTTATGGCCACAGCACCCATATGATGAGACACAGCAGCCATATGATGAGAAAGTTCAGGCATGGTTAACATGGCTAGGCCAACATGGACTCGGTCAGGCAGCTGTATTGGACGTCTACTGCTTCATAACCCCGACAGAATAATTGAAATCCAGTACAAAGCTGGCTGGAGATGGAAACGTTTATCGTGGAAACCATCTATTTAATCTTATTGTCAGACAGGAAATTTTGAAAATCGAGACAGGTCTTCAGAAGGATTGCATTGATCACCCGGGCACGAAACAGTGTTGTCGAGCTGCACCTGCCGCCGATTCCATGCCAAGAGCCGCCACCTGGCACACAGCTGCCCACGTTAAAATCCCGACGCACGGATCAAGTCCACAAATCCACTCCCCGAAAAACTTCTGGGTGGTCCTGACCAACTTTTACATCTGCTACAATTGGCATCCCGTTCCCATCCATCAACCGACCTCTATCCCAACCACCAGAGCCGACATACTTGACTGCCAATTCCTCCACGGAAGTCACATCGTCACCTGCAGTCAAAATGTCTTCTCCTTCGCTCAACAAGATCGCGGCGAACTCGCCCTCCCGCCAGAACCCTTCTGAGCTCGAGACCAGCATCGCTGGTGCCCTCTACGACCTCGAGACCGGCACTGCCGACCTCAAGGCTGCCCTCCGACCTCTGCAGTTCGTCTCTGCCAAGGAGGTATGAATCAAACCTGGAAATATTCCTGAACAGAAAAGCAAGAACATGAATTCTCGCGACCGACCATCTATCTACCTGTTCCACCGAGTGCGACACCGTTTGTCTGCCTGCAACGAATCGCTCCCGACTTCGAGAGATGCCACACAAGACATCTCGCTGCAATCATACAAACAGAGAAACACTCGGGTGCAACATGGAATAGGACGGGAAGCGGTCCACGGGGTTCTGTTCTGGACACAGGCAGATCATCCGGGAGCTCGCAGGCTAACTTTGTGATCTTGAATAGATCGAGGTTGGTCACGGCAAGAAGGCTATTGTCATCTTTGTCCCCGTCCCTCTCCTGCAGGGTTTCCACCGTGTCCAGCAGCGGTAAGCTTCCTTTCCCACAACCAAACACACCTCCCGCATCTGGTTGCTGACATCTCTCTTTCATAGTCTCACCCGTGAGCTGGAGAAGAAGTTCTCCGACCGCCACGTCCTGGTCCTCGCCTCGCGCCGCATCCTGCCCCGCCCCAAGCGATCCACCCGCTCGCGCAACACCCAGAAGCAGAAGCGCCCCCGCTCCCGCACTCTGACCGCCGTCCACGACGCCATCCTGACCGACCTTGTCTACCCCGTCGAGATCGTCGGCAAGCGCCTCCGCACCAAGGAGGACGGCTCCAAGACCCTCAAGGTCATCCTCGACGAGAAGGAGCGCGGTGGTGTCGACTACCGCCTGGACACCTACTCCGATGTCTACCGCAAGCTGACCGGCCGCGGTGTCACCTTCGAGTTCCCCCAGTCCACTGGCACCGAGTACTAGATGCGCTCTCCTACTCTGGATTGAGCCTCTTGTAAGCTTATGGGCTCGGCCGGCTTGAACAGCCGCCGCAGCCCCGAGCGACTATCGGAACAAAATGGACAGATACCCAATGGGGCTTCAAGGTCTTTGGTGGACATCTCACTAGAGGCTGGCAATCGGATGATTGATTCATGGGAAGTACGGTTGGCAATGGCAAAAAGTCTTTTTTTGGGAGGCATGGCGGCGTTTGTTGCGTTGGTCGGGAGCAACGGGATAGCTTGGATCGAATAGAACAAGCCTGGTTCTGAAATAACTGCCAATGAATCGCCAAAACTGCCCCAACGAGATGTCTGCGATGCCGTGACAGTCAATCTTAAACATGCAAAGAATGTCAGCGTGAAGAATTTGCTGCGAAATATGTCTTTCCATTTGGGGTATCGTGACTTTTGCCTTTCAACTACATTCGCGCAATCCGGCGCTCTAGATTTTTTTCTTTTCAACTTTTCACCATGCTCAATCCTGGGAGATCCTCCCCAGCCCCATGACGCACCAATACGCAAGCTCCCTCTTCTCCCTCCCATCCCCCTTGGTGTCGCCGGCCCGGCCCTCATCGCCAGCCGCGTCCGTCTCCCACTCGAGGCGCACAAACATCGGGATCTCCAGCACGTCCTCGTCGGGCCGCAGCGGTCCCATGTCCAGCTCGCGCTTGACGCCCAGCCCCCAGCCGCCGCTGCCGGTGCGCACCAGGCTGGCGTTGGTCCGCGCGAGCTCCAGGCTCGCGGGTACGACCTCGACCACGATGGTGACCCAGTTGCGGCCGCGCTCCCACACTTTCCCCGGCTCGACGGACGGCTGACCCGTGCCCCCGCCGGGCGTGTCCTCGCGCTGTTGTTGTTGCTGCTGCTGAATTTGCTGCTGGAGCAGCGACCGCCTGTCCTTGAGGGCCTCGTCCCAGACGTCCGTGTTGGCGTCGATCTCGAACTCCGGGCACAGCACCGTGACCTTGCTGGCGAACCGGCCCGGCGTGACGGACGGCGTGGCCAGCGTGACGCGGACGGGCTCAAAGATGGGGTTCTTGAAGGTCAGGAGGTACTGCACGGGTCGCAGGGGCGCGAGCAGCGAGGGTGGGCCCGCGGGCGCCGAGGTCGATGTCCCCGCGAAGGGGTTGCCCGAGATGCTCTGTGACAGCGACGTCGCCTGCAGCGGCCGCATCGAGATGCTGGGGATGTAGCTGCCCGCCACGAGGCGGATGCGGAACCGGTTGTTGGTCACCTTAGCCTCGGGCTTGGACACGATGTGCCGGCAGACGGGGCAACGCTTGGAGCGCTTCGTGCGTAGCAGGTAGGCGACCGGCCGCAGCTCGTCGACGAACCGTGACCGGCCGTGTAGGCTCGGCTCGCACACGTTGACGGGCGGCTGGGAGGTGGTCTGGTTGTGTGATGCGGTCTCATCCCAGGCGGACTGGTGCAGGCGCTCGATCGCCTTTGTCTCGTCCAGGTCCGCGATTTGCATCCCTTCGTCGGGTTCCAGCGCCTCCCGCATCACGTTGGACCGTGACTTGGCTTTCTTGTCGCCGAGCAGACCTGTCCCCGTGTACAGGCTCATTATTCGTGATAGAGATCCCGGCGAGCCAATGCCCAGGTCGCCGAGTGACGACAAGCCGCCTTTGTCGGAGGCATCTGCAAGTTGCGACTGGTAGAACGACTTGAGGTTTGCGAACTGTGTTTCGACATCGAGGTTCTCGGCTGGTCCTGCTTGAGCCTGCTGTCTCGCCGCAGGTGCCTCCTCCCCTATTGGAGGCAGAGCAGAGGATCCCAGCGCCGTCGAGCTCACACCGCTGCTGGCTGTGACGGCCTCTTTGCGCCTGTCCTTGCGCTCCTTAGGCGTCAGCCGTGTCTTGCCGCCGTTGCGTATCTTCTGAAGCTGTGCGTAGATGCCATTTGGCTTGTCGAACTTGATACCGATCTCGCTGGACGTCCACTGGCAGTAGGAGCAAGTGAGGATGTAGGATGGGAGGGCAGACGAATATGCCTCTTTGCTCTCGGAGTCGGAGGGGGGCGGTGGATCGACCGCGGTGGCAGATAGCGGGCCGACGCAGACAGGGCATTGGAAGCAACTGCGTGTGCACCTATGAGATAGTCAGTGATCGAATCCGCATAGACCTAGATGTGTTGCATCCGGGCATATATATAAACATGATAGCGCGACGTGCGCATGGGACTTGGCCGTACCTGTTCCCGTCGCTCTTGATGTTGCTCCCAGGCACCTCAAACAAGCAATTTGGGCAGTAGTATGTAACAATCTCCTCGGCAATACATCTGGGACAGCGTATCTGGTGACAATCCTCACAGTAGAGCAGGTACTCGAGGGGATAGAGACTGTAGGCTGCGCGAGGGGCTCGTGGATCAAACGGCCGCTCAAAGGCGTCAAGCTCCTCCGTACCGCTTGGAGTGGTGGGATCGCTGTGGCTGTGACGGGAAAGGTTGGCAGGATCGGAGCAGGGGCATTGTATATAGGTGTACGGAGTCAATGCAGCCATCGTGAGTGAAAGACGCCCAGTGGCTTTCGGCTGGGCTGGGGCTGTAGATAGCTTCGGTTGCGAAGAGAAGCGTGTCGAGACGCGTCGTCAGACAGACTGAGCAAATCAGGCACCGGCTAGGAAAGGATGCGACAGAATCACGGGTCCATTCTGCGATCCCACGAACCCGAATGCCGCCCTGAAACTCTTCGACGTGTAAATTGATACACTATGTGGCCCACAAGGGAGACAAGCAGGCGTCACCAAAGGCACGGTCACGTCGGTGAGCTTCACGGTGAGCGGGCACAAAAGGCACCGAGATACCTCCATACTGGAATGGAATACCTTGGCAAAGGTGGGGGGCTACTGTACGTATCGCAGCTTGGATACAGCTGCACCGATTATCTTATCTGCCATCCCTGCTCTCTGTCTGGTACGGTACGTACCGACTCGGTCTGTCGCAGAAGCCAAAAGTCGAATTGCCTGCAGCAGCCGCAGACGCAGTGAGAATGCATCATGCACAATAAATGCAGCCCTCAGAATATGTCTGAGTTTTGAGCCACTGGAGCAGTGCCAACTGTCAGACGGCAGTTGAAATGCATGCAACCATGTCTTGACCTCTTCAGAGGCCACCTCCCATTCCACCATCACATCACAATGGAGCGACAAATTCAGCGTCGTAGCTCTGTTCATCGACCGACGACGCCCAGCGGGAGCGCCCAGCTAGACCGGCTCAGGACACCCTCAACAACACGGGATCTACGAGAGTTTATTCTGTAGGCTAATATCCCAAGCTTCGGCTGGAGTGTTCCCGAGCTCAGGGGAATGTTCATACGAGATTCTTATATTGCAGTACGGGTCAGGACTACTAGCCTTCTTTTTTTTTCTCCCCACGCCAGACAGTTCACGCTTGTGATCCCTGCGAGCTCTGGGCAGGCTCACGATGGCCTCGCCAGGTACCTCAAGTCGAACTGTTCACATGCGCGAGCGGCATCTTCCGCTATCGATGGCATTGCTACCAATTTGATGATCCGTCGCAAGCGACAGACACATGGCATGCCAGTAAGACACACCACGCAACATGTCATCGATCGACTGCTTTGCCACTCTTGTTGCAACCGTCATTCGTTTCTGAAAAAACACCTAGCTTTTGGGAAACAAAGGCCCCGTCCAGTAGATCACAACCTGGCGGGCCGAGAGATGCGTTTCGTCGGGCACACACCCGGTAATCCTGGCCTGGCGCCGTGCTCAACAGGTCCGAGCCCTTCCCATCTCGGCTTCTGGCCATGCCGCCCACACTGCCACCAGCTGCCCAGCTGCCCTAGCGAACCGCACTATCGGTGAAGCCACATCCCTCAGCCCTGGGTTTCGTCAGGGCCGTCATCCATTTCCAATGCCATTGTCAGGGAGCCACCTCGTCATTGGGATCGGCGACGTCTGCTGGGTGAAGTCGGGGCAGCCTGGCAGAGACGGGATGCCCCCGGCAGGAGACCTGGTGATACCGACACTTCGGAAGCACGCAAGACGATACGACTGAACTCAATCAGGAGCCGTATGAGCGCCCGGTAGACAATACGATGGCACCTCTCATGCTCTGTTAGTCCTCACAGCTTGTCGATCATCGGCGAGCAGCTTTTGCCTGGCGGCCATTACCAAGGCCGCCGCCAGCGAATGAGGTCGTACCTCGTGCCACCCTTTGGACGGCGTTGCTGGGGCTCCGGACCTGCCGCCAGCATCGAGGCACTAGGAGCCGTCCACGGCAGAGCATAATAAAGAGGAAAACCGAGCCAAGCTGCTTGGTTGCCTCTGGAGCTGCGCCTGGCCGCGCACTGCTTGCGGGTGGCTGCTGCAAGGTTGTCCCTCACTGGCCTCGTTGCGGTAGTCCCTTGGAATGTTGATCCAGACGGGGCTCCGGCCCAAAACATGGCGTCTGAGCTACGACAGGAACCCGTCCACCGCCGTCCGCCCAGGCACTGGCCACCCCCATCAACAATCTGCATCGCTTGCAGTCTGGCAGTTCACCTCTTTATTGCACTGATTGCCTAGCGATGCTCGGGCCATGATGTTGCACCGCCGTCTCTGCGCTACCGCCCTTGCGGATGCTCAGCTCTGAGACACGCAATCCGTCTTATTACTAGGCTATCTGCTGGAATCCTCCCTCACCCTCTCGCCGCTGTTACCTTGCTGGAAACTTGTTTCAAGGAGATGTCGCCATCTGCGTGCATTCCGCACCTCAACGTTGCCACCATCCGGTTTTGTGGTCGGGAGATTCCCCTCATCGACAACGCAGCAGCGACGGCCTGAGTGTCCCTCCTCTGCCCTGTTGATCTGAGCCCCTCACTGAACACGAGGTCCTCCTCATGCAGTGTAAGAAACAGGGTATGCGCTCTGCTACACCTCGCTCTGCCGCCGACTGGTCCATTGTTCTCTTCCATCCCAGCAGCTACAAAACTCTAACACCATTAATTGGAGGCTGGCTTTGCCTTGCTTATCGCTAGCCGCTGCCCCCAAGCCTGACCCCCGCCCAAACATACCAGGGATCTCAGCTCTACCGCGAACAGCCGGTGCTCGGGCAAGGCGCAACAAGGACTAACCTAGCTTCGTCAATTGCCTCTGGATAAGCTGACGCACATACAAAGAACCCATCATGGCCACACTGGACCCAGGTCCTTTGGACTTGCGTTGTTTTTCTTCTGGCTCGAGACCTGCAGATGTCGCCAGCATGCTGTACAATGGTATCTCGGACCGGTCACGAGGTTGGAAGTCGAGCAGGTCAAGGGAACTGCTCGGGGCTGAGGCGAGGATGCACCGAGGCTTGAGTGTCAAGAGATGGGATGGCAGCGCCAGGATCATGTCTGGCTGGGACAGTCTGAGAAAGGTGAGCCGCCGACATTCATGCTGGTGTGCCCTTGAGTATCCAAGACCAAGAAAAGTACGCTGACAGAAGCAGGATCCGGAACTATGGTACAAGAACGGTGACTGCTTCGTGCACTTGTATGAGAAGGGCCGGTCGCAAAGGGGGCCTGCCTTCAAGGTACCCTTCGCGTGTCTACTGTCTGCCCAGTGCACGCCTTTGATCGAAGCATTCGTGGATCGATCCGTATCAGAGGAAGAAGCCCACCAAAATGGCCGGGTCGACCTTTATATCCCTGCGCCACCGACGGCGAGTCGCTCCCAGGCCCTGCAGTATCATATTGCGACTAGGAATTTCTTTGCCTGGATCTTTCGACGAGCAATGGTTGGAAATCATCTTGGAAATGCACTCGTGACTCTACATGGCAGCATGCATGAGTTTCGCGACGCGGGTGTGGACAACAAACAAGATCTGCTGACCTACCTCGACGAGGAGGGATATCTGGATACGCGCCACCAGCCCAATCATGCCCTTGCTATTCTGCATGTGGCCGAGAACTTTGAGTTGAGAGACTTGTACATCGACGCGTTTGCGCACTGCGTTGGGATGAGCGAGCAATTGTACAAAAGCCCAGAGTACTCGGTAAGCTCAAGCTCCCATCCCTGTCTGTCGAGGCAGCCAACCCCAGGCTACAGGCTGC
The DNA here is from genome assembly GCA_013435955.1 of Diaporthe sp. HANT25. NCBI lineage: Eukaryota > Fungi > Ascomycota > Sordariomycetes > Diaporthales > Diaporthaceae > Diaporthe > Diaporthe sp. HANT25. The sequence continues at coordinate 118,032 of JACBFG010000025.1, read as the reverse complement.
TTGGCATCGCATGTGCTGACATGTATGGCTCAGCGCATCAGTGTTGTATCGCGGAAGCTTATCCGGCTGGGTAAAGTTGATCTAGACAATCGGCTCAGCCGCGCCGGCGCAATGTTGGGCGATCTTCTCGAAACCGAACTTTCTGAAGCCCACCTCGGTCTGTCAACCGGAGCTCGTGCCCATCTTGACCGGTTTAGGAGCTACATCCACGGGTTTTACACGACCAAGTTCGGATACTTCCCGCCTCTGCCAGCCGTAGCAGGGCGCAGTACTATCTTCAAACCTGAGCTGTACTCCACTCTCAGCGCGGACTTTGAAGCGCTTTATGAGTATCTTGTCGATGAACGGTTTACGACGGCCAGCAACAGCCCCTTTGAGGCGCAAGGCGGGCTGTGTACGCTTCAAAGCGTGCAGGCATTCGATTCGAGAAATAGGTTCTCGCCTCTGGAACACCCACTGCCGCTTCTGCCGGAGACGCCCAGGAGCAAGGAGTCGCGCAGAATGTCGATGCCTTGGCAACTTGTCGGTGCTGCCAGGGCTGGCGACGGCAAGCTGCGCCCCGATCAGCGCCTCGTTGTACACGCTGCACTCATGAAAGCGACCAATCACACCAAAGTGCATCTTATGGAGAACAGACTGGTTCTGGCCTACCGCCAGTTCGAAGAGAGCTCTGTTCTTACACCGCATAAATCTAACCGGGCCGTCTCCCAGGTTGATGCCCGCAAGGTGCGGTGGCTGTTCGTCTACGCAATGCACCAGGTTCTTCGAAGCTGTGCAGACGTGCCGGAGGAGGTCAAGTTCACAGACAGGGTGGATTATCACCTTGCTGTCTCAACAAAAGGACTGCCGCCATGGGAGGGACGAGAACAGAATGCCACCCACCAACCTTCGTTAAGATCTGTGGGTGACAGCGCAGCTGTTCACAAAGCTAAGCCCCCATTGGCGTTTGCAGCACGTGGCCGATCAATCAGTGCGATTCCGCTCGCAACTTCTTTCGTCTTGCCGCCGGTGAAGACACCCTTACTGGACGCTAGCAGCACCGAGATACAACCTGATATCGACTACTTCGCGCTGACACACCGAGATGAAAGTCCGTCAAGCGGCAGGGGGAAGGGCGACCCCACCACACCTTCCCGATCTCGATCTCGCACTCGCAGTCTCACGAGAGCCATGTCTCTTCGACGGTCATTGAGCATGTTTCGCACACCAACTAGCCAGCGAACGAAAACACTGGAGGAGGAGCCATCAACACCCACCCGTCCTTCATCTAGTCGAAATTCTGTATACCACGAGATTGTTGTCCAGGGATACGGAAACGGCACGAATGGCGTCACTAACAACTCGACCTCCAAGGAAAATCTCGAGGTCCTGCCGGACATCAAGGAGGCACCCAAACCCACGCCCTCTCTGAAGGTCGTCACGACACCCACTACGACCACATGCAGATCCGCCTCGACAAGTTCGACGAGCAGCTACGTGTCAGCGCTATCGTCGACCTCGACGAGCCACACCAACAATAGTACATCCACAACACCCACCACTGTGGATGGAAGCCCAATTTCCACGCGTTTCTTCAGACAAAAATGGGACACTACGCTTCCGGACATAGCCGGATCGCCTGAAACCCCAGCGACCGTCCCCGCAGACACGACCACGCAACAGCAGCAGCCATCCCCGCCACAATACGACAGCCTGACCTTCCCTCTCCGCCGCAACCGCACCCGCAAGTCGATCCGCGCAATGTACTCCAACGACGACATGCTCGCCTCGACGCCCAAGGCCGAGCCGCCGCCGCCCCTCCCCCGGCGCAGCAGCAAGCGCTTCCAGAAGCCGGCCCGGGGCGCGTCGAAGCGCTGGAGCCTGGCGGAGGTGGTTTCGTCGCTGCGCGAGAGGAGCTCCCTGGCCGGCAGCGACGCCGAGGACTCGGACGACGGGTGGGGGCTCGCGCCGTCGCCGCTGCGCATCACAAAGACCATCAGGCGGCCGGGCACGTCCTCCCGAAGCGCCACCGCCACTGCCACAGCTGCGGCCAAGAACAACAGTGGCGGTGACGGTGAGGACGATGTCTTTGCCGAGCAGGGCCGGGACTCTTGTGACGAGTGGGAGAAGTCGGTGGTGCACAGCCCTGTTGATGGGGACGTCAGTCCGCCTTGGGCGTGGGAGCAGTTTGCTGATTTGGGTGGGCTGCAGGATGTCTCGGGGCTGAAGTAAAACTTTGTTTTCGGTACATTCCTTTTTTGTTCTCTTTTCCACTTCATTTCTCGGCGTCTCCGCATCACATCACGTATAATCGTGCTGGCATTTTTTTTTTTATTTGGTCTTCCTTACCGTCGGTGTGTCTAACTACCATTATGCATACCCGGCGCTCAGGCGAGGTCATTTTGGGAGCTTGGGAGATGTGGGCTGTGGAACGGTTTGGTTTGGTGGGTTGGGTTGGGTGCTGTCTGGGGGAAAATGGTTCACTCCTTAACGGTGTTTCTTGAGTCTCCTATGTCGTTTTCCAGGTCGGTTCGTAGGAGATACCCATACTGTCCTTTCGGAAGTAACGCTGAGTCTTTGCATGGTGTCTGGCAAGTATTTGGGGATGGGGAGTGGGGATGGGTCGCTAATGACTGCAATGATGATCAATAAAACATTGCCAAATAGAACACGTCCATGGTGATGACCAACTTGGGTTGGAAGGTTACAGTACAGAAGAATATTTCATGTGGGAATGAAGTTTGTTCCTGTTTCATAATGCAAGTTGCGTAGCCGAGTGAAAATACCAAGTGTCCAAGTTTTCTTCCAACTTCAATACAACTTGCGCAAGAAGCATAAAGTTATTGCCTTATTTAATCCCAAGTCGTGAACAGCAAGGGATATGGTGACTACTCAAATATCCAGGAAGAGATTTCCAATGTGAAGAAACATCCACGCCCTTGCCACCTTCAAGTGCTCCTCAGCGATGCCAATTACAGTGCTCTTAAGCACACTCAGACGCCCTTGGAGTTGCTATGTGACTGTAGCTTTAGATCCCGATTATAGAAGTGCCGCATGACAAGAGCAGTGACCGCTGCAGCCGCACCGAACCCAGCAGTGATGTAGTTGCCGGTGACAATATACGGCTGCAGATTGGTTGGGAAAGTGAAGATCGGGACCCAGGCGGTGAAAATGTAAGCGAATGCGTTCATCTAGAAAATTTTCCCATCAGCTGGTGTTTGGTCACGGAATACCAGGGGATCACAGCACAAACCAATGCAGAGGTGTACGCCCGCTTCTCGGGATCGTCTCGGTTCGTTTCATTTACCCACGTCCAAGTAATGCCGGCACAGGTCCCCGACAAAGCGGTGAGATCTAATTGGCGGGGAACAGTCAGGTTGCATCCTTGAATAAATCCTAGAACGAAGTCGTAAAGGTTCGAGAGGGATCTTACAGTAAAGCGCCCATCGGGTTGCAATATTGGCAGGATGGACGGGCGTGGCGGCTAGGGCAATAGGAAAGATGATTGCCATGACGCTGGCGAATACCATTCCCGGCCACCTGGCCGCGCCGGGCAAGCCGTCTGAGACCCACGAGTTGATCAGGGTACAGACGATTGAAATAATGTTGATCTGCTTATGTGAGCTTCGATTGCTCGGTCTCGTCGTTAAGGTGACTTACACCAAGAGGAATGATGTTGATTTCGGCAACGGAAAACACAGCAGGCTTGCCTGGGACGTTGTAACTCTTGACCCAGAAGATCACTGTTGTCTATCAGCTCGTTGTTCTGCCGGAGAGGGAGCTCAATACAGCTTACTAGATCCTCCGGATTGGCCCACCTGTGTCAGGAACGCGAAGAACAAGGGAACTGAGGCTTGTCAGCACCCGAATCTCAAAATGGGGGTTCAAAAGTCTCACAGAGGTAGACGGGCCACGTCGTGTGCCAACGTTTGATGTCCTCCCACTTGAACAGTCCTGTCAAGAATTTGCGCTCACTTGGCATCCTGGATCGTGCAAGTTGAATTTCATGTTCGCTGAAGATCCTACTCACCGGAACCATCATGTCAGATATACAGCCCTCCGTAGTTGACTGGGAAACATACCAATTGGGTTTCGCTCTAGAAGGCAGTTGTGGCATCGCGAATGCTGTCCATATAGCGCATGGCAAGGATATACAGCCGCAGACTCTACACTATCGTCAACAATGCTCTAATGCTTCCCAATGATCAGAACGACACTCACATGTACATCCAACGCCACCCCGGAAGTCCGTTAGAGCCGTTTAACCCAGCGTGGACTGCCGCCATAAGGAATCCAGAAAAGAGAGGCCCGACCGAGGTGAATACTTGGATAATAGAGTTGCGTCGTGCCAGCTCATGAGGCTTGTAATAGCTCGAACACACGTACATGACCGCCGGGAAATGGCCTGCCTCAAACAAACCAACGCTGCAAAGAGGTTAGTAAGGCAGAGACTCCAAGAAATACGCTTGATGAAATTTCAACATGCTTACAAGAAGCGGAAGACGTAGAGCTGGTTGACGTTCTTGACACCGGCGTGGGCAAACGTGAAGACTGTCCAAGCAAATTCCAGGAATGCAATATACAGAGGAGCATTGACCTGTCGTCAATGTCAGATGTACGCAACTTGAATAGTCTTTCCTGACGACTCACGCGTGTAAGGAGAAGATTCGAGGGAATCTGCCCAAAGACATATGCAGCGCTCCAGATGGCAGTGGCATAGTTGAGCTCTTTCCCATATAGTGCGAGGTCCTCCTTCATACCACTGTCTGTAGAAAATATGAGCAAGGAAGCCAGATATTATTGCCACCACCAGCTCACATACTGAAGGCATTGGTGATGTTGACCTGATCGAGGTAGCGGCACATTACACCTAGAGCCGACGAGGATATGAGCGTTAAGTCGAGTTTAGTGAGAAATCGGGCTTCGTCCTTCGGCACATCGAGTGCTGAACATCTGCATGTTAGAGACTTGCCTGCTTGCATTCGTTGAGAGTTGGTGGATGTTTACTCGACCATAAAAACGACCTCCACGTCTTTTTCTTCTCGTTGGAAGCCTTTCCATCTGTTCCAATCCGTGACAGGTCTTGAGAGACCTCAGGGGACTCGTTACCGCTCTCGGCGACGACGATATCATTCTTGGAGTCTTTTTCTAGGGACTGTGACATCTTGACTGAGGTAGAGCTGATGCACATTCATCTGTATACTAGAGGAGCATGTTTCATTTCCATATGGGATATGTTATGGTCTTATTTGTTGGATATGGACTTAATGTTTACCCAAAACCTAGCCCGCCGGCAGATGGGAAGTCCATTCTGGCTGTCGCCTTGAGCGGGTCGCATGGCGACATCCCGGACGTGGGCGGCGTCAGAGACAGAACCACTCACATCGGGACGTGTTGATACTGGTATTCCTGAAGTCCACATTTCCATCCGTATTCAGTGTCTTGTCCGATAACGAGTCAAATTACCAACCGATGACGGCAGTGATTTATCGGACTTATCAGAGACACGGGTAGCAAGCTAATAGCATCGATGGTGTTCGCATGGGCCAATCATTGATGCTGGGTTTGTCTGCCTAGGCATGCTCGCAGGAGCATTAGCGAATTATCATGACGATGACGTGCTTCTACGTCTTTTCGCCTTCTGATTTTATCTATCTGTTCCTTCCACGCTGTACGAGAGGAAATTTTAGAATATGAATCAGGCCACCGACGTATCACCTTACATTTATCCCGCACCTGCCCCTGAAACAGATATTCGAAGGGGCAGCTGTAGTGAAGGGGTAAACGCAAAGCGAGAGGCCGGGATGCCGTGCTCGAATTTTGAATGACCGACCAATGCAGGCAGGGCACTCAGATACACATTCGAGCCTTGCCCTGGCTGCGAGGGTGTTCCGTCGGCAAGCCTTTTCCAGTCGGTCAATTCATGCTCTGTCATCCAGGTGCAGCATGCTCTTCCAGGTAACGAGTTGTTCATGTCTTTGTCAAGCCAGTGCAAGGACACAAAGGGCAAAAGGCAACAGCATTGCGCCACACGGCTGCACCATCCCAAACTCGTCGACCTGTTGTACGCCTTACCGCCGATCGCGTGAGCTTCCCACAAGGGCACTAAACCCTTGCTGGCTCACCTATACGCACCGGCTGATCTCCAGGGCTGAGATGTGCCGCGCTTCGGACGCGGCATAGCCACAGCAGCTAGTTATAAGACTCGGTGGTCCCCGAGGGTACTAGAGCTTGCTCAAGCCGAGCTTCAATTGCCAAACCGAACGGTTGACTTGCAACATTCCTCGGACAATCAGGGCAAGCACGAGCACTCAAACGAAGACTTCAATATGAATTCTAAGTCAGCTTCAGTCTCTACCGCCTCCCAAGCCGAGACAAAAACCCCAGCAGCGGCCCCGAAGAAATCACTCTACCAGCGCTACTCGGACGCCAAGACCGGCCGCAACAAGCCGCCCGTGTCGGACGCGGACCTAAAGAAGTACACGGGCATGACGCGTGACGAGCTGAACGACTGGGCGCGCGACCGGCCCCACGTGGCTGGGAACAGGCTCGCTGGTAGTATCGACGTCGGGCCTGCGTCTGGACTCGGCGGCATGGCTGCCGGTGATGGATTTGGCGGGTGGGGCCCCGGGGCTTCTGGTGATTTGAAGTTCCCCCCTCAGCAGAAAAAGGGGGATGAGAAGGAGGTTTAGTCGGTTTTGTATGGAGGTGGGATATCATGAAGGTGCCTCGGTGTAGCTCAGAGCTGTAGCCCGAGTCCTGTGCAACCATGGCGGTCTCGGAGTATATTTGAACCTGTAAGGTGCTGAAGTTTTGCCTGGGTAGTTTCTGAGGCCTCGGACTTGGAGCATGGATGGTTCTAGGATTGATACGGTTGTTAGCACTCTGGTTCTTGTATGAATATTTGAGATGCAATCACGCCGGGGCGAATTGGATCTCTAGCTACGCATAGCAATGGGTCCATCGGAAATCGTGTCCATGGAATTATCGTGGTCGAATGGTTCAATTCGTTTTGTGGCACGCAGGCCAGGAAGCCGAGCACTGGGGCAGCTTCAACCTCTTACGAACGGCTGGTCCAGGCACTGCTCACTTTTGGCCGCTTGACATGATGAATCTGTCCTTTCGCCGCTGAATTTGACCTCAGAGCAAGAGCAGAGTTGCCAAGCAAAATAAGCTCAGTAGATCCGTTCACGTCTTGAGAATTCAAATACAACTCTCGCGTCCTATTAGACAGTCAGACAGACCACACCTTCGCTCCGAACAGCAGGCAGCGTGTACCCGTAAGAATATCATACAAAAGACCAGTGCTTCTTCTTCGGAGTGTCCATACCGTGAACAAGATTTTGTGGGCCCCCTCTTGGCCTTCAACTTCTACCACTGTACAGCCAAGGGAGTATCGTGATGTGGCGCGGGAGGTCACAACGCCGGACGACGATCTGTGTTTCGTGCTCACACAGCACAATGTCTAGAGAAACCCGCAAGTTGCCAGCTAGCCGATTAACACGTACATTATACAATAGACGAGCCCTCCATGTCAGTGCGCAGGGGCGGCTTCCCTGTGTGACTTCTGGGAGGGGGTGTCATTGGGCGAGGGCGTCCGAATGAGGCAAGCTGGGAGAGAAGTGGGTGCATCCTGGTGAAAGGTTATCTGATGTGTAGCCATCCCAGGATCGAGTCGTGGAGAATGCTCGGATGATTGGGGGCCCGAGTACTCTCGTCACGGCACAATTCTAGAACAGTCGTGTGTCGCTGAGAGGGAAGCCTCGAATTGATTGACAGAGCGATGCAATATAGTCTACCGGTGCGGAGACCAGACGAAATGTCTTGCCCATCCCTGCCTGTTGAGTCCGGGCCTGGTGTCCCTGTTTCAGCGTACCGTACGACTGGCAGTTGTTGGAATGTTTAAAGCTGTTACTGTGGTTGGCAGGGTCGGGTGCAGTGCCAAGGTGGAGCATACGTCAACTGATGTTTGATTGTGGAGATCAGACCAAGCTTGAGACGGATTCCCACTTCTCAAGCCTGGCGGAATTCCACACTGGACAACTTCCGACTAATGTTCGTCCAGTCTGATTTCAGGAAACATGGGTGTTTGGTCACCATGCCAAGACGGATGAGGGAGAAGCCTTGGGACGGAGACTGAACAACAAAGGGGTCCATGGCATAGATCATCGCCGCGAGGCTTCATCTGTATTGGCAAGACTGGCAGCCATGGTATAAGGGCCGATCCCTTCTCGCCGTTTCTCAGTTACATTCGTGTTTAACCACCTGTTTGGATTCAGAACACTCGCCTTCATTCCTTCATTTCGATCTCAGAGACAGCTGCGCTGTACATTCTTTTTAAAAATAAATAATATTTTTTCCGACTAAGAACTTCTATCCAGTCATTCCCAAACATCAATAATCAAGATGAAGTACTCTACCGTCCTTGCAGTCCTGGTTGCAGCTGCCTCAGCACGCCCATCCCTTCTTCCCCGACAGGATAAGAACGCCAGCGCCGTCGAAGATGTCGTCGCTTCATTCAACGCCTTGAGCGAGGCCCAGCAGGCCGATGTCCTCAGCCAAGTCACCCAGGCCAATGGACAAGCTGCAGACGAGCAGAACGCGGATGAGCAAGCCGCGGACGAGCAAGCAGCTGCGGGCGAAGATGCTGCTGCTCAAGACGCTGCCGCTCAGGATGCGGCTGCCCAGGACGCCGCTGCTAAAGACGCCGCCGCTAAAGACGCCGCCGCTCAAGAGGACGCGCAGCAGCAACAGGATGCTGCCGCCCAACAGCAGGATGCCGCTGCCCAAGAGGCTGCCCAGCAAGATGCGGCCGACCAGGCAGCGGCTGAGAAGGCCCAGCAGGACCAGCAACAGCAGCAAGACAATGAGGATAGCAACAACGATAACAACAACAATGGTGGCGACCAGAATGCCGCTGTCAAGGCGATCGCCGCGGACGGTGGCAAGGCCGACGTCAAGGTCGACGGCAGCAACTCGGATGACAACAACGCCAACGTGAACGCAGTAGCGTTGGACGACGGCGAGGTCAACGTGAATGTCGAATGACTAGACTCGCTGGATATCGGTGACTTGAACCTGAACGTGGTGGCTACCAACGGTGCCAAGGTGAACGTGACAGTGGACGCTGGGTCGATCGCGAAGTGGATCATGGACGGGGGCGCGGACTGTGCGGAGGGGTGGAAGGCGATGAGGATGGTGGCTACAAGGGGTTATTGTTACCAACAAGTTGATGGCAATGTTACAGCGTGAGGCTGATCACCGACCACTCGCTTCGGGGAGTCACCTCACTGTACCATATGGATGGGTAAAGGATGATCCGGGAAACTTTATATACCAGCTTCGATATTGATTTGAAGTATTTCACTCGAATGATAATGACTTAGATCTTCTTCAGCAATGCTCATAAGCTTCGTGCCATCATCAGTCTCTACTAGTACCTGGGTAGGTGTGAGTGAGTCCTCGCTTCGGTAGGCGCACAATAGGCAGATGATTTATCAGCGTGGATCTCATAAAAGCACAGACTCGGAGATGAGCCAGAATGAGTTGGACGTCCTTCGGGATCGACGTTACTGACACGGAGAGTTCTATCAGGACACAGTCATGAACGACTTGCCACCAAATAACTAATAATAATAAGATACCACAGCGACATGTAGATCAAACCAAGTCTTCATGTACCAATTCATCACAGAGCATCAAGCATATGAGCCACATGTGTACCCTCAACCACGGAGCGAGGCACTTCATCATAGAACTCGGGCATGTCGTTCAGATAGAACTTGTCCCTACTCGGCATCACAGCCTGACCATAGACCTTGTTGGCTGTCTTGCCACCGGAGTCTGTAATGAGCTCACCGTCGAGGAACATGAGGACAACTTTGGTGACGATACTTAACGGCGTGAAGGCCTCAGGGGGAAGCTTGTCCCAGACAGCATCCGGGAGAATATCAGTGCGGACAATACTTGGGCAGAGCGCGTTGACCCGGATCTTGTCAGTGGCATAGTACCACTCGGCAATACTGCGCATGAAGCCCAAAACGCCATCTGTGTGCGCATCAACTCCGGTGACTTCAACAAACGAAGATTTCATAGTACGCGTATCATTCAGGAACGAGGTACTCACGTTTGGAAGCAGTGTAAATGGGAGAGAAGTAACTCGGCCATATCCCAGCAATACTGCTGGTCACGACAATGGAGCCCCTGTCAGGACCAGGCGACTGCGCCATGTAGTGCCGCCCGATGCGAACCGTGTTGATACAACCCTTTAGGTTGGTCTCCAACGCGGACCAGTCCGGCTCGGGCGGCAGGGTGCCCGACGGGCCCGACGGAGCATACCAGTTGCCCCGCTCGAAGATGCCAGCGTTGGCAAAGACGAAGTCGAGCCGCCGGCCACCTGCTTCAAAGGCGGCTTTGAATGCCTCCGCGAGGTCGTTGTAGGCGGTTATGTCGGCTTTGTGGTGGAAAGAGCTCGGTGGGAGGTCGCCGGGATCGTCTTTGCTGTCGACGATGTGGATCTGCCAGTCGCCTCGTGCTACTAACGCTTGTACCACGTCGAGGCCTATACCACTGACTGCGAAGTAATGTCAGGAAAATTGTCTGGCTACCTTCAGCTAATGACTTTACCTCCACCAGTCACCAAAGCAACTTTGCATGAACTCCTTGTCATTGTTCTATATTTCCGAGAGGTTTACGGTCCGCGTTTGGTCCTGGCAACTGTGCCTGTGACCAAGTCGACTGGGTCTGGAAATGTTGCGACTGTTCGTATTCAAAGTGGACGTATGGCTAAGTTCCTGACCGTGGAAGGGCCCAGAGGGCACCGCTTTTTAAAGGTGTACGCAATGGAATCCCACCCTCCTCCATTTACCAACCCCCCTCATCACCACGCCACAGTATTGACCGGTGAAATCAAGCAGGACAGCCTTCTCTCAATTTTGCACTAGAATCCTGAAATGCCTCACAGCCCTCGTGTTCCCTCCACCAGCCCTTCCTTCCGTCTTTCTGACGAATAAGCATCCCCATCCATGTGACCAACTGGCCCAGCCACGTAAGGCAACAACATGTTCGGGGTTCGCGATTGGAATGCCACTTGTAAGCTAGTGTCGCTCCCTATTCCACAAAGATGGCTTGGGTCTCTTACTGGAATAGTCACGCCGCATTAATAGAACGCAAGCGAGCTTTTGTAGGAGGGAGGGAAAGACAAAAGTTGGCCATGTGGGAATGTGCGAAGTTTGCAATCCCGCTGCCTCAAAATCTTTGAATGCATACAGCTTGTAGCCTTGACTGAAAATGGTAGGATTATTCAGCCCCACAAATTGCCATTCGGACTACACTACTACTGTTAAAGGATCAATGATGTCTCACACTATTTGAAGATTGGCTTGGATACCTGGTAATACATGATATCATACAACATCATGATACTAATTCGTTCATTGACTGTTGGAAGGTCGATTGTAAATAAAAGCAGTATGTACCTCTAATTCAATGACTATGGGTGGTACGCAAATCCTAGCAACCACAACAGACTGGCTGCGGATCCAGTTCCACCTTCATCGGCTGCCCCAACGCAGTGATATTTTTTACGCCGCCATGATCACACATGCTATGAACCTGGAGCCCAGATAATCAGCATTTTCCACTTTTGCGAGGCGCAAGCAAAGGCTTCAAAACAAGGAAATGGAAGGTAACTCGAGCTAGTAGCTCTTTGCGTGATGGGGATTTCTTGGGTCACTTACTGCACCCACAATAGTAAGACATTGATCCACAGCGAGATTGTATTCGCCCTTGGCGTAAGGTTCAATTCGCGTAAAATAACTGCCACCTTTATAGTTGTCGAGGTTGGCAGGAAAACAAGTGCTGACTCCGTGGGAGTGTTTGCCCTGAATCTGTTCACAGCTTCTCCGGAAGGACTTGGAGAGCTGTTCCTCGGTAGCGAGGTCTGTCCATGCCGGTCTCCCACGATAGCACCCTGCTAGGACGGTGCTGGGAAGGAACGGCAGGATAGCTAATATAATCTTGAATTTGACCTGCATTTTGCGTGATGGGATAGGTTGAACTGTGTCGTCGTGGTCAAAACGGCGGCGTAGTTACGTATGCTGTGACTAGTTATTCTAATTGACAGAGCAACTTGTAGGGAGCGTCACTTTAACTCGCAATACTACAAAGACGTCGGCAGCAGGGAAGACTAGACCAAGGAACCAGATATGCAGAGGTGGAATAAACTCTTTGGTTGAATCTATTTTTAGGTGGCGTCATTTCGAAATTCCTTTATTCTCTTCCGTCTGCGCGCGCATGTCTCCCATGGATCCCTAGAAAATCATTGAGAATGGTGCAGGACGGCATCTCGAACACCAGTATCCCGATATCAGGGAATCCAACATTTCAAACTTGGTGAAAATGCATGAGAAAACTCGGCAGCGCCTTTTTCCTGCTCAGTGAGCAGCTTTCGGGATGCCTCTCGCAGTCTTTCCCTCGTTGGAAAATGTTGTATCTCACAGAAAGAAGTCTGATTCACAGCAGCCTACTTGCGCCGACAATTAATAGCGCTGAGATGAGGCAACTCTTATGAAAATGTGTACTGAAGCACAACGACAGACATGCCCCTCCCCCCAACAACAACGCTTAAAAATAAGGATAGATGTTTGGAGGAGCCTGCCTCATCCTCCACCAAGGCCCCATCCCACAGAGCTCATTGTACAACCCCACATATGACTGACACGAGGCCAGCATCCATGTCTCATCGTCCCCATCATCCTCAAGGATATATTCATCACCATCCTCCCTGAGCTCCTCCAACTCCTCTTCAGTTGGAGGCACTGGTGGCGGAGCCAAATGATCCAACCCGATCACCACGAAATACGGCTCGAACCGATTAGCCTTACCCTTGTTCTTCTCCATCGAGTTCAAGCACTCCCTATCAACCATGATGCAGGCCTCAAACCGGGCCACAAGACCGGCATGACCGATCAGCTTGTGGTCCGCCCCCGGCCCGTCCCGCTCCACCGAGCGCGCCTCGCTCCACTGCCGGAAGCGCGAGCGCACGTCCGCCTTCGGTGCCCCGTCCAGGGCCTCGCGGTCTTCAACGATGGTCCACTCGTGGTACGGCGTGAGCATGTAATCGGAACCCGTCGCCTTGAGACCCTTCCTGAGCTTGTTTTCTAGGTTTTCCATGTAGCGGTTCCAGGCGTCTTCGTCGTCGTACGTGCAGCGGTAGATGCGGAAGCCCCATCTGCGGAAGCCTGTATTTTGTATCGACTGGATTGTGGAGGGCAGACCGTACCCGCCTAGACCTTCATTGGGATCAGGCAGGGTAGGGAGTGCAGCGGTGCTCATGATGGAGGCGTCGAAGACTGGCAGCGGATGCTTGGCCTGGGCTCGAGATGGGCGGCGTCTCTGTGGACCCTGAAGAAAGGACGATGAAAACAAAAATGTTCGTGGCAGCTGTGTGATGTGAAGAGGTGAGGCTGCATTGTACAGTGTACGTCGGGCCCTGAGTGTTGAGAAAAGGAGCTTAGGTGAGGTCTGTAGTACCATGGCTGCATAATGTTCAATTTGACAAAATTGTCCTACAAGAGCAGAAGGATTGGGTTGTTGGTGCCATAGCTTGTTGTTGACAGACCAACAGATCCCAGTTGGCCCCAGGCTCATTTCCGCTAGTTGGGGACACTAGCTAAACCGATCTCCTTGCAGCAGCCATCAACACGGCTGAATTCCACTAAGCTTTGTTTGCAGGATCCAGGAGCTTAAGGAGGAACTCCACAACTCGAAACGGATCATATACAATCGCGTTCTATAGAGTGTTGAAGCTGCCATGTACTCAAAGTGTTGGAGCGACGAGGGATTCAAGGTTGGTGAATTATTCTGTGGAACATGCACGGTGGGTGAAATGCGGGCTATTTGAATGCAAAGAAACGTAATCATTCAAGCAGGATTGGGTATTCTTTCACGATGTACGTGCTCAAATAGCTTGTAGATTTTAGATTCTGATTTTGGTTTGGGCCTCGTGGACGATCAGATGCCATTCACCAAACGGACTCAATCCCACCTTGTGACAATCGTTGCAGCCGCTCGTCCGTGACGTTGAAGCATTCCGGTAATCCGGTATCAGACCACGTCGCACCTTGAATGATCTTGACTACAGCGGGCGCACAGTTGAAAATCCGTGCCATTCCTGATTTTGTGGGTTAGTGTGATGGGCCACTGACAAAGATGGAGATAGGGGTCTCACCATGCCCATTGAAGCCCGCACACACATACTGCCCCGGAAGACCATCCAGACTGCCAACGAACGGCACCGAGTCTGTCGTCATGCCTAGGATCCCAGACCACGAGTGCTGAGCGCCTTCGCCATGGTTCAATTTTCCATCCTCACACGCAGGGAAACATGCCGCGAAATTTTTAACAATATCTTGCTTGATCTGCTCATTGAAACTGGTGTCATCCGGTATCGCCATGCCCTCGATTGTTTCCTGGCTGAGATTCGGGCTTTTCCTCGAGGCCCCCAGGATGATGACCCCGTCGGCTTTCCGCTGCATCACTGAGTAGAAATTGTGGAGGCTGTATCGCAATGACATCGTGCTGGCTAAAACGCTCTTGCCCGACAAGGCCATCGGCGGGACGAATGACAGGGCCTGCGCTCTCGTTGGTGATACGTATGGTGCCAGCTGAGCGATTAGATGACCGGCGAACCCGTTGGTGCAGTGAATTACTGTTTCGGCAGATATGATGCCCTTGGGAGTCTCGATGTCCCACCATGACTCCACAGCTGAGCTCTTGGAAGTCTTCAGAGCCGGGCATTTCGTGAACAACGTTGCGCCCTTGGCGATGCTCTGGCTCAACAGCCATTGGGCCAGCTTTGCAGGGTGGCTGGATCCAGCAGGCCACTCGTACGCGCTCACGGTATCCTTGATGCCCGTCCTTTTCGACGCATCCTCCCCTTCGTAGATCTTCACATGGCTCAAATCACCACCGGCCTCCTGATACTCTTTGAAGCTCCGAGCATTAAATTCGGCGAACTCTGGAGTCAGACACACGTCGAGTGTGGTTGAAAGGTTGAAGTCACAAGGGACATCATACTTGTTCACAAAAGTGTTGACCTTGTCGAGGACATCCTTCTCGTTTGCGATGATCTTCAGTGCTTGTTCCGTGCCGTGTACCCTTCGGTAGACTTGAAACCCGCGAAAGGCATCGGGTCGAACGTGCCCTGCGTTTCGCGAGGTTGCTCCAGAGGCTGCCTCTCGCGCTTCCAGAACGAGCACGTCGCTCCCGGGCACACCAGCTGTGTGTATGAGCTCGAAGGCGGTCAGTGCCCCAGAGAGTCCAGAGCCGATGACGAGATATTTTGTGGTTTGCGGTAGAGAGCTCTCAGAGTTGGCGATGAGATGAGGAAATGATCGGGTGGTCTGCTGCCAGAAAGAGATGCATGGGTTCTCGACCGGGAGCCCGTTGACACAGCCGATAGTAGCTGGTGGTTTTTGATTAGCTGCCGCAGTAGACATGGTGAAGCAAAAGGAACAATGTAATTAAGACACGCAGATAATTGTGCTAAACAAGCCTTGGGTAAGTATCTTCCGTAAAACCGCCTATGCATACGCACAGATACACGCCCCTTTCCGTGAGACTCGAGCAATCCAGCTGAGCCATCCCGCGGCTCATATGCATCATGGGAATGTCAATATTTGCAAAAGTAATGAAAACAATGCAGTGCATTCTCCGAGTTTCGGAGTATCAACTAATGAGAACGGAAACGACGCCGGGCGGTCTGCCGGGAATTAGACCCGGGTGCTTTATCTGCCCCCGGCGATCATCTATCTTGCCGGTGCAGTGCCATCAAGCCGCTAAGCCAAGACCGATTAGGTGCCCGTAATCCGCGGGCGAGTCATCTGCGTTAACCCTCGCAACGTAGCCGCGGGCCGATCAATGCCAGGCCCATCAACAGCCTTTTCCGGGTGCTGTGGGCGATGTTACATTGCAGTGCCAGGGAGACGGGATGCTCCCACAATGTCATATAACGACCGGCCCCGAGCCGATGCCAGCGGTTCCCGTGACCATGTTGACACACAAGAGACCCAACCCCTCCTAGACAACACTCGAGAGCTAGGAGACACCGAAGAGCCCGCAGATCCAAGGAAATCCAGCGCCATGGGCTTCAAGGCCCTTCTGAGCCGCGCCGCGTTCTTCAGGCATCATGAGGAGCGGACTCCCCTGGAGCGGGATCTCGTCCGGCGGCTTGACATCTTTCTGATGACTTTTGGCTGCGTCTCCCAGGTCATCAAGTATCTCGACCAGACGAATATCAGCTCCGCCTACGTGTCGGGGATGAAGGAAGACCTCAACCTATACGGAAATGAGCTCAACTACTTCACGACCTGGTTCAGCGTGTCCTACTGCATCATGCTGATCCCCTCGCAGGTCATCATGACCTGGGTCCGGCCGAGTTGGTGGCTGCCGGGCTTGGAGATCGCGTGGGGCATAGTCACGGGGCTGATAGCGCTGTGTCATAACGCAAAGCAGGTCTATGTATTGCGCGTCTTCCTGGGTCTGTTTGAGAGCAGTGCTTGGCCTGGAATGATGACCCTATTTAGTGAGTGGCACTTTCCACGTCTTTTGGACCTACGCGTGCTGATGAAGACAAAGTGTATTGGTACACGCCTACCGAGCTGGCCAAGCGGATGGGCTTCTATCACTCCTGCCAGTCCATCGGGTCGATGATGAGCGGCGCCTTACAGACGGCCATGCTGAATACACTTGACGGGCGCCATGGCATAGCTGGTTGGCGATGGCTATTCGTGATCAACGCCATCATGACCGTCGTCGTCGGCCTTGCTGGCTTCTTCATGCTTCCTGACTATCCCTCTAGCCCAAACCCTCGTGCTTTCTGGTTCACCGCAGAACACAGCCGAATGGCGCAGGAACGTCTGGAGCGGCACGGCCGGGCCGAAGTCAAGAAGATCACTTGGAGCGCGGCTAAGCGAACAGCAACTATGTGGATCGCCTACTTTATCCCGGTCTTATACATTGGAACCGTTTTGGCGCAGTACGGAATAAACTACTTCAACCTTTTCCTGAAGTCCCTGCGGAATCCAGATGGCTCCTCGACATGGTCGACCTCACAGGTGAACTCTATACCTATTGCCGGTGGTGCAATAAATGTGGCCTTTGTGTGGATCTGGGCAATCATGTCCGATGTCTTTCAAACCAGATGGACGCTGCTGGTCGCGCAAGCTCTTATTGGCCTTGTCGTTTCGATCATCATGAGCATCTGGACGCAGCATCCAGACACTACCCCGCTGTCGGCCGCGTACGCGGGCTACTTCATCCTCTACATTTGCCAGGGAACAGCGCCGTTGATTTTCTCGTGGTTGGCCGATCTCTTGCCGCAAGACCCGGAGGCGAGGACTTTGGTCGTGGGATATGCCATTGCAGTGTTGTACTCCATCATTGCGTGGTCTCAAGTACTCGTCTGGCCTGCCAGTGAAGCGCCGCACTGTAAGTCTTTATTCTCATGCACGTCATCGCGACAGTGGGCTGATCATTTATTGCCAGACAAATATGCTTGGCAAGTTTCACTAGCGCTGTGGGTGCTTGTGGCCGTAATGGTTATTATTTTGAGGATCATCGATCTGAGATATCTACTGTAAGTGGACAACTCTATGACTCCGTGCGCAGTTTATCGGTATTAACATGATGTTTTCTCAGACCCAAGCGCTTGCTTGCTACCTCTCCTGCAATTGATGCGGCAAAGGTGGATGGCGAGGAGACCGTTGCTATAGATGCAGACGGTAAACAGGCAAAATCGAAGACTACAGATGTTTGATATGTGATCTGAATGCGAGTACTGTCATGAATAGTTGCTGGATAATGGATCAGAGTAGATCTTCTGATACTGTGCTACTCAAAATAAGAGCAAGCTGGCTAATCCGATAACCTTGGGTCACTGGCGTATCCAATAAAGCTACCTCCCACTCAACACCTCCCGGCGGCTGGATCATAGAAGCCGACAGTATTCTCGCTTAATTTTTAAACTTAAATTTGATTCCTGCCTGGTATAGAACTGTGACACATGACCTCAGTCTTCGACGATGACTGGCCCGGAACTACCGGGCTGAGTCCACCATGTTGCGAGTCATCATTGATCAAGTGGATGCCACAACGAATATAGTCTCTGTCTGATCTACCAGATCATAAGAGCACAGGAACGATTCGAATTCCTAAGTCAGCATCTACGAATTTGTCTTCAACTGCTACGGCAATTGATTCTCTCAAATAGGACCCCTTCACTCAATACCTCACCCAGCTCAGCCGCGCTACGACAAAAATGCATTTTGCTACACTCATCGTCGGATTCCTCACCGCAGGGTAAGATGGTCTCCAGCTAAATGCTCAGACGAATACTAAAGAAACCGCACAGCGCTCTCGCTGGAACACCAGCCAATTGCTGCGTCGGAGACGCCGAGGGGAAGGTCGATTACGTCCCAGGGCACACATCGTCCTGCTGCAACGGTCGAGGCTCGATCACCAATGGGGTAGGCCCAATGTCCCGAGGAGACGTTCGAGTTGGCGAGTATGCTTGCATGTGCTGACTTGGCCAATGCCTGATTTCCAGGAATGCGATGCAACCGACTTTGATGGGTTCACTAGCTGCTGCAACGGCCTGGGCGACAAGGTGTGCACGTTCTAGGCTGGCAATCGTTGAAATGGTCAGCCAGGATCCAGTATCGAGGTAAATCCAGAGCAAGACCAGTCAGGCTCGTACGCATCATGACGAGATGATTAGGGTGGATTCTATGTATTAAATTGTAGAGATACAGTAGCGTTAGTTTCTATGTGATGGATGATCCTCTCCTCGGCTTCTTGCACCTCGTCCTTGACGAACTCTTCCAGCCGGAGACGAACCCCGTAGTATTCATCTTCTATCTTGTTGCCGATTTCGTCGGTCATCTCCTCCCTTACCTCTAGAAGCTGTTGGTCAACGTGTTCCTCGATGCGTATTGACTCTTCAGCCAGCCGCTGCTCTAGGCGCTCCATGACTCTGGTCTCCAACTGCTGCAGCTGGTTGCTCATGTCCTGCTTGAGTTCGGCTTTCATTTCACCCATGATCTTCCTACACATGGCCTCCATAGCCGAGAGGTCTGCGGATTGGGGGTCTGAGTCCCCACTTTCACGCCGCCGCTTCTTAGATGGACCCTGGACGCTCGAACCTGCCGCATCGTAAGCATGCTGTAGAGATGGAAGGTGGCGCAAAGCTTACCTTGACTTATTGGCGGCAATGGTGGCCCAGGCTCCAGCTCATCGTACGATGGAGGATTCGCAGATGGGCCCTCCGTTGTGTCTTCAATGAGCCGGCCACCTTTGCCGCCATAAAGACAGGACATGTCAGCCTGCCAGGGGATGGACTTCAGTCCATCGCCAGAAGCCGCTTCGCATAGCGAGAGCAGCCGAGCCTTGGTAACGACCTTGGCTGGCAAATACACTGTGAACTTGGTCTCTCGTGCTAGCGACCGCAGTTGATTCAGTTTCTCGCCCGAACTCTTGTTCTTTGGAGCTATGTGCTCGGGGACAGCCGGACCGACAAGGGCAGCTGGCCTGTCCATGGTGAACCGTAGGCAATATGTGTTCTGGCCCAGTTTCTTCTTGACGGCATCCTGTGACGTTGGCTCGGGGGCTTCGTCTAGGGCTAGTGTTCGCATGCGCTCTGGGTGGACGAAGAGAAATATACTGGTCTTCGCAGGGGTAGGCGCCTTGAGCGTAATGGTGGCGCGCAGCTTGACGAAGGCTGTGTTGGACGAGGCATATCGGCGGATGTCGCATGTCACATCGCTCAACGGTTGGGCACAGCCATCCCAAGTCACAGCAGCCGGCGCGGCGGAGACATTTATATCGTCTGGGGAAGTTATGCCCTGCTTCGAGGTGGTCGTGTCTGGTTCGGAGGCAGTCGACACATCATCGGCCATGACCGTGGGACCGATTCAACCTGTGACAGATCAGTAGGTAGAACAATAAAACAGACTGTTACCAAAGCGTGTCCCCTGCAGTGAGCAGGATTCCCTCCCTCCCAGGCTTCTGGATGGCAGAGCAGCCTTGACTCTTGAGATGCGACCGCGGACGGCGGGATCGACAACGACGCGACGACGACAGAAGACTGGTGAAATGGCACGACGTCCCCGCACGCCCAGCAAAACCACGCCGCCAACAGAAGAGCCGTGTCGCTAGCAGGATGCTCCAAGCCCCTCAATGAGAGGAATATGGCAGCCCCTTCCCAAGACCCCGGTTCTCTCTCCACAGCCCGGAGGTCGTGGATCGAGAAGTCGGCATTTCCAGGTCTTGGGCGCGGTGGACAACTCCTCGAGGCGGCGCAGGTTCCGCAGGCGTACGCGGCTACCCGCCGATGCGAGCACCTTTGAACTGACCCTCTGGTAGATGAATTTGGCTCCGTGGGGAGCGGTCGCAGCATGCAATGGTGTAATGGCGGTGGTGGATATTCGTGATGAATGACGATGCGTAGCGATGCGACAGGACTGCAGTCGTCGGGGAGACGAGGAAGAAGATGAGCTTCACGAGATCACGTGGTGGCCCGTGCACGGCACTAGCCAGAAAAGCGGTGGCTGGTGGGGACGTTGCTTGGTGGTCGGGGGGGGGGCTTCGCTTTGTCCGCACACCTAACCCTGAACACGTCAACACCACCCGGCACCTGGGCAACGACACGCGTCTAGCACAACATGCAACTGCCTCATATCAAGCCACTGATGTTCATGTAGTTCGTACTTAAATGAGAACGATTCATTCTGCAGCTAGTAGGTCTGGTAAGGTCCTTTGACGCCGGTGATATCCGTTGGCGGGTCAGTCCGCTGAGAAGCTTGACATAGACCCAAGGCACCCAGCCCAGTACGCACAGAGATCGATCATCAGAACACAATTTTCCCAGCAAGCATGGCGCCACATGCTTCTGGTATAAGAATATTTCCAAGTCTCCCTGTCGCTTCACACTCCATAGAGATGAGCACCTACGCCTCTCAAGGCAAGATGCTTGTGACAGGAGTGACAGACTTTGGGTACCAAAACAATTTTCACCGATCCCTGCCCTTCCCTTGCACAGCCCTTGGAGATGTTATGCCAGTTGGGATTCCTCAAGCTCCTCAGTGTTGCATCTTCATGCATCAGTGGCAGTGGTAGGCTTCATCGAGCTCGTAGCTGGCTCCTTGACACGAACAGGCAGGCCACCATCCTCGGGCTTGGTCACAGTGTCTCCTACTGGCGTATTGAGCATCCAGCGCATCATCAGCCAGGCATCCTCAGTTGGCGTGGGTCCACGGAGGTCGAGCAGATGGGACTGGCGAATGACAATCTTGCCCATGTCGGGATCGAAGTACGCTTGCGTGATGCGAGCGTAAAGGTCTCCCTGGATTGTGTACAACATGACCTGTAACCCGTTAGTTCGAATTGAAGATGCTGGAGTGGTCTGGTTCAGAGATAAAAAGCTCACAGGCTTGGTGCGGTGGTCCCTGAAACGCTTGATGGCCATCTGGTAAGTGATGAGGAAGAAGGCGCCATGGATCTCGCTCTGGAGGATTGTATCCGATTCTAGAGTGTCGCTGATGATGCAGGAAAGATGGGGCTTCTCCTCATCTTTGGGTAGGAAGACGCCTTGAGTATTGTACTCTTGGCAATTCACAGAGAACCCAATGGGCACCACCAGGCCGATTTGATCTCGGATCTCAGTCGGGTCGTCGCTAGGGGTACGGCAAATCAGCATGTTTGTTTCGATGGAGATAGTATGAACGTTGTGGAAAGGGTTGGTTGCCAGACATACTCGAGGAATTTCCATGCCATTCCGCCGAAGCGATTGATCTCCACCTCGCCTCTCTCGCGCAGGCCGACCTCATCCCAAGGTGTCGTGAGCCAGGCTGCCCTGTTCTCAGGATAAAGTCGTCGCGGGGCTTGCCCTGGACTCAGCTCGAACCATGCTCGCGATAGAAGTTGCTTCAGTTGGTCATCAATAGGTCCGAATGGTTGGAAGTATGTCGTAGCGCTGACGCAGTCGCTGGAATCGAGGTCGACCTCAATGTTTTCGAGCTGGACGCAAGAAAACGATTCAAGGAACTCCTCAGCCTCAAAACGGAATCGCGCGTCGTCGAGCGCCTTGTCTATGTCGGAAGCATGAAGCTTGATGAGGTGCTCTCGGTCGATGACCCAGCCGTCTTGTTTGTCACGCTGGATGTTGTTTGTGTTGTCCATGTTGACTGTCGCGGTGTCTAGACACGATCAATATCTTCAAGAACTGAGCAGGTCTGCTGATTGGCGAAGAGGATGAACAGCTTGAGATGACATACGTATGTTGAGCAGGGTGGATTGATGTTATTTCATGTCAAAATGGAAAGGAAACCAAAGTGATGCTGCTGTTGGTACGGTCACGTATTGCAATACGATTGGTTGGTTTGGGGGTTGAGTTGTCGATTGTGTAGGAAGGAGGAAGCAGTTAGGGGGCTGCCCCACAGCCCTCAGTGGCTAAATACTACCTACGGCTAACTACAAACGCCCTTATTTCCACAGCTGCAACTTTTCATGTGTCGTGATTTGCAAGTGAATGCCACTCAGAATCTTGCCGCTACCGAGCTCCACTTGCCGACTGGCCACAGGTTTAACGGCATTGAAGTTACTGTGTCAGATGCTGTACTGCCAGGCCTGGTGATGCAGGCATACGTTGGATAATGCATCAGATCACCATGCGGTAATCAAGACCGAATTGTCACAAGACATTCACAAAAAAACTCTGACTTCGTAGCTCGATTTAACTTCCGTGCCCATGCTGTAAATGACCTGCTGCCCGGTTAAGTAGCCATGCATACCTGGGAAATGGGAAGTTGCTGCTTTGAAGCAATGACTGCTACATATGTACTCTTATTTTGGCTGTGACCCAGTCCACTAAACTCAGTCAGTGATGGTGCTATCTAAGGCTCATTCAATTCAAGCACTTGGCACAAAGGTGAAGGGTGACTGATTTGCAGTGACAGATGAAGTGAAATGGACCCCACAGTGATTTCGACGAGGGCGCAATACAAAAAGGCTGGCCCTCATCCCTCCTGGACCTTTCTTCCCCTTTTCAAAACACATCTCATACACTCTGTGACAACCACCTCTGGTACATCGCTCTCCCTAACGACAACCACTGGGAGGTCTTGTCCGTCCCACTGCTCTCGGTCCCACTACCAACGATGGCTGACACAACACCACCTACCAGCATCTCAGGCTGGCTGGAGCAAGTCAACAAGGACCCAGCCATCTCCTCGGAATACAAGAACGGCAGAGAGGACCAACTCACGTTGTCCGGCACGTTTTTCAGTTCTGGCTTGCTGCTCAATTCAACAGAGAACCTCCATCTGCGAACGATATGGCGCACATATCCTTTTGTCGAATGTCTCGAAGACATGATGACTGACAATCCCAAGAAAGCACACATTGGATACGTTTCGTCCGAGAACAACAACAAGGCAAAGTTCATCTTCAGAACCAAGGGGGCGCCATGGGAGCCCTATTTTCGGGAACTCAAGCTGCGAGCAGCCGACAAAGAAAATCTCATCCCACTACTGCGTCCCATGGAACATGGGTTCTTCTCATTCGCCTTGCACCATCAGTTATTGGTGTTGCATGGTACCTCTGACGAGCCGCCCACCACCGAGGACCTTGAGAGAGGATCATCCATTGTCAAGTTTGGGCTCGAAGTTGCCGCAATACCTACACCCTCGCCTGCCTATGACCCTGCCAAAGACGAATGCTTTGCCTTCAGAGCACTTCTCGATCTCCTTCTGAGCATAAATATCGGGTTCGGGGGTGATTTAGGTACCTTTGATTGGCTGCCAGACCACCTTCCCTTCCAGCTCATGGAGAGCATTACTGCAACAGATACCGACACTCAAGAGGTTAAACTTTGGTCGCGCGCGCTTATGGAGGCCCGTGTGGACGGCTTTCTTTGTCGAAGGACCGGCCCTTTTCTCATGGGATTCAACAAGGATCCTGCTGCCATTCTGGAAGTGAAGCCTTTCACGCGCTCAAATGCTGGCATCGCCATCAGACGCCACGAAGGCGCACAAATGGCATGTTTGATCTCGAAGTGTGGGGAGTTGAGCACTGGGCTTTTACAGAAGTCTGCAAACGGAATCAAACGGTGAGTTTCTGACGGTAAAAGAAGCGAAGATTCAAGCTGACCATAATTTCGAATCGTAGGCGACTGATGATCAGTCAAGATCGCCATGAAATCTTCATCATCGTGGCCGAGTATGGAGCGGGGTTTGAGAAGCATATTCGTCCAAAATCTGTTGCCCAGTGCGCGGCTGGAGAGCGACCTGCAAGCAGTTCCATCATGCCGGCTACAACTCAGGCAGAATCGTCCGGTACACAGGAGACATGGGTCCCAGACTCTGGAGACTTTCTAACCATGCACGAATTCGGACCTTTTCTCATCTGGGATGCCAGTCACATGAAGAAATTCATCGAGCAGATCATAGCACTCATGTTACAGCTGCGGGGCGATGAGGCCCAATACGTCCCTGACCCGACCAGCACGCAAGGCCTTCCCCAGGAAGTCGAACCTCAACCGCCATCGCCACCCAAGTCTTCAGGACGGCCCAGACCCATCCTGAAGAAGGCATACTCGTTCCCACCAGTTCTTGGGCAAACCAGAGAGAACGGTGTGGATTTCACTAAGAAGGCCGAGTGGAAGGGTTGAGTAACAGGCAACAGAAGGAACAACACACCCCAGCCAGGGCTACCATTAAACAGACCGCCTCAAGCAACATCAACATCGCCAGGGCTCACACAGTCGGATTGAGCGCTTTTTGTCAGCGCCTAATTAGACGCTTCGGGAATCGGCAGAACTAAAGGTGTAATACCTGTGGCACCACACATTTCGTCGCGAATCAGCATGTACCCGCGGCAAGGACAACACCACGTGCGTAAATGTGGCGAGCATCTCATCTTGCACCACGACTGCCGAAGCCGTAGAGATAATGAGGCTAGCAGAGGACTTCGCCCGGGCTATATGAGCGCCATGAGCTGAAAAGCCCAGAACACCGGTATCACGAGAGGGTTTTGCTAAAGGAGCTTCGGTAATTTTGGAATCGGTCTGCTTGAGATGTCGAGAGGAATTCGATCACTGCCAGTGATAGTCTCTGCATGCAGCGATTGGGCTTTGCCTTGGCCCGCAAAATATATTTCAGAGCGGCACCCAGACTTTAGATAGACGGAATGATGTAGATTCGCCCTGTGTCCAATAGCAAATTCGGCCACGGCAATATTCTCAAGAGTCGAAGAAATATGGTGGCCTTTCCTTGCATTACCGAGTCAAGCTGCCGTCTTGACATCTCCTCGTCCTCCCATAAATAAGATCTGGAGACCGCATGGCTGCCTGATTAAAAAGTGATGCGGACCTCCCCAATTTACCCCCACCTTGATCCACATTAAATGCCTGCTTATGCTGGCAGTTGGTCCCAAATATGGATGTTGGTTGGAAGCTCGCCTTGCTAGTCTACCGGTCACCAAGGAATAGATGTCTGCCTTGAGACCGCGTCACTCGTGCATATCTCTAGTACTCATCGAGATATGATTGGATACTTTTATCCGAATGCATGTCGCCTCCCAGCAAGGCACACCAGAGGTAGACCATACTTTCAGATCATATATTGCAGACCAGGTGAGCCTCATGGCCTATCCTATCTTGCTGGTGCCTAGTATTGTATTATAAAAGCCAGTTGCACATTTTCCTATCCTGAAGCCTCACTCTATTACCCAAAAAGTCTCAGGTAAATAATAATCCTCTGCATTATTCAAATGTTTCAAACTCTTCGATTACTTACATTGAATGCAGTCGACTGCGTTCAAAATTTTTGATCACTTACAACCGCTTCTTCAAATGTCGACCGATCCATCGAAACCTCAAACTCACACCGTGCCCACATCAATAGATAGTACCACCGAAAATAGAACTGGGTTCACCCCGACCACCGTTATTGGCGCCACGAAAGCCAATGATGGAATCTGGAAATTTTACATGGACATGGTGGAAGAGCACATAAAGGAAGAGAGCAACCTAGCCCGGAGACAAAATGCCAAAGTCTGCCTCGAGTTCGTCAAGCAACATGGGTACCCGGCCACTGGGTACCGCTTCCTCATCCACCATGGGATCATGGAAGTTTTGACTCAGGACCAATACCCGTACCGGGATGAGGAGCATTTGAAACAAATCGGTTCTTTCAAAGACACGTATGGACTAGTATGTTGCTGTCCTTCTTCAAACATCAACCCATTTCCTAACCCGATCCAGTTTCCGCACAGGGTGGCAAGGCCCACGGAGACAGAGTAATACCACTTTGCTTAGGAGGGTCTTCGCTGCTGTCGCCAAAAGATCTCTCACTGGCTGTCAAGGCAAATGTGTTCATTGGTGAGAGGGGAGGACCCTCACCGTGACGTTGCTTTCATTTTTTTCACAATCCTAGAAACCGCATCAATAGTCTCATTGTACATATTTTCCAGTATGGCTGTAATCGTCGGCTGATATTCTGGATCCACCCAATCTGAAAACCCTGTCCATGTGAATCGAGTTTGTTCTCCGCCATTAATTGCCTCTAGGCGAATCTCGGCGCGCGGATTCTTCATCCGATCATCCTTTTGCAGAATCGAGTAGGAGATTGTATGTGTACCCGGATCTGCCGAGTCAAGTCTCTCCGAGACACTCATGTTTACGTTCCCGAATGTCAGGGTTCTGACTGATCCAACACCGAACCCCTTCACACTGGACACCGAAACGCCAGGGAACCAGAGTCTCTCAGAGCCCCAGGCGGAGATGATGGCCCAGACCTCTTCCACAGGCGCGTTGATGGTTTTGCTGACTTGCTTAAGTTGACTCATGGCGATCAGTTGCTTTTGTTGGCCGTTTTGGTGTGAGTTGGTCAGGTTTTATCAAGTGGCTCACAAAGTGTAGACAGATGCGTGCAAGTAGAGTTAGAAAAGACAGAGAGCATCTGTTAACCGGTGAAGTCTTAACCCACTGACTTTAAAAGTGCGGGCCCCGCCCGGAACAGACGCAACGCCTCGGCTGGTCAAGAATGCCGAAGTGCGAAACATCACATTGGCCCTTCGCAGAGGTGGAACTTCAAGCTTGGCAGTCATTCGGCCTTTGAATGCAAGTTACATCCCAAATGGTGTATTCCATGTTTGTGCTCGGCATCCGGGACCGCCGGCCACCGAGACGCTTAAGTATTTTACCGGCTCTAGAATCCGCGAAAACATGGTTTGATCCGCGCGTTTCTATCGAAAAGATCAGCTCAGCCCTATGTCGTGTACTGAAAAGCTCGAAAATAACTAAAAACGTGCAAGGCTTGATTCACGCTGTCCAAATGCCGAAGATGCGGTAGATCCAGCAGCCTTGATTGATTGCGTTCTAAATGTGAGAACATTAGACATTTTTTCTTGATGATATTTTTAAAAGCGGTTTCAAAGTTCGTAAATGAGTTGCATAGTACTAGGGTGGTAAAAAAGAAAGACAGTCTTTCCCTAATATTGATCAACTATTCTTACCAAGTCCTTGCTGCTGCCAGAGGATGAGATGTAGCCTGCACGTGACTTGTGCATGGCACCATGTTCCTATGCGGGACGACTCCTTGCTGCCAACATGTCAGATCTCTCCGAGTCCAGTCCCGAGCGACCACAACCAGCTCTGGACAGCCCCCAACCTTCGATGCTGCCATGCCACCAAGTCGAACCTCTCGCCCTGGAATTATACCCGAGAACCTGATTGTGAATTGGCGGCCCGAGAACCTGCGCGATGGGCCAAGAACAGTCTTGCGCCGACCAGTGACGGCATGCGACGCCTGTCGTGCCGCAAAGGCAAAGTGCAGCGGGAAGCAGGGCTGTGATCGGTGTACTACACGAGGCCTCGTTTGCACGTACAAGTCCCAAGTCGCTGCGAACCGCTGCCCGCCAAGCGAAGATGCTGTTCAACCCCCGTCAACACAAGCAATGTCGCCGACGCAAGCAACCAACCAGGGAGTGCCTGCCGTCGTTTCTGCTGGCTACATTGCTGCGGAAGCTTCACCAAGTAGTACGGATGATCAGCCAAGCGATAGTCTAGAATCTATCGCACCGGCAGGTGGGACAAATGTCCTGCAGCACCGAAGCATCCATCCAGTCAACTTGGGCCTTCAAGCTACTGCCCAGGAGGTAAGTCTTCTTGACCTTGTACTATTTTGTGCTCCTATGGACTGATCCTGTTAAATTTGTAGGGTCAAGAGTGCAGTCCCACTGATCATTCTGATACATTGGACAATGATGCGCTGCAGTGTCTAGATACCATACCACAGACCTCGCTCCAAGGTGGCTGTAATCAAGGTTGTGGTGATAAAGCCCAGAGGATGAGTTCCAATGCGTCTGAATCATCTGCCTCTTCCGGGCCCCAGAATCATCAACGCATGTTGCCTAGCTGCATGTGCCGCCCTAACCTGATGCTCTGCCTGCCAAAAGTCACAAGTGCAATGCAGGAGAAACACCTGGACGAAGTCTTCAAAGTCACAGGGGAGTTCATCAAGCGTTGCCAGGACGTGATGGACTGCAAGAACAGCCAGGCCAATTGCACCGATTTGCTCCTGGTCGTGACATCCCTCCAAGAGATTCAGCCATGCTTTGACCATATAGCCAAATCCGACCTGGACAGCGCTGTCAAGGTGAGCTTTGGCGGCTACGAAGTCTCATCGAGCGATGCGAACTTGAGAGTTATGCTGGTCATGGATCTGGTTCGAAGAACCGATACCCTTTTGACGTCGGTTAGCTTCAGGGGCCAGAGCATGATCAACGAACTGGACGAGCCGTCTTGTCTTGCCAGGGCGAATATCGCTTATCTCGAGGCGATGATCAGCCATTTCAAGACTATCCTTCGATGTGTTACGGTCTACATGGAAGAGGCCGTTCACAATGGTGGTTCACTGTCCGAGACGTCACTGAATGCATCAGCATCTACGGCATTTTAGAAATACACGAACGCATCTGGGTGGACTCGCGGTCGACATGGAGTTGTGCGCATTTTCTTACGGATATAGTAGTGGCAGGCCAGTTCAGGTCAATCAGGTCACACAAAACGTCTCCACAGGGCCGGGAAACTACTTGCCCATTTTGGACTTCATTTTCCCGCTCCGGGATTCTTCTTCTCCTTCTGGAATGCCACGCTTATTCAGCCCTGAAATGTACCAGCCTATGCTGCCATGCTTTGTAAGTGAACCCAGTCGGCACGGACAGTGGCCCATAATTGATTTGAAATGTGTGTGCAAATTAGAAATATTGAATGATTCTTGGTAGTCTACTATTTAAGGCATTGAGCTTGATGTGTAAGCACGGCACTGTTTGCATCGCCTTTAGAAAACTCGATTCGACCAAAAGAAACTTTTTACGGCCGCTATGAAACCTCATTGATGTTTTCCACTTGGCTTCCCGTGAAAGCACAGCTCTCATCATTCTGTCCCCGAACTTTCGTGCTTGGCCAGTTTCAACCACTTGGCGCTGGATACATCAGAGAGCTCCCAGTCAGAGCAAGTGAGCTGAATATTTCGGTCGTTCATTTATTGTTGCCTATTTATCGAAAACCATCATGACGATAGCAAACGAAAGATCCGAGAGCACGGCAATCGACTCCTCGACCCCCTCTCCTCCCAATGACTCTAAGCCCTCAAACCTCGAGAAACAAGAGCATCGGCCAAAGGCTGAAGATCCTCCTCGGGACATCACGGGATGGAAGTGGGCTGTAGCATCCAGCGCCATGCTATTCTCCATCTTCCTATACGCCCTCGACGGTACCATCGTCGCTGTCATACAGGCCACCATAGTCAACGAGTTCGACGCCCTGAACGATCTCGCTTGGAACAACGTCGGCTTTCTGATGGGCGCCACGGCGACGGTCATGTTCTGGGGTCAGGTGTACTCGCAGTTCAACTCCAAGTGGGCCTACCTCTTCAACGTCGTCGTCTTCGAGGCCGGCTCGGCCGTCTGCGGCGCCGCGCCAAATATGGACGCCCTGATTGTGGGACGGTGTATTTGCGGCGTCGGTGGCGCAGGGCTCTACGTCGGTGTGTTTACCCTCATCGCTGCCACGACAACAATGGCCGAGCGTCCGCTTTATGTATCGGGCACCGGGCTCACATGGGGCTTGGGGACGGTCCTGGGGCCTGTGGTTGGGGGTGCGCTCGAGCAGTCTGCTGTTGGATGGAGGTGGGCTTTCTACATCAACCTTTGTATCGGCGCCGCCTGTGCTCCCGCGTGGCTGTTTCTGCTGCCGAGCAAGGATCCTCGTCCTGGTGTTGCTTGCAGAGACCGCGTCAAGGAGCTCGACTATGCCGGCATCATCCTGCTGGTGGGATGCCTGGTGAGTCTCATCATGGCCATTAACTTCGGCGGGGTGACCTATGCCTGGAGCTCGGGCCAGATCATCGGGCTCTTTGTCTGTGCCGGCGTGCTGTTTATTTTGCTGGCCATCCAGCAGAGCCGGACACTATTCGTCGCCTTACCTCGCCGCCTGATTCCGGTGCAATTCTTCCGGGAATATACCGTCATCGTTCTTTTCGTATGCACCAGTGCTTCAGCGGCCGGCGTGTTTGTCCCTATCTTCTTCGTCCCTCTATTTTTCCAATTCACCCGCGGCGATGGGGCGCTCGACGCAGGGGTTCGTCTGTTACCCCTGATCATCGTCTTGGTCGTTACCATCACCATCAATGGGACCTTGATGGCCAAGTTCGGTTACTACATGCCCTGGTACCTCGTGGGTGGCCTGTTATGCGCTGCGGGTGGCGCCTTGATGTACACGGTTCAGCAAGACACAAGCCAAGGACGCGTATACGGCTACACGGTGGTCATCGGTGTGGGCGTGGGAATGTGGATACAGGCCTCGTTCTCTGTAGCTCAGGCCATCGTGGACCCGGAGAATGTGCCGGCAGCAATAGGATTCATCACGCTTGCACAGTTCCTCGGCAACACGACCGCACTGGCTATCGCCAACGCGGTGTTCCTGAACGAGGCTGAGCACAGGGTTCAGCAGCTTCTTCCGGGCCTCTCCCCGTCAGAGATCCAAGCAGCAATTAGCGGTGTGACTGGAGACTTCGCACAAAACCTCAGTGCGGATGTGAGGGAGCAGGTGGTCGATGCTATTGTGGGCTCCATTGGCAAGACTTACGTCCTGGTCATGACTTCTGGGGCGCTTGTTGCTGCCCTGAGCTCGGCCTTGAAACGAGAGAAGCTGTTCATCACTCCCGCTAACGCTGGCATTTAGAGCGAAATAAGAGGTAAAGGTTTGATATGATTAGCTGTCAGGAGGAAACTATCTGTTACCAGCAGAGTTTGGTTTAATATTCTTATGAATATTCTAATCATTATGCGATGACGGGATCAGCTGGCCCTCCACGATGTGGATTAGGTGACCTGCCTCTCTGACTTTACCTTCTGCATTTGTGTATATGGGGTCACGGAGTCTCTAATTCTATAGAGACGACTTCCAGCCACCCTCTTCTTCGAATATCTTCCCGATCGATCTGCTCGCTGCCAGCAGCTTCCGGTCGTTGTATCTGGGAGCCACGACCGAGATTCCAACGGGCAAGCCGTTCCCGCCTTGAAAGCCGGGAATGTTGATGATCGGAACATGAAGAGCCTGTTTCAGTATCAGATCTTAGTAACTCTCTTGACTATAAAAACATAACTTTCTGAACTTACCGTCCATATCAACTGAAAAACGGCGGGTCCGGTGCTCTTTAGGCCCACAGGTGCCTCGCCAGGCACAGATGGAGTCAAAACTGCGTCGTACTTGGCCAGCAGGGCATCCGCTTTTGGTCTGGAGGCTGCTATACCGTCGAATGCTTCCAGCTGCTCAGCATGCGTATGCTTGCTTCTATTCTCGACATGCTCATGCAGCTGCTCGTGGAGCTGATCCTTGGCCACAAGATAGTCCGGAAGGAACGCAGTGCGACCATCAGTCTTGAACACAACCCCGTGCCACTTGGGCAGCTCCTTCAATTCGTCTGGAAACTCGACCTCATCCACCTCGGCGCCATGAGCCTTCAAGATCTCAACAGCCTTGGCCATCGCGGCTTTGGTGCTCGGCTCCACGTGGTCGTCCCATATCACAGTCTTCATGACTGCGAGCTTGGCGCCCTTGACGGAAAGCTGACCTCCGGACTCCCGGAACGGCGGCACATCATCCTGGAGTTGAAACACGTCCGCCAGCAACTCCAGATCCTCCACGGAGCGCGCATACATGCCGAACGTGTCGAGGATGAGCGAGAATACCTTCTGCCCCTCCCGCGTGATCGAGTTCCACGTCGGCTTGAACGCGTAGATGCCATTGTATGACCCCGGCCGGATCATGCTCCCCCCAGTCTGCGTCCCGAGCCCCACCGCCGCCTGGAAGTCCGCCACGGCGGCGCCGGATCCGGAGCTCGAGCCCCCGGGCGTGCGGCCTGTGTCGTGCGGGTTGCAGGTCGCGGGCCCCTCTGTCGTTGCGGCGAACTCGGTCGTGGCCGTCTTCCCCAGGATGAGCGCGCCGGCGTTGCGGAGGATCATAATGGAGCCCGCGTCTACGCCGACGTTGCTGTCCTTGTAGAGTGGCGAGTTGTGCTGCGTCGGCATGTCCTTTGTGTAGATGACGTCCTTGACTGCGACCGACACGCCATGCAGGGGACCTCGCTTCTCTGGCGGGATCTTGTCTAGCTCTCTTGCTTGGTTTAGGACTTGCTCTGGGTTGAGGTATGCCCATGCCTTGACCGTGCTGTCTCTCTCTTTGATCCGTGAGAGCAAAGACTGTGCATATTGCTCGACTGTAAATTTGCCGGATCGTATGCCTGCGGCGGCTTGGGAGGCTGTCAGTCTGTATAATTCGGTGTTTGCCATCTTCAAGCTTGGCAGGATAAGGCGCTTCAGATCAGATTCGTCCAAGTCTGTCGGGTTGTCTCTAAAGAATCTTGCATACGATGTAGCCTTCTGAATATGGTCTACTGTCTAGATATCAAGAACCTTGGCAATAGCTAACCCAGCAGGAATTGAGATTGCCGTGGATGATTGCACGACTGTTTGCTTGGCTAGGTCTTGATGTGACCCGTCCAGTGGCCGGTGGCAGGCTTGTCCACACCTACAGTATGCACGGCACGAAAGCACGGGCGGGGTTGCCGGTCTCGGTCTCGGTGGCTCCACTCTGACGGCGCCGGCGAGCCCCAGATAAGGTTCGGGAGGTACCAAATTCCTCGGAAGGTGATGGTGTCTGGACTCTACACCATTGCTTCACCATGACATGCAATACTATCTGCCTTATCACCGTACATATCAAAAATCTGGACTGTTCTCAGGAAAACGCTTACGGGACGCACATCGTGTGGGTCCTCGCTTGACCTGCCTGCAGCAAAAGCACGGAGTGACGTCGTATCCTGCGGTCATGTAAGCACATGGCTCGGACTCAAGCCTCGACGCGCATTATTCGTGCGTACCGGTAAATGTTTATCGTCGCTGGCGTCCTCACCATTGGCCCCCGGTGCGGGTCCCCGCTCGTGATAAGACGGAATCTGCAACCCCGGGATATTGGTGCACCCGTGCCCGACGTCGACAAAGATTATCTTCGGCAGGCTGTGTTTTGCATGTGGTATGGCAGGCAGTGAGAACCATTGGTCTACCACTACGTGTAATCCGGCGATCTCAGGTCTCGAAGACAAGGGGCTTTCGGCAATTATTTATTGCAGGTTCCTGCCGTTGAGGTCTCCAGTCTCGTTGTGGACCTCTACATCCTGATCCTCACCAGAGCGTTCACGGTCGAACTCTCTTCCAGACACCATACCCTTCTTAATCTTGACAAGCCCTCGTGTAAGAACAATGCCTGAGCCATACCGCGCCGATCCGCTATATGAGATCGATCGTAACTTCAAGGGTTACGGCGAGGCCGGTCTGAAGCTCAAGTGGCCTAACGATGCCAAGATCGCAGTCTCGTTCGTCATCAACTACGAAGAAGGGGGCGAGCGCAGTGTCCTCTCCGGAGATGGCGTGGCAGAGAGCAACCTAAGGGAGAACCCTTTGGGGGCTGCCGCCGTCAACGAACGGGACTACAGCGTTGAGTCGGAATACGAGTACGGTAGTCGCTCAGGCTGGTGGCGTCTCTTCCGGCTGTTCAATAAGTACAGGATGAAGTTCACTTTGTATGCAGTTGCTCAAGCCGTGGAACAGCAGCCCGAGGTCGTTCAGAGATGTGTTGAGGAAGGACACGATATCGCGTCACAGTATGCTGCCAGCCCACAGAAGTAGAACCTGAGTATCTTGATACTAATGGTGTATATTCAGCGCTTATCGATGGATTGACTATCGCGGACTCACGGCTGAGCAGGAAAAGGACTACATCCGCAAGGGCATTGCGTCTCTCAAGGCCTTGTCCGGCTACGCACCACGAGGGTGGTACTACGGCCGGCCCAGCTCCCACTCCCGAACTCTCATCCCGCAGGTCTATGAGGAACTGGGCGAAGAGCTTCTGTGNNNNCTCCTGCTACAGTTCCCCGATCTTTGTTCTCTGGAATGTTCCAGAACGTGTCACTTTAGGCTCCGTAGCAGATGATTAACAGGTAGCAAAAGGGCCTCGGACACCTACGCGGACGATGTCCCGTATTGGATCGACCTCCCGGCAGAGAAAGACTCACCGAACCCGAAAGGCTGCCTCATGGTGCCGTACTCCTACGACTGCAACGACTTCAAGTTTCACGTTGTTGGATCCGGCTTCAGGGACCCTCAAGGATTCTATGACCACATCAAAAGTGCCTTTGATGTTCTCTATGAGGAAGGGAAGGAAGGCATGCCCAAGATGATGACTGTGGGCCTACACTGCCGTATCATTGGGAGGCCTGGTCGCTTCAAAGCTCTGCAGGACTTTGTAGACTACATCAGCAAGAAGGAGGGCGTGTGGGTAGCGACAAGGAGTGAGATTGCCGAAGCGTTCAAGCAGCAGTTCCCGTACAAGAAGGGCCAGCTTGCTTGAGACACCTGCGAGTGGCGATATTTGTGATCCCGGAGGTCAGCTGTAATGCTGGTTAGTGCGGGGGATGTTCTGGTTATTGTTGGGTTAGCAACCATTGGATTTTTGTGGGGTCGAGTTGCTGGGTAGATTGATTCTATCATTGTAACCTTTGCGGCACATAATCAAACTGTTTTTCTTGATAGTCAGCAACGATAATGTAAGTGTTGCTTGCTGGTAGTCCGTTGAACTACTTCAGTAAAGCATCCAAGCCGCTAGCAGCCATGTTTAATAGTGATTGGTTGCGGCCTGGTATTCTAGAGATTGCACTAGAAGCTGCAATTCCTGATACGTTAGGCGCGTAAATGTAAAAAGTGATGTTGATGAGGCTCAGCCAGATATGGAGTATTGTCCGGGAATAAGCCATGGTGGAGATTTCCGGATTTTTGCCATGCAGGAAATAGTCTTCAATGGCCTAGAAATACAGCTACAGGGATGTCGACGTCTTGCGTATATTTGGACCTGCAGTAGGAATACATGACGTGGGATGGAGTATACTATATTGTTATGATATGAGACGGTCAAGCAATTCCCGAGTTCGGTCGTGGTTTCCCTGAACCTTTTTCACCCGCATGGGTTAAAGAGAGGTGCACAGCAGATACCGAGGCCCCCTTTTGAGTTCACAATCTGTTGCTCTTGCCGTCTTCTGAGTGGCTTTTTCTCTGAATTCGTCACTTGCTGTCCTATCTTGGCGCGGTCGTGATTCATTTCGGATTGGCCTCGGCACGACATAGCATTTTCATATCAATGAGAGGAGCGTACGGGGTAACATGCGGCCAACATTCGACACCTCAACCCACCGATTCATTGGTGCGAGTGGGCACACGTAGCACATCTCCTAAAGGAGGACGGTGGGGCTTATATGGATTACTGCTTGTGCTCCAGTCAACAGCAAGAACATTGTCGACGTCACATTTCTTGTACGAGGTAGCCTACTGCTTTACGCGCCGGACCGAGGCTCCACCTTTCCAGGGTTAAGCATCCGCGTGATAGCTGACCGCCCTGGGAACACCCCGAGCGCGGGGATGCCAAGGTCGCCTGCTACTGGTCCGCATAAAGAACTTGACTCTAGCCACGCTCACAAGAAAACAAACAGTCTCCATATACGAACATCTGTGCGGCGGCTTCTTGTTATTTTCGGGAGATCGTCCGACGAAAATCTCTTGGAATTCAGGTGCCAAGCTCACCATGTCGGATACCCTACGAGGCTAACAATGGAACTACGTTGGACTTTGACATGCCCAGGTGGTGAAGACCCACAGTAGCATGAGGGTTCGTATTTTCAAGGTTCGTATAAAATGAACAACCGGACCCGTAGTCGCAATTCTGGCGACGTGACACCTGCTCAACCGTACTGTACTTTAATTCTCAAAATGAAGACCTTGAGTGCTTTCCTCGCAGCCTCGTGCTTTGCCACCGGGCTTCATGCAGCCAACTTCACCAACCCTCTGAAGAGGCCACTGGGAAGTGACCCACACATCGTCTATGTCGATGGCTTCTACTACTTGACGACTACGACGTATGAGAACATCCAGATTACGAGGGCGACCACCCTGGAGGGCCTCAAGACGGGCGAGAACAAGATTATATGGACCCCGGACGACCCATCCCGAAGTTGTGACCTGTGGGCCCCGGAAATGCACCAGGTGGATGGAATGTAAGTCGCAATCAGAACTTAGTCGTGTACGAACATCGAGCTGAATGAAGGCAGTTGGCATCTCTACTTCACAGCCGGCACATGTGGTAATTGTTGCGACAACCAGAAGGCCCAGGTCCTTGAGGGTATGATTACCTCGTGCATTCGTCACACTCCAGCATAATAGCTGACATTGGCATAGGCGGGGCTTCACCATGGGATGACTACCGGTTCCTCGCGACCCTGACACCAAACGAATTTGGAATAGACGGCACGGTTCTCACCCTGAACAACCAGAACTACTTCGTCTGGTCGTGCATCACCAGCGACCTGCAAGGTCTCTGCATAGCCACGCTCGACACCCCCGGCAGCATCGGCCCCAGGCACGAGCTTTCGCTGCCGCTTGAGTCATGGGAGGTTGACGGATTCGGCGTGAACGAGGGTCCAGCACCACTATATCATGACGGCAAGACGTTCCTTGCATTCTCAGCTAGCTACTGCGGCACGGCTAGCTACCAGCTCGGCCTCCTCACGTATGAAGGCGGCGACCCCCTGGAGAAATCCTCTTGGACAAAGACGGGACCTCTTTTCAGCTCTGCGAATGGGAATTATGGAACCGCGCACAATGGGTGAGTCTCTGTGGCCCAAACTCAGAAGAAGCCATGTTAACTTGTTATTAGTTTCTTCAACAGTCCCGATGGCACGGAGACTTGGAATGTGTACCATGCTACGAGCATTAGCGGCGGTCACTGCGGTCGCGAGAGGTACACTATGGCCCGTTCAGTGGCTTGGGATGCTGATGGCCAACCCATTTTCGGCCAGGCAGAGACGCTAGGGACGCAGCTTGTTGGGCCTTCAGGAGAGCCTGCGTAGGAGTCGGAGACATCATTGCACCTGTGACTTCTGCAACAATTGATCGAATGAAGAAATGAGAAGAAAAGCACACTGAAAACTCAATCCCTGACTCTTGTGACCTCGGACTACCCTATTACGCACAGTAACAAGATTCAGATGGGCCGCCACACAG
Source organism: Diaporthe sp. HANT25 (assembly GCA_013435955.1). NCBI lineage: Eukaryota > Fungi > Ascomycota > Sordariomycetes > Diaporthales > Diaporthaceae > Diaporthe > Diaporthe sp. HANT25. Next base: position 80,328 of record JACBFG010000025.1, on the reverse strand, counting down.
CTTTGAACTTCAAAGAAAGAACGATGGCTGCACAATGGTATATGCTTACGGTCTTGGTTTGATCGACAAAATCACAATTGAGAAAATTGCGTCTCCAAGACGAGCCGTAGCCCCAACGTAACAAGAGGCATAACACGTTTGTCGAAGAACGTGTAGTAATAGGTAGTGATAATGCTCAAAGATCGAATTTATGGCATCAAGCCAGCCGAGAGATATATACTATTTTCCGTCCTCCAATCCCAAATGCGGTCTTTGTCTTACATCAGTAGGCATACCTGGTCCCACTGGAGCCCATCTTCTTATTGATCTGGATCAACCACACGCGAAGAGCCCAAGTGCCAGCGATAGAAGCGAAAGCGAAGGCGGCGTTGGCCGCCATGGCTGGCAAATAACGCGGTCCGTCACTCTTGGGGTAGACTTGAAGACTTGTCAGTACTATACTGTGAAGGTTCAAACAGGCCTTTACTTACGATAGGCGGTATAGATGTATGAAGCATTGGCGATGACGTTGACAATGGAGAGACTGACTGCCTTCTTCTCCGGCGTGGAGCCGAGAGTGGCTGAGACCCAGCCCAATATCTAGTTTGTATTCGTTAGAATCCAGTCCCAAAATAAGTCGCTTTTCGAAGCCACATACCATTGAATTGACCGCATAAGCGCCACTTGCGAACAAGAAGCAAGAGATATAGCGCGCTGCTGTGTTGAGGGTCGCACACGAAATGACAAACCCGACGATAGCCATGCCCATGCAACCGGTGATGTGCCACGTCCTTTCGTTGTATTTTCCGGACGACAGCCCAGCGAAGTAGCCGAAGAATCCAGAAACGAGGTAAGGAGGGCAGGTGAGGACCAGAGTGATGGTCTCATTGAAACCCAAGGAACCAACCACAGTGGGAAAGAAATTGTTGAAGCCGCAAGCTGAGAGGTGCATGTTCTGAATGAAGCAGAGGAGCCACAGGCGTGGATCGCGGATGGCCTGCTTGAAGCCCGCCCTGGCGCCCTTGCTCTCCGTGAGGCCGACAGTGTCCTTGACCATGCGGTCGTGGGCTAGCTGACGCTCCTCCGGCTTCAGCCATCGGGTCGTCAGGGGGTTGTCGGCCAGCGTGAATATGCCGACGATGGCAATGCCAAAGGTGAGGCAGCCCTCGATGATGAAGAGCCATTGCCACCCTTTCAGTCCGTGATTGCCATCGATCGTGTTGAAAACAGCAGCAGCGATGAGACCCGAGAAAGACGTGGCGAAGATGTTGCCCGAATACAGAATGGATAGACGCGTGGCGATCTCTTTGCGGGTGTAGAAGATGGATAACATGTAGATGGCACCTGGGTAGAATGGTGCTTCAGCCACACCGAGGAAGAAGCGCACGACTACGAGATCGGTGTAGTTCTTAGCAAGGGCGGTGCAGGCGGACACGACGGCCCAGCCCATCATGCAGACGGCCATGTAGAGGGAAGGTCGGACGTGTTTCGAGGACATGAGCATGTTGGATGGGATCTGCATGAGGAGGTATCTGGATAGAGACAGGGTCAGCTGAGACACTGAAAGGTTCTTTGTCATTGATCAAAAATTGTGGCAGACATACCCGACAAATAAGATCGAAATACAGGTATTGTACTGGGATCCCTCGAGCTTGAGATCGTCTTCGAGACCGTCGAGACGTGCCTGAGCAATTGCATTTCGGTCAAGCTACAATAGTTGTCAGTTTTTCATTTTGACACTATAATTTTGCGTTCGTAGGGGTTTGAGCTGGACACAACGAACATAATTCAGAAAGTACATGCACCTGATGTGCGAGTTAGCTCTGTCGACCTTCAAACAACACAACTCAGAGACTCACCAAAGCGTCGGCATGATCCTCAAGTCAAGCTTCCGTACGAGTGCAATCTCCTCAGCGGAAGTCTTTTTGACGGCGCCGGAGTAATCGGCTCCTGGCTGAGCGACACGGCCCTTTTCATCGTCACCTGACACCTCGATGAAGTTCTCATCGGGCTTTGACTCGAGGTCATGTTGTGGTTGCTTCTCAGAGGCCATGGAGAATGATTTAAAGGACGAGAGGAAATGTGCTCAAGAGTCAAGAGAAGGAGGGAATGCAATGGATAGAGAAGACGAGAACAAGAGAGGATTGAACGAACTTATACAAATATCTTCTACTCAGCCTGGTGTTACTCCTCCAAGGGGGTGGTTGGCTCTCGTCCGGTCCTGTACCATCCGACCAGGATCATGCTGTTCTGCCCCAGAAAATTAGTTTCTCAGAGTCCGGGGTAAGCCCACGGGGTTGCACTACCCCATGTTTCCTCCATCTGATCCTACCTTACCGAGTTGCCAACCCATAACCTCGGATTCACCGTCACATCAGCATTTTCAGCCGTCCTCAAGTCCTACCTTCCACCCACGGTTCATCTACTGTCAAGAATAACTCTAATATGCTCCCTGATAGTGCTATCAGAATTCATGCTGTTATCCAGTATGCTACCATTCTACTCAAGCTCCTATCTGCGTAGCGAGAGCAGGTGGAAGGTAAACCGCCGCTATTCTCTTATCTGGACACCACATGCTTACCCCGGACCCAGTTCCCCGGAGTCGATTTCTAGTTAGTTCTCCAGGCCCCATATTTGGGACCATTTCCTTGGGCCCGGTGACCTAGCCTCGGGAAAACAGCTCAAAGTTGTGATGCGGACAAAGACAATGCCGGTCTTGGTTGGCTATCTGCGGGGGAAGTGCGCGGAGATGGCGTGGTTTTTGCTTGGCAAGCAGTCTTAACCTTTTTTACTGGCGTTGCCTTGGTGGTGTTCTTACTCAGTGAGCTGCCGCACTTCTACCAATACTGCTCAAAGGCTGCCACCACCCTGCCTAACACGTTGCCGGGCTGCCAAGACTCCGAGGCACTCATTCGAACGTCCACCTGCCCGTACTATTTGTCGCAACGACTACTCAAGATCGATTGAGTGGCTAGAGAAAAAGGGAACTAGATTGGGTATTGACAATGCTCATCAATGAAAACTCCTCTCTCGCACAAGTGACAGACTTCCTCCCCCTATGTGCTGATCTCTTGAACGCCACGAGCCAAATGACTAGAGGTCTTACCAAAATTGCCATCATCATTATTTTCCTCGGCCTCGCGTAGAATCTGCGCAAGTCGTCGCAACGGATTCACAACGCCGCGCAGCAACTTGAGTATGTCCTTGGGAGCGCCAGCATTCAGAGCAGCCAGGACGACCGCCACACCTCGCCTCCCCTTCCAGCTCCCCGGCATGCGCGAGGCCGTCGCCACCTTCCGTATAACCGCAACTCCAACTTTTGACAGGTTCACGTCGTCCCAGTTGATGGCCTTGTGTTTGACCTGGCCCGGGAGAAGTCTGACGTTGACGCTGTCGTCGTAGATCTCGTCTCTGCTGACGCGGTTTTCCTCCAGGTGCTCGCTCTCCCGCAGATATCTCATGTGCATCTTCCTGACGTCGTACTCCTCAAGCAGCGACTGGATGTCGTCGTCCCCGAGCTCCTCGGCAAGGTCGCGTATCTCTCGCCACTCCCTACAAAGCCAGGCGCCGTGGTCCAGGAGCATCTCGGCCAGGGCGTAGTCCCCATGCGCGACGGCTTGGTACAGCGCGTTGACGTGCACCCCGTCCCCTTCGTATATGTCCGCGCCGCATTGAATCAGGAGCTTGGAAATGCTCTTTCTGCCACTGTACGCCGCAGCGATGAGCGGTGTTCCGTATTGTCCACCCTCCGAGACGCCGCTGACTTGTGCTCCATTGTCGATCAGGAGACGCACCATATCCTCGCGACCTTTTACAATTGCTGCGTTGAGAGGGCTGCCGTAGATGCGACATGTGGCGTTGGCGTCGAAGCCGTTGCGGAGGAGGATGGCGAGTTCCTGAATATTGCCGGTTAGGATCGGGCCACATAAGTAGTCGCCCACTCGGGCGAAGGAGATGTTCATGATTGAAGCCAGAGTTTGCTCTTGAGCGATCCATGATGTCAGAGATGTTGTCGAAGCTTCGCCCAGTGTCGCCTGCATATGTTTGCTTCGAAGGAAACGTTCTTCTTCCCAGATGTTGTCAAGATCACGGACTCCATCGCACCACACGTAGGTTTGTGCTTGAACCTTCTCAATGCTGCCGCCTTGAGCCTCCACTTCAACTTCGACTGTCTGTCTTTGCAGCAGCTCTAGTCGTTGGCTTCTATAGCGACTGTTGGTGGCTTGACGACGCGAATGGGAAGAGTCATCCTCGTCAGACGAGTCAGATTCTGAGTCGTCCTTCTCGTCCGGCATCTTCATGCTTCTCAATGTCTTCTCGTCACCTCCAAAGATCGCGTCGCAAAAGCGCAAGGCCTCTGCTCTAACTCCCAAGATCAGAAAGCCGACTACCTCACCAGCAGGAGCACAGGGAAGGTCTTTATATCCTTTGTCCTCACGACGTCTGAGAATCTTCTTTGTCAGTCGCTCATCCTGTATGACGGCACAGTTGAGTCCTCGAGGCCGCCAGCGATCGTATCCTCGAAGGACGGCTGGCGTCATCGCTTCGCTCGCATGCTTAATGGACAAATTAGTCTTGGCCCAGTCCGCCGTGGTGGGTTGCAGTCTTCGCCTCATCTCCGGATAATAGACGCCCTTGGTGGATGCGACAGCTATGGCGTTGAGGATGCTAGGGAACATGAGCCGGCCATAGACGAACAGATTGGAATCTACATGGCGAAAAAGGTTTGCAGTAGATAGTTCGTGCTTGGTGAAGTGATTCGTTCCAGCCAGAATATAAGACGGGACAAGAGTGGCTCCGGGAAGGGGAAGACTGTCCTCTTGTCTGAACGGAGGAGGTACCACAGGCTTCGGGGAGACGAAAGTGGATGGTTCATCGAGGCTTGGTTGGGTCTGGTCAGTTGGCATAGGCCGGAGCTCCTCGGGTAAACCAGCAAACCGCACTTTGCGTGCGGGTGAACCGGTGGACGATGGCTTGACAGCGTCATATCGAACTGTCATCTTAGTCGCAGAGGGTTCATGGATGCCTGACGCGTCCTCAATGCTCAGCGGCTTGGACCTTTCCTCGCGTTCTGGAAGGTTCAATATGGACGCAGATACAGAATCTGTGCTCTCCAACTCTGGTAACTTTGGTTCTTCTTCCTTGTTGTCACTCTTCTTTCTCGCTTCCTCGAGCGTCGATGGAGTTTGCGTCGGAGATAGGCCGTCCGGCGAAGCGCAGTAGGGGCAAATGTAGCCACTGGAGATACATTCATCGATCAGCCGACCCCTGACTTGAGCAGCCGTAGGCCGCTCTCCCGGCTCAGACTGCAGCATGTCTGAAATCAGCTTCAAGAAACTAGGGTCACCGTTGACCCTGTCCTCAGCTAGTTGACATATCCAGAGTTTCGCTGCAGCCTGATTCGCCCAAAAGGCATCAGTCCTCATCGTACCGTTATCTTCAAAGAATGACCAGATGTCGGCGGTGGAATGTCGTTGCAAAACAGTGGCCATTTCCAGGAAAACACAACCGAGTGACCAGACGTCAGCTGCACTGTTTCGAGCCTGCGTGGTAAGAAATTAGTCATCAACACCTCAAAACTTGAAAAAGTGTTCTGCCTTACTCCTGTTTCGTGTGTCTCCGGCGCAGAATAGCGTGGTGTATAACCTTCATGGCTTCCCTGTGTCGTACTCCGCCCCTCAGTGCCCCATGCTCTTGAAGTACCAAAGTCAGAAAGGTAAACGTCCGAATTTGCGACAAGGATATTCTGTGGCTTGATGTCGTTGTGGCGGATATTCTTCTGGTGTAGGTATGCCAAAGCTGTGGCGAGGCAGCCTGAGAATGACCTCAGCTGTCGTCTTCTGAGGGTCTCATCTATGCTTGCCTCCCTCAAATACTCATCGAGATTCATGTCTGCGACCGGTTTCATTATGATCCCGAGAAACCTTTGATCCGTGTATGATCCCTTGAATTTGACGATATGAGGGTGCCATAGTCGCTTCAGTGCCTGAATTTCGCTCTCGAATTGCCTCAATAGACGCTCATCGACCAAGGGAGAATGACCTCTAACAATCCTCTTCCGAGCATAGAACAGTCCAGTATTTGCACTGTAAACCTGGTCAACAGTACCATATCGACCCATGCCCAACGGCTTGACGGTTCGAAAGTAGTCATCTCCGCTGCCTGCAAGATGAAGGTGTGTACCTCCGTGCTCCATCGCCTCGAGACCCTTCTCCTTGTACAATACAGCGTGCTGCAGCTTTAGGAACTTTGTGCGAAGCTCGGATCCTTTGAGGAAGACTGGCAATGTGCTATCATTGAAAGGCAGTGCTGAGTCCATTAGACCCTCTTGAGTAAAGCAGTCGAGTAGGTTCATGCAACCCAGTATCCTGAGGACAGAAAAGATTCGAGGCCTTAGGCTCCATTCCCCTTTGCCGTACATCACCAGCAGCTCGCTGATGGGCTGGAAGACGGAGTCTCGTAGCACTGTTCTCGCAGCGCAAGGGTCGTTTGGTCTCGGCAGCCATTTGTTCAGTCCTTGATTCAATTCGGCATCGGAGATGAACTTGGAGATTTTGACTTCTGGGATCTTCTTCACGCCTTGAGCATAGTCTTTGGCGGTGAGCTCCGAGACGTACTCAGGCTCCTCGTCCGAGTCGCCAGAATATGTCTCGGAATATGGGGGTAGGTAGTTTGAAGGCATGTTGCTGTCTGCTGTGTAGTAGACAATGAAATGAGCCAAAGTATCCGAGGATTCACTAGTCGAATTTCGAGGCAGAATCGCCGATATAAATGTACGACGGTGACTATTGGAGTTGGTGCTGGCCAAGACAGAGTTGTTACACATGACCCGTATCCATCAGCCTCCGCCATCTTGTTTGCTGATCTAGTTCGGGCAAATAGCCCAGAGGTGTCCTTGACTCACAGGTGATTGGGAGCCTTCTCTGGAGGGGATGGTAGGGCCGATGGCAGTGCAGGTGCTGTGTGCCGAGCTTGGACCGATGTAGCACTTGTGGCTGCATTAGGAACTAATAAGCCACGGGCGCAGCAACCTAGTTCGCCCTACAGTACTGCAAGTCAGCCGAAGATCAGTAAGCCCATCGGTGAGCTGCCAAGCTATCTGCGTCGGTACTAATACTGAAGTATAGTCGTAACTACAGTCGCAAGACATAGCTTTACCGGTTGACTACACTCATGGTTGTATTCTTACGATAAAACTCAAGGGCACACATCACACCTTTAATCTTCGCTCGACGCCAAAGAGGGCATACCTAAGTAGTATGGACCCTGGGACTGCGCTTGGAGCAGTGTCTCTTCTTTTCCAGGTGTTCTCTGGCTGCGTCGCAGGTACGTCAAAGCACCGGGGCAATTCTTGCACATCCGCCTCAAAATCTTCTCAACTAATACAAAACCCACAGCGTATCAGCTAGCATCAGAAGCAAGGGCACTAGAAAAGGACCATGGATTCATCCGTGTCAGGTTCAAGACGGAACAACACCGCCTGCTGGATTGGGCTCGCGTTGCAGGAATAGCCGAGAGCGATGGCATTTTTCTGACGAACAGGTCCAATCGCACCGTTGCCATGGATGTGCTCGACCAGCAGTACCAGATGATCATGCATTTCAAAAGCCTCGATGACCGATTTCGGCCGTTCGCGAGAGAGGCCCTTTTTCAAGAGGAGCCCGCTCACAACCTCGACCAGGAATCGGACGAGACCAGCACGGAAAATGCAGTTGCTCGGTTTCCAGAAAGCAGCGATCTACTTCAAACGGCATTAGCCTTCACGGAAAAGACCAGAAAACTCCCCAAACGACTTCGTTGGGTCATTTCAGACCGAGCAAAAATGGAGAACCTCTTGTCTCGCCTCGCAGGGATGAATGATTTCCTTCGAGACATGCTTGACAGTCATCAGGGAGAAATGCTGCGGACTCAGCAAATCCGGACAAACTACGACATCATTCAACTCAACACCAAAATGGACCAGCTTATCGAGATTATAAAAGCTGGATCAGCTCCTGTACTTCATTCTGCGCAAACCCCAAGGGCCATTTTGGACCTTGAGGCTTTGCTCACCGACAACGTGAAGAGGCGTGACGTAAGTCAAAGTAGCGACTCCATGCACCACCTTGTTCAGCTGGCCCAGTTCAAGGCCGTCGCATGTGCAGTTCAGGGCCACAATCTCGACGGCTCGGTGAGAAGCAAGATCGGAATTGCAGGGTTACCAGCTGCGACCCTAAGCAACATCGTGATTGAGGCCCCAGCACTGGACCTCGACGTGCCCGACACCATGCTATCGGCCCAAGATACAGTCGCAAGACGTGTGACCGGGTGGTACAATCCGCTGGTCTCCAACCGTGGACGACGCAGAATTTGGGTTGAATGGAAAGTGGCGCCGCGGAATCCATGGACATCCTCCAGCGGGCCTGAGCCGGGTGTACTGCGACGTTTCGAGGCACTCGTCTCACTTCTTCGCGAGAACGAGGTCACTGCTCAATTTCGCGCTCCTAAATGCCTCGGCTATTACCAGCAGCAGGCGACTGTATCAGAGATACGTTACGGTCTGGTATTTGAGATCCCCTCCGGTGTACACGCCGACTTCAGCCCAATATCCCTGCGCGACCTCATCGCCGACAAGGGCCGCCCTGCGCCCAGTCTGACATCCCGTGTGCGGCTCATGCGAACACTGGTGGAATGTGTTGAGAAGCTCCACGCTGTGGACTGGCTGCACAAGGGACTTCGGAGCGATAACATTGTTTTCTTCCACAACACACTCGGTGACAAGATGGTAGATCTCAGTGATCCCTACCTCAGCGGCTTTGACTACTCAAGGCCAGTCGGATCAGTGTCCATGTCGGAGGGCCCAGGCATTTCGCTCGCTGATGATTTATACCGTCACCCCAACGTGCAAGGCTTCAGCGTAGACGGAGCATCTGGCAGTCGCTTCCGAAAGCGCCACGATATCTATAGCCTCGGTCTCATATTGACGGAGATTGCATACTGGAAGCCCTTGGAATCCATACTCGGCGTCAGCGGCCCCAAAGACCTGAAAGCCAAGGACGTTCTGAAAGTACGTGAGGTGCTCCTCAGCCAGAGTCACACGGAAAGCTTGCAGAGCAGGGTCGGAGACACTATAGCACAGGTCTCGCGGGCCTGTCTGGAAGGGACGACCATATCTGGGCAGTTTGATCAAGAGGGAAATGAGACGGTCGATGGGGAGCACCTGCAGATGAAGTTTTATGAAGCAGCGGTGCGGCCTTTGTCAGCACTCGTAATTTAGCCAGACTTTGATGTCATGGTTTGAAAAATTTCTTAACGAGATCTTGAATTAAAGATGTGTAATAGATGTTTCATCTTGTTCGTATAACTCCTGCATACAAGAGACATTAGAATCATTTAGATATCAAGAAGAATCTCATTATTTCAGAGAACATTTTCCTTTAAAGTATCTAATATATAAACCTAAGGCCTACAGCTTAGTTTATCTAGGTCCTTAATATCTACATACTATTTAGCTAATGTAAGGTACATATTAATAGTCGCCTTAAGGGCCTAGGCCTAGTATGACCCGTGTTTTGAGAGTTATGTCTTTGCATCATGGGCCCCTTGTTCCACCACACACGTTATCGCTTGAGGAAACCAGAACATCATCACACGTTATTACGAATGTAGCCAAGCCGCTGCAACTCCCCATACTTGACCCAAGGCCGCTCGAACGCCGGGTCAAAAGAATCCTTGACCACTCCGCCGCCACCCTGTGGTATCTGGTTGCGAGTCCCCATGTCCATAAACGGGTTGGGCCCGTCATGGTAAAGAAACTGCTCCAGGGGCACGTCGGCCCATATCCCACGCCTGGGCTTGCCCAGGGTGTCGGGCAGGCCGATGGCCACGCGAGGCCGCTGCCCGGCCGGCCGCCCGCGCCACCCGAGCTCGTCGCGCATGCCAGCGACGAAGGCCCGGTAGCTGCCCTCGAGCCAGATCAGGAAGCTGAGCTCCACCGACCGGAGCGTCGGCGGCAGGGCCGCGAGGAACGAGAGGAGGTCGTCCTGCCGCACGTGGAAGCGCGAGAGCCCGAAGTGGCTGAGGCGCGCCCAGGTGTCGACGGGGAAGATGTCACGCAGCGGGAGGATGTAATCGCTGTCGGGCGGTTCAATAAGGTCGGTCGTAAGTCTGAAGTGCTCGAGGCCCGGCGCTCCCGCTAGCGTCCGCCTCAGGCAGCCGCTGCGAAAAGCCCGCCAGTCGTTGTTCTCGAGTCCACCGACCGCGAGGGCGAGGTCGAGGCGCCGGAAGTTGGGTTGCTGGAGGGCGGTGGCCAGGTCGCGCTGCTCGGCGCACTGCTCATCAAAAATGTGGCCGTTGAGGCCGGTGAGGAGCTGGTTGACGTCGATGATAATCTCAGTGACGCCGGTTTTCTGCTGGTCGTCCTGGTCCTCAGCCTGGCTGTCCCTTCTCAGGGCCGCGAGAGTCCGCGTAGCTACGCGGAATGCACGCCATGTGTCCTTCTCGCTCTCCGAGGCTCTCTCCCAGAGCTTCTGATCGTACTTCTCCAGTGGCCATGTGCACGGGATGGGGTAGTTGAAACTGCGCGGAAAGGCCCGGATCATGGGCGTCTCATAGAGCGGCTTGAACAGAAACCCGTGGGCTGCAGGCGTGATGGTGACGCGCCGTAGGGCAGGGAATTGCTGCAGCCCATACTTGAAAGCTGCTTCATCAGCGTCTGTTGCCAAGACCTCCTTTTGCTGGCGGATGAGGTCTTGATAGTATCGCCATGAGCGTTTCCTGAGCGACATGTTGTCGGCCAGCTTTGCGCGGGCAACGTGGTCTGGCTCATAGATTTTGGGCCCCTTGTGGCCCTCCATGTCCTCCAGACTCCGTTTGCATCCAAGAAAGAACCACCGTGGGTACTGCTCCTCATCGTCGCTGTCCTCGTCGCTGTCCTCATTCTCATACTCGTCATCTTCCGGGTACCCTAGCTCATCGTCATCGTCAAGCTCATCGATAACGTCAAACCCCCCACTCAAGGTCGGATCAAAGTACGCGCTTTGAGGGTCATAAGATCTTCTCTGGATAAGTCCCTCCTTCAGACGCGCATCATCCCAAATGATCTCAACAATCCTCTCACGGAAGACCTGATGGTCAGCCACAGCCCGCAAGACCTCGATGTTGCGCGGGTTGGCCGACAAGAAGACACGGTCCAAACGCAGCGGTGAAATGGCACACAGAGCCTTGCAGGTCAGCCGAAGGCTCTTGATGTCGCGGTTGGCCAAGTATGATGGGATGGTCGTCGAGATCTCCGGGGGCAGCTGCAAGAGCCTGCTTGATTCAGAAGCCATGATGTTACGACCATGCGAGTGCAGCGCAGTAGTGTATTGGATTGTGACTTGCACTGATATTTGTGATAGTTATGATGTTGGTGGAGGGGGATTCTAGCGTTGCTAAGGGAGAGAGGGGCTGAAATTACAGGTTGTGATAGCATGCGTACTAATTTTTAGTTGGTTGTTGGTTGGTTTTTACCCACCAATTTGACCACCGAGATCCTAGGTCATCCAAATGCCGTCTAGCTAATATGAGGCACATATTGCGACCACCTAACAACATCATACGCAGACGGGGGGAGATGCGACAGATTCGCCAGACACTCAACAAAGATGAAGAACCTCAGCCCAAGGTAAATGCAACCAACCACGACAATGCCGAAGACCTTGACAACACGAATCACCTCGATCATCCAGAGGAAACACCACTTATAAAACTTCCACCACCACTTCCTCCACCCATGCTTCCACCTCCCCATCTTAGCTGCCTTCTCAGCAAGGTGCTCCGCCTCCTCGGCATCGCGGTCCTCCTCGTCCATCATGAGCCACGGCTTGACCGCATTCAGTATGACGCCCTCGGCGTGCGTGATGGGGACGAGCAGACCGCTGCACGCGAGACTGATAGACGCAAGCTTCCACAGCGCCGCCTCCGCGCTACTCGTGAACGACGCGTCCCACGCGAGCATGTGCAGGCCGCCGTACATGAACCCCGTAAGGCTGATCCCCAGGTGCGTCTTGAAGGTATGCTGCTCCTGCGGGTTGCCGTCGTGCCGCCGCCGCGGGAAGTTAGTCACGCGGTCCACGAGGGTGTTGGCCATGGTGCGCTTCAGCCTGCGCTGGAGGCGCTGCCTGTTCTCGGCGGTCATCGACTGAGCCGCTGCCACTGAGGGAGGGGCGGCGCCCGTGGTCGTCGCGGCATCGTTGTTGGGCTCCTCGTGAGGATGCCTGTCTAGGATGTAGTGGTCCCAGCCCTTCTGGGCGAGCTGCATGCGGATCCGGAAGCGGCGCTCCTGGTCTGCGGCTGCTTGGACGAGCTCGCTTAGGCTTTGGGCGCCGGTCGTCGTCGAATCGTCCTTGTCCTGGGTCGGCGGGGCAAGGTGTGTCAATGGGCTGGCTGGGGTTGGTTGGGAAGTGGTTGGCCGGCTTGCAACGCCCGTCACTGGGCGGACCATGCTCATAGCCGATGACTGGGGACGGCCTCCGTGCAGGTTCAGATCGCTGAAGGTGATTGGGTCCTGGTTGATGGTTGCGTCCAAGTACGTAGACATCCGCTGGCCCTCTCCAGCCTTTTGAACAGCTTCCTGCTCGGCTTGTCCCAGCTTCGTGTATCTTTCCTCGTCGGTTTCGTTGTGGTCGAAGCTAGTCAGTGAGTACAGAACTGCCATGAGCCAGTGGGGCTGGCTGACAGTGTCGGGCATATCGAGAGGGTCTGGTTTCGAGATGTCCACAGGTTTCCGTAGCCAGAGCCACCCGATGATGAGGGCCACAATGCAGTGTGCGAAGGTCGTCAGTTCCAGCAGGGAGATGGAAAGACCCTGAGCCATGCGGACGACGCACTGGAGGCTGAACCACAAGGCCTGGAATAATGCGATGATCTTGACGAAGGTACTCGAGCTGCTCTTGTCCAGGATGTCAAGAACGGTCAGGTTTGGTATCACAGAAGGTTCATGTTCTGCTACGAAGCGGAGGGCCTCGTCTCGCAAGATAAGCTGGTCTCGGTTGTGATCATCTGGGAGGAACACTTTGGGTCCTTCACGCAGCTTGTAGCTATAGCCACCCATCACGGCATACCAGCTGTGTGTCAAGGTCCACTCAGCCTTGGTACTACTATCCTCGACATCTTGACGGGGTATCTGCTCGCAAAGTGTCAGTAGAAACACATGTCTGACTTTGGCAATACAGAGGCGCATACCCGGTGGTTGTTCAGCAGGGCAGGCCACCATCTTCGCGGCTGGACTGGTTGCAAGTACACTCGTTCCATGAAATCTTGCAAAGACTTGACGTCCCAGTACTGTCTGAAGGCAGCATACGCAATCTACGCCGGCAGGGTGGTTAGTTCGCCGCCGACGACATCTGAGTACTTATTCGATGATGACCTACCAACTCTGGCGCGAACAGTCCAATGAGCAGCCATCCAATCTGTCTGGTGATCTGGTGCCCGCCAAAGATGTGTACGAGCCGGTGCCGCATGCTGTGGGTCGTCCCCTTTTTGAACCACGCCGTCCATGGCAGGCCCTCATCCGGGCACATTCCAGGCAGGTTGAGGTGTACGATCTTCCACGTACACAGGGCGAGTGTCACGAAGCATGATGAGATAATGCCGAATGTGCCTCTACGCTCTGGCTGGGGCTCCCAGGTGAACCCACTGGTGATGTTGCCCTCGGCGCCAGCAACGATGTCCCACATCGCGGTGGTGCTTTGAGCTGCCGGCGGTGGCCAGCAGTGTGCCTGGGTTTGTGCGTGCCGCGTGCCAGAGTATCGATGGACCAGGTAGCTGCAGGGTCGAGGGGATTATGGGAGGATATGTAATGACTGTCTTGGTTAAGCTTAAAATGAGGTTCTAGGAGATCCCTACGAAACGAGATGTCGTCGTCTTGCGAGGTGGACCCTCAGCATGTATCCGACATGAGGCCCCGTAGTTTTTCCGGCTTGGCGACGATTGTTGACCGCAATTCGAGGGGGACAGGGGCGAGTGGGAGAATGACTAGGGTTGTGAGAGGACGTCGACTAGGGGTTAGAAGCAATGACCATCTCGGGCAATGATCGAGAGGTCGGTGTGGGTCCAGCTATCTCAGATGGGGCATCCCGATACAGCATGTACACACCACCCTCATGAGATGGGAATACGATTGACTCGGATACAACTTAATTGACGAGTAAACATCCACTGCCAGAATAATCTTTTCCAGTGTCAGCATGGCGAGCAAATAAGGCCCGAGACCATCGGCGTGACTCTGATACACAGCCATTAACGTTGAATGTCATCACCTCCCCCTTGGAAAGAGCCAGTTTCGGAGTATCTCGTACAGATCAAGTCGCAACGCGATAAGGAAGAATACAATTGTTGGGCAACGATTGCCCAGATTCGTCAAGCATCACAATTTAGCTCACCGGGAGCATTTTGCCCATGCATCAGCGACGCCTCACCACGGAGATACGTCCATACTCGTCCTCGACAATACTCTCGTCGGCACGAGCCCAGTATCTGTCAAGTATTAGTAAGTTTTGTTCACAAAAAACTTCATGCGCAGCTTACCCGGTACGGCCATCCCTCTCGCGCTCAGCGCCTCCCGGGTAGATCTTCTCCATCTCGAGCCGATGCTTGCTCTTCGGCTTGCCCTCGGCGATCCTCAGCTTCTCAAAGTAGATGTAGGCCGCGTAGTAGACAGAGCTAGTGCAGCCCGCGACAGCGCCCTTCTTCGACCTGAAGTCATTGAGCATCTTGGACTGGATGGACTTGCAGCCCGGCATCTTCAGCTGGGCGTGGAGGTCACGGCAGAACTGCGCCTGAGTGGTGCCCGGGGTGTTGAGGTGCGCCGTGATCTTCCTGCGGACCACATCGCACGTCTCGAACACGGGGACGGAGTCGGTCTCCTCGCCAGGGAGATGAATGCCGTCGAGAGCAGCACTCGAGGGGCGGGAAGCTGTGATTTTGGCCTTCTTCTGTGCGGCAGAGGCAGAGGCAGCCGGCATGGACAACCCGGCGAGCTCTCGCTGCTTGAACCAAGCCCAGGCTCGGTCGTAGACGTCGCTGTCGATGCCTCCATCCACGCCAGTCTTCTCCAGGAATCTGTTGACGGCGGTTGGGCTGCAGCCGATGGTGTTGCAGAATTCTCCCTTCTTGAAGATTCCACGCTCGACGACCTTGCGGATGAGGGATCTGACAGCATTGCAATTCATGTCAAGCTCCATGTTGTCAACATTGATATGGTCAAGGCTCTGCTTGTAGGCAGCGATGGCCTCATCCGACGAGACGTCGGACTTGCGCTTCCTGCTGGTGGAAGCACGTGGTGCGGCTGCAGGACTTGGCGCGCCGGCTGGGGCTTGCTGGATCCCCGCCCGGGGGCTGTAAGTCGACGACGGGTTTATCCTAAGATGGGGAGGCAAGAGGAGGGCATAAGGATTCTGATAGGCTGTAGGTGCCTGCGCAGGTCTCCCCACTTCGACGGCGGTCTGCTGGTACGCATTACGGAGAGACGCGGCCTCGTCCCTCGCTCTGGCCTCCTGTCTCTCCCAGTAGTCGTTTCCCGTGGACGCCTTTCCCAAAGACGCATTCTTGCTGAGAGGGGGAAGCGTCACAGGCGACTGATTTGCTCTAGCAGTGACATCCTGGAGAGCTGGACGCGGTGGTGGCTTGAGAAGCGGGTCAGCATGGCGGCGCAGAGTGGCCTGGGCACAGAGGAAGAGTCATGCCTACCAGCCGAGGTGGAGGAATTGGAGTGTGGCTCTGCATTTTCTCCGATGAGTCCAAGTAACGGGTCGATAGACGATGGAGTCCACGGGGGTGATGAAAGCTGCCCGCTTGATGCGATCGATGCTCCCAGACGCGTTCCAAGGCACTGAAGCGCTGTTAGTGTTCGCCCGTTAGTGTCGGACCTGGCTTTCGTTGACCAATTTCGTTTGCACTAGCCTCGAAAATGGTAGTCTGGACTTTTTCACACTCACGATGGATCTTCCTTGATATGTTGTTAAAGCTGCGATGACCTGTGGTTGGATTTGTTTACTTTGCACAAGACGCGTCGAGACTTTGTGTCGTCATCGCGCAGTCAAACATCCGGCCCTTGGCAGGTGCCGCGGTGGCACGTGCGTTCGATATCAAACTTTATTTCAACATACCCTGCCGTACAAATTGCTCGAACCCCCCAGAATTTTCTTTTTGGAAAAAAAGCAGGGGACATGAAACTGTATCTGTCTCCAATCATGTGCAGCGTAATGTCGTAGGAAACCTAATGTCTTCTTGGGTGCGACCATGATGGTGCATGTGGTTCCTCACCTACCCATTGTCTCCAGCCCTCTTGCCATCTTCGTGGGTCCACAGAGATGATACTGAATGTCAACAACACAGCAGGCTGATTTCATAGCTTATCCCCAGCGGGCCGCTCCCCACTGCTTAGGTACCGGAAAGGCCATTGCGGCCTTTGAGGCTCAGCCGAAGCATACGCCCTGGTTGCACATCTCGGGACGAGATGCGGCATTCTCTCAATTTCCATACACCGCAGCGTCGATCAGCTTTGCAGCTTCTTCAGCCAGACCGAAACTAAGTATATAGCCTCCAACGGTGGTGCCGTACACATGCACAACCTTTTGATCACCAATGGTCCCCTGCTCTACCCGGACACCATCAGGACGCAGGGGACGTATTCCGACAAGGTCTTCCACCACCTCAATGTGTGGTGGAAACGCCTCTGGTAGGCTCTCATGCGCACGAGCAAGTATCTGTGTCATCGCGTCAGTCACTGCTTTCCTCGCCAATCAGTGAGCTGGGATCACATACGGCCGCACGAACTTCCTCCACGGTCTTTACGGCTTCACTTATGGGCTCCGCGATACCACCAACAGCCACTGTCCCGTCCCCGCGGCTAAACATATATGTATACTGCCCTAAACTGCGTCGAACGAAAACATCTTGGTACTCAGACTTGACGACAGTGATATAAGTACGGTCCGTAGTGACCTTGTCATCGCGCACGTCTTTCAAAACCAGGGACTCGGAGCCGGATGCGTTCACGAGGACATCGTGGCCGAGATGTTTCAGGTCACTCATTGCCGTTACCTTGCTAATGCGCTCGAATCTGACACCAGAGTGCTCAAGCTGGCCTCGAAGCCACGGCAAGAATATCCTGGGAGTGAGAACGACGCTGTCATACCTCGCACCCGACTTGGCATCACCCCCGTATTTCGAGGCAACTGCCGCGGCATCTAGTAGCTCGAAGCCCGGCACGCTGTCCCGGTACCAGAGATGGTCTGCTGCTTGAGCTTCAGCATCATACACCTCGGTCAGCCGGACCCGCCGCACGCTGGACTCAGGGTGGTCTTCTGCAAGCTTCAGCCAGTGTTTGAGTGCGCGGAGCTGCATCCTCTGCTCTCGTCTGGTTCCTCCGAGAGCAGCCCACGCTGCGCAAGCCCACGGGCTTGCCCAATCTTGAGTTGGCTCGTCGCCTGGCAGACGATGTGCGACAATCCTGACTTGGTAGTGCCTTGGAAGTTGGCTGGCAACGGCCATACCCGTAATGCTGGCAATTCGTTGTTAGCAGCTCGATCATTCCACTTTGAAAGACGCGGTCGTAGTACCCTGCGCCAAAGATTGTGATTTTAGTCATTGCGAAATACACGATGGATGAGAATCCGGAGGACAAGTCTGGCTTGCTGAGGTGTTCAACATCTGAAGAAGTCGGGCCTGACACAATTGCAGGAAGCGGAGTTGCAGAGCAAGATATCACTTGACTCAAATACAAGATAAGAAATGGCATCCTACACACAAATCCGCCTACCACCTCGTGACCGTCGAGGCTCGCAAGTCGTTGACAGTCAGGCCGAAAATGCGCTTCCCACCAACTTTTGTTTATTGGGAATCCAGTTATGCGAGGTCGAAAATACATTCACCTCTTTTGAAAGTGCTTCCTTGGGCCAAGCGTACTTTGTGTTTATCCCATGCGTAAATCATTCCCCGAGCGGGCGAGTTATTAATCTTGAGACGGAACGACAGTCCAATCAGTATTTGGTTTCCATTTGACTGCGGACGCTCGGGAAAGGCTTACCCAAAACTCTCGGATGAAATAAGCACAACGCTAGGTACTTTATCTTGCTTCAAAGCAAAGTACTGCACATCATGCGAGGTACTTAAGCATCACATACAGAAACAATCGAGGTGGCCTTGCCACGAAGGTTGTAAATGTATTTTGCCTTTGATGGTGAGATCCGAGTCTAGTCGAAATCTTCATCCCATCAATGATTTGAGCATTATATGAGGACAACACCACACCTCTTCAGTTTTAAACCGAAGCTGACCACCTCTGCCTGTGTCTATGCAGGAATGTACTTGTGTAATATGATAGATGAGGGCTCGTCTTCAGCGATGTCTTTTTGGCACGTAAGCTCACGCTACTGACGACAGCTGAGTTGGGGTTGAAGTTCCATCGCATCAAGTCGTTCTCCCTGGTGAGATCGCTCGTAACTGTGACTTTTGAGACAGTTTAAATGTGTTTCGAGTATGTCCCTACTGCGTTTACCGGCACCACAATGTATATAAGACCGGGGCTACTATGGTCAATTGATCTGGGAGAATCAGGATTCAAATGCTCCCGACCATGTCTGCACACGATGATGCCGGCTACGTGCGTTCCAGATTGACTCCGTCTCTGAGCAGGTTTGAAGTTTCGCTGAAGAAGTATAATATTCAATTGGACGTAAGTTTGCACAGGAGACGTTGCTCTTCAAGATGAGAGCCGACACTGGAGAAGGCGGCTGCACCACCTAATATCAGCATTGACATCCTTCTAACTCAACATTGCCGCAGTTGAAAATCCCAGACTTCGGCACGTCCCCTTTGCAAAAGATGAATGAAAACCCAACATCAACCACAAGTGATGATGTCGACTCTGACATGGCCAGAATACTCCAAAGCCATTTCACCTTCAAGCAATCATTGACCTCAGGCTCGACCAGAGACGGCGAGCTGGAGGAGAACAGTCGTATGGACCTGCTCGGCATTAATTTGTTATTTCCGGATATACGGCGTGATGACATCCGAATTATCTTCGCTGCCTGGCTAGCTTTTGCCTGCGCAATGGACGACCATCTCGAGACTCTACCAACACAAGTTGCCGTGGAGTCTCTACAAGACGCTGTAGGGATACTCAGATCCAGGAGGTCTCAGAATGAGTGTAAATTCCGCGACTCACTTTAAAAAATCAAGGAAGACCCAGTCAGTAACAAAGTCACAGCAACGGCATCAAGTGGTATTGATGGAGCAAACGACATGAGTATCCGTCGTATGACAAGAGCGTTTGAGGCCCATTGTTCCCACTTCCTGACTGAGGGGAGCCGACCAATATTCTACGAAGCAGTACGCTCAGTGTTGAAGGCCCATATCGAGGAGTGCCGCTTTGTCGAGAGCGGTGCCATCACCGACGTCCCCACCTACATGCGCATACGCAGACGAACCATCGGCCTGAACCCATTCTTTGAGCTGATCAAAAGCGAATACCTCCCCCAAGAGGCTTTCTCGGATCCGGCCTGGGAGCCGTTGCAGACCCATGTCTCCGCGGCTGCTGGTCTCCAAAACGACTTGATCGGCCTGGAAAGAGATGTGGAGAGAGGCGAGGTCATGAATGCAGTCCTGATCGGAATGCGTACAAAGCAGACAGCAAACGACGCTGCGACCCCGGACGAGCTCCTCCCTGCAAGTGTGTCACATGTGAGCGAGCAGCACAACCTTGCTGCTCAATATTCTCTCGAGAGCTTTTCACAGCTGTGTCAAGAAAGCTCGCGACATTGTGTTCGAGAGGTGGCCAGGCATATACTCACTGTTTGCCGGACGCATCTGATGTGGTGCACGTCACACAGCCGGTACAAGATGAAAAGTGTCCAAACCTCAGCCCCGGCGGCGGACCCGGTCCAGCTCATCCACTCTGATGGCATTTTCCTGGGCTTGCCTTCCTTCCGCCCCACTCGCCAGTCCCACAGACAGACAGCCCTCATCACAGGAGCCACTGGTGTCTCTGGTTATCACATGGTGAAGGTGCTGGCTGCTTCTGAAAGATGGGCTAAGGTGTACTGTCTCAGTCGACGCTCGCCACCGGCTAGATTCTTTGCTGATCTAGGGGCCAACGCGGAGAAGGTCAAGCACGTGTCAATTGACTTCTTGGACAAACCAGAGGAGATTTCTAAGGGTTTGCAATCGGAAATACCTCATGTGTACGTCCTCCTTTGTAGTTCTGTATGCTGAAGTTCGCCTGGGCTGATATCAGATTCGCGTCTAGAGACCACATTTTCAACTATTCGTACATGCAACCTTCAGCCAAGGATCAAGTCCCGAGTCTTTGGTCGAACGCGGATGAGATCAACCATGTAAACGGTAAGTGCCACAGTAACGCTTTGCACCTGGCTATTTGTCGAATCAAAAGCTGATTTGAGGCTAGCAACTCTACTTGACAACTTTCTCGCGGCTCTGCGCCAATCAAGTCTCACGCCCAAGCGGTTCATGCTTCAGACAGGCTCGAAGCACTACGGATTCTATCTAGGCCCAGCTGCTGTACCAGCATTCGAATCCGACCCGCGAGTGACCCTGGACAATAACTTTTACTACACACAAGAAGACACAGTTGCCAGGTATTGCCAGTCTGTCGGCTGCCAATGGAACGTGGCACGTCCATCTTGGATCATCGGTGCCGTTCCCGACAGCCAGCTCAATCACCTCGTCGGGATTGGAATTTACGCAGCAGTGCAGGCACATCTGGGGCAGCCGCTGCAATTTCCCGGCGACTACTCTGCCTGGGATCGTGAGATGGTTCAGAGCACGGGTACATTGAATGCGCATTTTCAGGAGTGGCTTGTTCTGTCGCACCACACGATGAACGAGGCTTTCAACATTCACGACGGCCAGTCTTTCACGTGGGGCCGTCTGTGGCCGTCACTTGCAACGTGGTATGGGATCGATTGGGAGCCGCCAGAGACGGACGAGGCCAAGTATCGTAAGGTGACGTCGCAATCAAAGCGCACGCCACGTGGGTATGTCAGTTTCTGACACTTCGGCCGGATTGGCATGCTTCCTGCTAAGCCATCAAGCTAATCTATGGTTGACACGTATATAGGTATGGTCCACAAGCAACTCTAAAGTCGACCTTCACTCTCCTAGAATGGTCTTATCGACCTGAAGTGCATGAAGCGTGGGCAGAACTGAGCCGGCAGCATGTACTTATCCTAAACCCTTTCCAAGAGAAGTACAGAGCACGCATTTTCGGTCTCGCAGATTCGGCACTGATTGGTGAGGCTCCTTGGACACTTAGCATACGCAAAGCACGGCAGTACGGGTTCTTTGGGTCAGTGGATTCATACCACTCTATCTTCAATACATTTCATGAGCTGGGGAGGCTGAAATTAATGATTCCCCCAAAGGTGGACTGCTATGTGGAATAAATAAGGGCAGATGGCTAGGATATTGATTTCGATTACATCAAATCTCGGCTGCTAAAATGTGCATTGTGACCGACGAAACAACCAAGGCTTTTTGGTATCGAGTGGCCGAGGTCCGTCAATATTATGCCCTGTCCACCATCTGAATAGACTCCTCGCAGCTGGCGTCCTGACCGGCAAGCTCTTCGGTAACGAGTATGCTGGAACAGCTGCCTGATTATGGACGATCTCACTCAATATTCTTATTTTCACTCAAATTCACACGCAAGATCAAAAAGTCTGGATCGCAATGAAAAGGAAAGACAGAAACATAGCACTCGAATTTATGGATTTGAGCACCTGAGGGTCAGGAGATGATCAAAGCACAAATCCTAAAATCATGAAACCATAGGCTTGCTTTCCCCATCAAGTCTATTATCCGTCTCATATTATCCTTGAAATTTATCCATTCGGGGGAATAACTACTACTACGCGATGAACGACCCAAAGTGGTAGCCGAAGTGCTTGGTCGGGATGGACAAAGAATCCTTCCTCAAGTCTGGGCGCCAAGCGACTGGCATCGCCGGAAATGATCCCATTACAGCGCCCCGTGGTCCTGGCAGTCCTGCAGCTGTCGATTCTGATGAAAGCCTTTGTGCTTCGGATGATATGACAGTGTCTGTGATGATTCAGCTTCGTGCAGTCTTCCCGCCCTAGTCACGATCATTTCCTCACCTCCTATGGATATCAGAACAGAAACCAATTGGTGTCCTTCTGGACATAGGTACACCGCTTTCGAGTCTGCCTAGAACTGAGAGATGATGGCACACTGGCCGCTGGTGAGATTTTGTGGGAAGTCAGTGGATGCTGAAGACACACCGGGACAGATATCGACAATATTAGGAACAATATGATGCATCACGGCCGTATATCACCGTCACACGAGTTCCGACCAATCACGCAAGTCATGGCATGATCTCACAAGTCGCTCAGGAGAGTGCACCGGCCGCCTTCATAAGAGAAATGACCTATGCCAATGCTAATATCCCGCTTTGTTTGTTTGCGAGTCCTTTGAGCCGCCCGTGAGTTGCCTTCAGGGCCCGCATCATTAGCAGGTCAGCATACGTGTTCTGTCTTTTAAGCGACTCTCAAGGTCCAGATCATACCTCGCGAATAGCCTTTGGTCAGAGGCTATTTTCTCCAAAGCCAACCCGACTGAACAAGATGAGGTCTGCGTGTCTCATCCTCTATACATTACTGAGCAGTATTTCTGCTACAACCACGGAATCAAACGACAATCCCGCCCCTTCTCTCCAGTTACGATCTCCCCCGGCTGTCCATAGACCCGTCCTAGGAGTCGCTAGCAAAGTCGACCATGTCCCCATACGGAGGAGCGGCGATGCCCTGCCCAAGCACCTCGCGCTGCGGAGCGTACTGGGACTCGGTCAGGATCATATCGGAAGACGCCAAGGCGGGGAATCGGTGTCGTCGGTCCAACTGACTGGGCAGTCTTACATAGCCGACGTGACTATCGGCGAGCAGGAGATCCCGGTGCTGATTGACACTGGCTCGGCGGATCTGTGGGTCGCCCCGGAAAGCTTTGTCTGCCTCGACGAGAACCATAATGAGGCGTCACAGGAAACCTGCAACATTCCCGTTTACTTCAAGGGGAACTTCAGTGGCGGACTGGTGGAGGACCAATATTTCTCGATCAGTTGTGAGTACAGTCTCTCCCATGTTTACCACTACTCACGCAAGTAACTCTACCGTACCATGTAGCTGACAATATAAAGACGCAAACGGACAGTACGTCTATGGCGAATACGGATACGAATCCGTTACCCTCGGTGGGATCACCGTGGACAAGCAACAGATTGCACTACCATCCACCGGATACTTTCAAGCTGCCTCGGGAGACTTCTCCGGCATAATGGGCCTGGGCTTCCCAGCTATGACCGCGGCAAGAAGCGGCGAAAAGCCGCAGGAGGCTGAGGAGAATGATGACTCTTTTGCATCATATGACCCGTGGTTTACAAGCGCCGCCAAGCAACACCTGACGCAGCCTGTCTTCAGTTTGGCACTGGATATCCACGGCGGCGGTGTTTTAGCACTCGGAGGCGCGGCAGACGTGCCCATCAAAGGAGAATACGTCTCCACTCCAATTATCATGGTGAGTACTGGAAAGTCTGCTCTAGTGGAAACTCGGCTATGATTACTGATAGTCAAAAGCTCAATCTAAACCAGGAGGACCGTGCATCCGAGGATTTCACATACTACACCATCATGGCGGAGGACTACCTGGTCGCCGGGCAAAGCTTTGTAAATCTCACCACCAGAGACGACGGCTCGTCAAATGAAACTTCATCGGACGAGGACCAAGGCCAAGGTAAAGGCTTTCCCGTAATCGTAGATAGCGGGTACTCGACCAACATCCTGCCGCCCTCGCTGATCAAGGCCCTCTACGGGGCCTTCGAGACACCGCCGGAGCTGGTCGAGATCCAGGGCGCCACTCTCTTCGCCGCCCCCTGCGACGTCGAGGCGCCCTCGTTCGGCATTCAGATTGGCGGCCACGTCTTTGAGCAGTCCGCTCAGGAGGTCTTGATCTCCAACGCCAACACTACAGTGAACGGCACTTCCTACTGCATCCTGGGCTCTCAACCGGGCATCGAGCAGGCCGGGGCACTGGGCGTCACCTTTTTGAGCAGTGTCGTTGCTGTGTTCGATATTGGCGCGTCTGAAATGCGGTTTGCGCAGAGGGAAGGGGACAGTCATGTGTCTGATGGCGGAGCAAGCTCTACGCTTGGAAACAGTTCTTTTGGAAATAGCTCGACTGGAGGGAACTCATCCGGCAGCTCATCTGGTGGTGGGCCATCTGGCTCGGGAGGGATCGTGATCCCTCCGGCCAGCTCTGGTCTTGCCAGCACCAACGCCGGAGCCAGGCTGCTTCCATTGTGGGGATTCAGGTTTTGAGCTGGGTTGCATGGGGTGCCATTTTATGGTGGCTGTCTCCAGGGTCGATGAAACTATCTGCTCGCATCGCTTGGGCGACCTGGAAGAGGAAGAATTGGATAAGTGGTGAAATGATTAATCAGGTCTTAAAATGTTTAGCTTGAATTTGGCAGTAAGCTTGAATTTGGCAGTTAATGTCATGGTCTGTTTGATGCAAAGGGACGTTGAATCCAGTACGTCATTTGTCAGCTTCGGCTCATTGGTACACGGACCTAACGTTATTCCAACGTCCGATAGGTCCGGCTAATCCGACTTTAGACTTCCTTCTGACGTCTCAAAAGACTGCTTGGAGTGTGCATAAGAAGACTAACAATCTCGAAAACCATTAAACTAGAACTCGGTATCGATATTGGGAACGAGAGGAAATGGCGAATCTTGCAGCAAAGACCGTGGTGGCTACAGGCGCCTCATCCGGCCTGGTGCGTTTATCCTGGTCACTCTGCATAAGCCCAGCAATCTCCTGGCTCCAAGCTCGTCCAAATGACAGTTTACTGACATTTCGTGCAGGGATTCGAGCTCGTGAAGCAGTTGTTGGCTAAGCCGGAGCCGTACAGATTCATCCTCGGCGCGAGAGATACGGAGAGGACGAAGAAGGCCTACGATGATCTCAAGTTCGATAGCAATACCCACAACCTCACAGTGCTTCCACTGGAGCTCTCAAACCTCAAGACGGTCAAGTCTTTTGCGCAGCAGACGCTCGAGAAGCTCGGGAGGGACAGGCTTGACTACCTGTTGCTCAATGCTGGCATGGCAAAGGGTGCCAGCGGCCCCGGGCTGCATGGCTCCAAGTGGTGCGAGGCATACGTCGTCAACCATCTCTGTGGGTGCCTCAACCCGGGATCACGACGTGGCTTGTCGCAGATCAGTTAGCAATTACTGACCGTTTCTGCAGCCCAGCATTACTTGACGCATCTGTTCCGCGAAAAGCTGGTAGAGTCCAGATCTCGTGTGGTCGTCGTCTCCTCCGGCGCGATTCGGCGCGTCTCCGATACTTGTACGATAACTCATGCCCTCATTCATCCTTGCAACCTTGACATCTGATATCAACCATGAGTTCTAGCCGTGCTCGACACACACCTCCTGGCCGACTCCGGAACCGAGGACCAGACCATATACCCTGACAGCAAGTTCGTGCAGCTTCTGGGTGCACACTGGTGGCGCCGTCAGCTGCCCGAGTGCCGCGTCGTCGCTGTGTCTCCGGGCCTCATCCCTCAGACTGGGATCGCTCGCCATGGGTCTCTGAAGTTGACCATGGACATGCCTGATGCGAAGACGGTACCGGAAGGTAGGTTTCATCACCGACATATGAGTGCATATCTGCCTCTGGTTTCACTGTTGCTAACGGAGATGACATCCAGGCGCTCAAAGCATCCTGCGAGCATTTATCAGGGACGATTTTCCCGCTGATCCTGAGCAAATCTTCCTCACCAGCTGGGGCGAATGGTGGGGCAAGGACGTCTATGAAAAGTCACTTGACAAGGCGCTGCAGGACAAGTGGTGTCCGAGTCAGGAAGCCATCGAGCGGGAAGAGGGCATTGATGCTTAACGGGATAGCGACGGTGCATGAGATGATGGACGATATGAGATAGCCTCAATTGAGCTTTTTAAAAAGCAAAAAATGATATACATTTGTAAGGAAGTCTTTGTGAAGAGAGCTAGTAATCATGGGCCTCGGTCACATTTATCGGTACCCACAATGAAACCCACTCATAGGGTTCGGCTCAAAGCCGCTGATTATTCCAGCAATTGCAAGTGTTCGCTGTTTGGATTTATTTACTCTGCAACTACGCGTCGGAGAAATGGGCTGTTGCTGTACAGGGGGTGACGCGCTGGGTGGGACGTGCGGTCTGATGTCATGTTCAGGGTGGAGAAGAGACCAGAGGCTCGCACGGCAAGATCTCCCAAATTCGGAGTCAACGTGTCGAGTCGTCGACTTCTTTCTTTCGACCCTTCAGCTTAGATTCATATCTCAAGTACCTCTTAGTAACACTTCCCTCAAACCTTTCTGGTATCTCAACGGACAAGAGCGACCATGCCAGCGGCCGCAAAGAGGAAGACGGCCGTTAAGAGGAAGACGACCGCGAAGAAGGGCGGTTCGATGTCCAAGAAGGCGAGGTTGGACTTGAATGAGCGTCAGTACTACCAGGACATTAGTCATTCAGAACTCGGATCTTGGTTCGGTTGTGGAGGCTATCTCTTCGGAACTCCTGAGCTCACTTTCCAGTCGCCGATGGACGGGCTCATGCGGTTCGAGATCAGTTCCGGTACGGGAGATCCAGGCACCGGAGGCCTTCGCCTGTGTGCAACTTATGAAGATCCAGACGATTTCGACACGCCGACTTTCATGGTACCTTTTCAGATTGTTGGTGAGTAGCACTATCTCTGTCCTTGCCGAAAAGGCAATTAGTTTTGTCCGGCACCTCATGTGATTTTTGCCTGAACAACCATCCGCAGAACAATTCATCATCATCGACGAACCAAGTCCCAAGAAATCCAAGTCCTCATCCGAGCTAGCGTACCGAGCTATCATTGTCCCGACAGCCGCCGTTGGTGCATCGGCTCTGAGAAAAAACTACCCCAAGATCATCTCCTTCACGCTGCCTGAGCGAAAGGCAGGCAAAGACTTCAAAGGAAAGATCGGAGAAGCTGCCGACAACCCAGATGAGACATACCGCAGCTTGGTGACGAGAGTGTTCAATGAACAGCTTGCGCCGTTTCAAAAGTCCGTTGTCGATGCGAGCTCGGCTGCTGCGGCTGAGGAGCCAAATGCCAGGTTGGCATGTGATGTGGTCTTCGAGCAGGATGGTAGTTCTTCTGAGAAGCGCATCGCGGGTGAGCTCGTCCTTTTTGTTGTTCTCTTTTACATTCTCCGCATGTCTTCCAACTCATGGTCACGACAACGGCTGGTAAAAAACCATCTTGTCCTTATATACTAATTTGTCTTGCTCGTGTAGGAAAACTATTCTTCCTGGAGACGGGCATCCTGTTTCATTCACAGGAAATTGTTCTTTACTTGACGGCAGAATCCACGCCGGACGCGTTCCTCGTATCCAACTACGAGATTTTATCCAAAAGACCTGGCCCGGTCAACCTTACTCTTGTCTGCTCTATCTCGGAACCGTACTACGACAAGGGACAGAGCAGTCAACAGAGCACATCCAAAGAACATGAAACGCCCGAGACCATGTTCATTAGCTTTCATGGCATCGGCCGTGGAATGTCTGGTAGAATTATGAAGTACGCGAAGCAGCACGGCATTGAACTAAATGAGGTCGAACAGGAGTGGTACGACCTCAAAGAGAACCAGCCGGCCAGTGGCTGGAATCCACCTGGAACGATGTCAGAACGCGTTGGCTCATAGGGAGGGCGTTGAGGAGTGGCCTTGCAGGTCACAGACGCTTGGGGAATAACTGAGAACACCCGCGAGTCTCAATAAAATTCAGGACAATGTGCCAGTGCTGCGTTTCCTCGTAATGATTGCCAATTCCTCGTTTTTAATTCGCATTTATGTGCATAGACTCCATCGGGCTCATGTAAACAATGTTACATTCTTATATACATTTGAACCTTTCTTTGTCACTCAGGATACTTACAGCGAAGTGTTATTTGAGGCATTTTGGC
Source organism: Diaporthe sp. HANT25 (assembly GCA_013435955.1). Lineage (NCBI taxonomy): Eukaryota > Fungi > Ascomycota > Sordariomycetes > Diaporthales > Diaporthaceae > Diaporthe > Diaporthe sp. HANT25. The sequence continues at coordinate 52,315 of JACBFG010000025.1, read as the reverse complement.
CTTCAACGGATCTTGGTACTTGAAGTTGACTGGCACGTGCTACTCGGGTCAACCTGTCAACAAAAATGTGTGCACTCCTAATCAAGCTTCGATGAAACGCCCAGAGGCGCTGAGCCAGGTGTCCATGTAGTCGAAAGCAGTCTTGACGGTGTTGCCGTACTCCCCAGGGTAGCTCTCACACTCAGTGCAGGTGTCAATGGTGTGCTGCGCGCCCTCCACGAACGCGATGCTCTTATCGGTAGTTGTGGCAGCCAGGTAGATCTTCTCGGCGTTGAGGTACTCGTAGTGCCCAGTGTTACCCATCGTCAGCAGCGGCGCCTTGATGCCGGGGACACTGCCCACAGGGGCGGTCTGAGAGGACGCCCACTCAACACCCAGGACGTCGGTGGCGTTGTAGCCGAATGTGTCCTCGTCGATACGGACCGCGAATGTCTCGAGGAATCGGGTCACGGTTGTCTTGAGGGCACCATCGTAAAAGCTGTCTCCCATGCTAGGCACACCGGCTGAGGCGACGCGGACGGACGGGACCACCTGAGTGGTGGCTGTGCCATTCTTGTGGAGCAGAGGCCACTCCTGACGAGTGTGCGACAGGTAGCGGATGTCCTGGTTGAAGAACTTGTTGTTAAAGCCGAGGTAGTTTGCATCGACGATCACCATGCCCTCGTCGTCACTGAAGTCGCCGTTTCCTGCCTTGATCAACGCATTGCGCTCCTCTGCGTAGGCGAGGATACGGTTCCAGCGGGCGGCAACGCCCTTGACGAAAAAGTCATAGAAATCGGTGGTGTAGTTGGCACCGTTCTCAGTCCAGCCGTTAGCCTCGCTGTATAGGCTCAGTGTCTCGTTGACATCGGCACCAGTGGTCTCATTGATAATTGCAGGGTTCAGAGACAATAGAGTCATCGTCGAAAGACCAAAGTTGGCGTCGATCAGCAGGATCCCGTCAGCGGCGGGAAGGCCGTCCATGTCGGAAGAGCAGGGATAGATCTTCTCTGTTCCGTTGCATGCCGAAGCGCCGTTCTCAGCGATATTCTGGTAAGCAGCCATCATAGCACCTCCACCAGAGTGACCCCATACAACAACTTTATCGATGTCGCTAAGATTTTTAAGATATTCGACACCGGTCGCCACATTTTCCATCATGTCTTCGAATGCAAGGTCATTCATCAGACCCGACTTGCTAGCCCAGTTATTCAGGCAAAGTGTGGTATACCCACGGGCGGGAAGCTCAGTGCAAGGATAAAAGGTGGTGTAATCCTGCTCAGCATGCATCACAAGCAGAGCAATTCGGGCCTTGGCCGCGTCAGTGGACTCGCCAGGACGGTGCAGACCTCCCACAACCCCCGTGCCCCAGGTGACGAACTCGGGATTGGGTAGGGAGATATTGCCTATGCTGGTGCTGGTGATATCTGAGTTCTCTCTTGAGACAATCCGGTGATGCCTTCTTGCTTCGCTGAGGGCGACTAGGCAAGCCACAGCAAGGGTGGTGAGCTGCTTGACGGAGACCATTTTTGGACATGCGAGACTTGTACTCAAAATACCGACACGGCTAGATGGTGGAAAGATGGTAGCTCAATACCAAGTCGAATGGATGGCGACACATCAACTTTATGAAGTGGTGGCCATCATAGATCTCCCACTCTCTACGGCCATCTTCTGATGCACATCAGTTGTGGTCCCAATTATATCGCATATTTGAATTGGCTTGACTTGCTCCTCCTTGAGCCAATTTGTCAGATTTGAGCTTCGGCCAAACATTTGAGAGCCAAGTCACCAGATGAATTTATGAAATCCGAGGCCAGGCTCCGCATTTGTGTTGGATGGTCGTTGTTTACCTCCGAGCCCTACAGACCTTTGTCATCCGTCTCATGCAACCTTCTCGCAGCCGAGCCATCGGGTCGTCCCGAAAGCATCGAAAAGCAGCTGTCCGGCGCAGGGCCTGGCATGCATGAATCCACTTCTAAGCAGCCATTTGGTGATCTTGGTCGGTTCAGGGGGGGCTTTGAGCTTTTCGGGCCGGGCTGTGTGGCCAATGGACCCATGAGTGGGCTGTGCCTTGTGGATACTGGCCAGGTCCACGAGCTCGCAGGGGCTTTCGGCGACCGATTCGACCGAGCAGGGGCAACGCGTCAATCCGTTATCCTCCGTAGACGAGGCTCACGACTAAATTGGATTATATCTGGTGCTGTTACCTACGAGGCGCGTATATCAATACCTTAGCATGGATTTATAGAATAGGACATTATGGCTATATTTTGTTAATTCTAGGGTCACCAAAATGACTATTTTGTAGCTGCTCTGATGCCATCCGTTAGTGATTGCTTCCGTTAAACCAGACAACATAACATCAGCGGTTCTTCGCGATGCTCAAATGCTCAATCAATAACGCACCACGTACAATAGAAATACGCCGTTTGTTTGGTCACACTGGGCGAAGACTGGATAACTCAAGGTACCTAGGTAGCATCACAGCGGGCTACCAAAACTGTGCTGGCTGCTGGCAATTTCCAGTGTCCAGAGCGAAAGGTAGAGTTTATACAATACAACTTGTCTCACAGACACCCATATATATCGCCCCAGGGCGCTTTAATACCATGAGATCTTTAAGAATTCTATGTTCTGCAGTGGACTTCTGTAAGATACACTTCTAGAACCATTGCTGTCTGTTACGCTTTGTGCAATAGTTCTGTGATTTGACCTGCTTCACATGCGCGAGCGAGCCGCTTCGAATGGAACTCTGCATTCGCAAGATCCGACGGGAGGAATCCTGTGTTGAACATAAGGCAGGGTTCAACTGTTTGGAAGCATGTTACAGCGCATCGTGACGCTAAGTCTACGGCACTCACCTCTGCGAACCTTTTGTTCAGCAGGGACCTCTAGATATTACACCTGAAAAGGATTTGCATCCATTTTGTTTTCACGATTTTCCACCCATCTGAGCGATTGCAGTTGACCTCAGCAGAGCTAGCGGGTCAAACTGTTTGAAATAGTGTCAAATTTTGCCCGAGTTGATGCTACGGGAAGATAGTTAATGTCGACATACAGCCACCATATAGAATTTTTAATCAGCTCTTAGAACAAACAAAGTTCTTTAAGTTAGGTGGTTTTGTTCTTAATCCGTATACACACAAGGTTATATACAGTCCCTTTATATAGTAATAAATGCTTAAAGACTTAGTATTTAAAAAAAAATAATATTAATAATAATAGCTTTAAAAAACAGCTTTAGCTTATAGCTAAAAAAATATAGTTAGCCTTATAATAGTTATATAAATAAGACTAATAAGAATTACTTTTAGTACTACTATAGACTATTAATATAAGTAACTTAAAGACTAACTTATTTATACTAAAGAATTAGTAATTTAGTTATATAGTAAAAACTAAATTAGTCTTAATAAGATCCCTTTATAAAATAAATCTTATAAATATAGTCTTAATTAAAATCTTTTATCCTTTATATCTATATTAATAAAAATCTTCTTAAATAATCTTAAAAGAAACTATAAAAATAAGCTTTTAAGAAACCTTTACTAAGTAAGCTAATATAGTAGCTAATAATTATATCTAATACTATTAATTTTAATAAAAGTTAAAATAAATAATATAAAATAATTTACTATCTTATAAATTTTAGTCTTTTATAAAG